>OX235279.1:153384305-153809114 GCA_944472155.2 Trichobilharzia szidati | reverse complement strand
TCTGCAGAAGCCTCAAGGACAAGATCCTGCATCTGACCACTTGTATGTGCATATATCAGTTTACCTGTTGCTGTGGAGTCAGGTACATTGGTCGTTCGACGCGTATCCTGTCCACGAGGATTCAAGAACACTATCCAGCATGGTTGTGAAAAGGCAATAGTGGTGCAATAAAGAGTGCGATAACCGTACACCTGGTTAACACTGATCATTTTATCTCAACAAACACCTCCTTCAAAGTAATCTACAGAGTCGAGAATAACCTACCAAAGGCAATAAGGTTTCGTCTTCTTTGTATCGCTGAAGCTCTGGCCATTCACATAGAAAAATCGGAGCCGTGCATACAAAAGAGAATTACTCAACCACTTCTACTGTCATGGTAACGACTTTGTTGATTTTGACGACCCAATTTTGTTTGTTTGCCTGTTCTTGAATTGCTTATAATTCTTGTATTCATTTAGAAAATCTTACGTAATTCCGTATTCTCTACTTTGTTCCTATGTGTATCTGAGTAAAACTCAATCATCGAAATATTCATATTATTACATAACTTCTTTTTAACAACTGTTTGTGACAACTCATCACCTTTGTTACTAACCTAATTTCATTAACACCTAATTTTCTTGACTGATTTTGTATTGCGTAACTTCAATTACCAATCTTCACCTGTTTAGTTACAATAATTATAACCAATTGTAGTTTTGTTTGACAAACTTAATGTACACATACATACAAAATAACATATATATATATTTGCGATTGTACAGCTAAAAGAATGAATTCGCCGAAAAGAAACTCTTCGCTGAACTATGTGTTTTGTTTTTGATTATAATAATAAGCAAAGGAAGTAAAGAAACTAAGAGGGTTTAAGGGAAGAAGCACTCTTGTTGAGAAGAAAAATACTATTTATTTTGACAACCCATAACTAATCTGTTATTCTGCGTCAAAATGTATACGCCGATAGCATTATTGTAACGGCAACTATAAATATTTCAAATTTTACTTAGCAGCCTACTGAATGATGGAGACCAAGAATGTTTTACCCGGAATGACTTCTTATCTGTGAACTTATGGTTATTATTTCAGAATTTAGGCTGAGATTCAAGTCAATCTCTCCGTGTTTGTTGCACGGTTCATGACATCGTATTATATAAATTGATTTGGTAAAACATTTGATAATTTCATTTCGATAAGATATTTTTCAATATTCCTGTTTTTGAAGTAAACTATTCTGACGTCAGATGTCAAAAGTTTTGATACATACATGTGCCTACAAATATTCAGTCGTCAATTCTCATTTCCAAGAATGTGTTTCAAATCCATTGCTATCTTCTACACAAATTCTCACCAGTTCATTTTCAGTTTTTCTAATATTTATTTATCTCATACAGCTAATCCATGTAAGAATTGTTTAATGCATGTATCTTCTAAACTATTTCCAATTAAAGCATAGATGTTGGAGACTGTGATCAAGTTGTCATAACGAGTGATGCAATATTGCCTGAATTTTGTTCTCATTGTTAAACGTAACATCTTCCATTGAAGGAAAGCATCATGCACGTTCATCTTACCAGTGACTGTAGATATAAATTCATATCCTACTTTCAGTAGGCGGTAGACAGATGACTCACAATTCACATTTTGTTAGATCTTATGCTCAAATATTAAGAATTAAGATACTGATTTTTTGTGCGTCAGTGGTGCAGTTGTAGAATGCTCGCCAACCACACCTCATGTGGTCTGGGGTTCGATCCCCGGCCAACGCACTCCTTTACCTCGCTAAGCCAGTAATAAAACTGGTAAAGAGAGAAGGTTGGGCATGAGGCTAGCAACCCCATCCCATGAAAACATAAACATTACTGCTATCGAAACTTCAAGCCTCTGGCTCTAAGCCTTATGTTCCACTGAGAACTTAAAGGAATAAAGAAATATTTATTCTTTGAACCATTCCTTTTTTCAGAGGCCTCATTCACTGTATAAATGGATTAATTCTTAAATCACTACTAAAATTAGTAGTCGCACAGTATATGAATCAATCTATAATGCTAATCAATTGGAGTTTCATATAAATCTAAATGTCTTGTTGAACAGTAAATATCCCCTCCCCACTTGTTTACTTGTTTATAGTGAGAGAAAGTAAGCCGAAATCGACCAATTCACTCTATGTATAACGATGATCTCTAGTCTTTTACTAATGGCCTCTTAATCAAAACAACTTCTGTGACCCGTTTTGCATACAGAACGGAGTCTTAGGATATACATTCATAAAAAGTGACAGGTAATAGCTGAAATAACAAACTTTTCCCATTAAAATGTTTTGGAATGTAACATGAATGAATAACACACAGTGAGAAGTTTCATTTGGTCATTGCGATCATTTGAAACTCGTTATACAAACACTTACTATAATTTATTCACAGGACCATAAACGGTACTGCGTACTTACATACTCAAGTTCATACCTAATGATTTGACAATTTATGCGACAGACTGTATGTAATTCATTTTTCTGCAAATAAAGTTCTACGAAGAATATGTTTTAAGAGGATGCCTCCTCGTAAAAATAAGTTAGATTTTCGCAATTTGAAGGATGGTAACATAATTACTCTTCAAGAAATTGAAATAATTTCATAACATTGGAACTTTCTGTGAGCAGTTTAGACAAGTGATGCGTTTTATGTCTATTAAACACACTGTTTTATAAATTTCTTGAAATCAGTCTTGCTTTTCCTGGTGATTTACTGAACCGAAATGGTCTGCTTCCATTGATATGTCGCTCTCTAGTATGGATTAACGTTATTTGGTAGGTAGTGATTAGCAGTAAAATCTAGGATGCGCATTTCATCCTGTCTGGTACTTGTCAGCTGCCATTTGAAACGAATGGTACTCGGCGTAAGTTTCACTGGAACAGCCTCATGGACTTCGTATTACAGGTGTATCCAGTTGGCGTGTCACAAATTGGACGAAATGCGCATGGTGGATTTCATGTATAGTCAGTATCCACCAAATAACAATCTTTCATTGATGAAATGCAAGCCCACATTCGGAAAATACGACACTTAGTAAATACCAAAATATAATCATTAGCAAGCGAAATTGAGTCGTGGTAAGTATAGCAAAGAAGCCGGATTGGTCTATAAGTACCTGGTGAATTCTTACGACAGACATTTCTAATGTAATCTGAATAATCAGCTGATTAGCAGTAGATAAAAGGTACCCAATTTGCATTAAAGTGTGGTGTTATCACAAAATCAGAATTATACATCAAAACATTACCAGACAGTGCTTTTCATATTCCTGCTGAATCTATTAACTTTACTCAACAGAATCGTATACCTTGGCTATATGTATGTGACCGTATGGCCTTCTGGAAATGAGGTGAATATGACCCAGTTTGTGTGTTGTATGGTATTACGTAACTAATCTGAAATAAAATGTCTGGCGTTCATTTTCCAATAGTCCAAACTCAGTATCAAAGTTGGCCCTGAATAACTAGAAATTAAACACGTTCTTTTGCAGCGTTGAACGCGTTTGTTTGCAGTTATTTCCCCAAGTAAGTCTAGTCCCTATTAATCGCATGTCGTTTGTTCAAAGGAGATCTTTGTCTTAAAGTACAATTGTTATAAAACATCGACCAATACCAAAATTGTAAACATATTACTATGTATTAAGGTAGACAGTTATGAAAGAAGAATTGAATTCGGGAACTGCCGTTGATTATAATTTAATTATAGAAATTTATAGAAACAAGCAGTGAAAGAGTTATGTACATTGAAACTGAAAACGCTGTATCTCTCTGTGTTTAAATCAAACAAAATTATTTTACGACGGATTGAAGGGGTTCTGAATCTTGTTTAAATCAAGTTTACCTAATTTAAAAACAACAAGCAAATATAATAGGATACTTCTCACCACTACATTTTAAGATTTACCTGTCAATTTGTAAATAGCTTTTGCCTTAAAAGTGTGAGAATACCTCTTCATTATAAGTGTCTCAGTAAGTCGAGTTAAGGACATATTCACCTCCTTGAGATACCGTGCAGACCACTTTGCCTACTTTTTGAGATCAGCTTGAACAAATGACCAGAAAGCCATTGAAACTAACAACTTAACGGATGTAACTTCATCACTATAGAGCCCGTTAAAGTAACTTAATGAGGTTCAAAACAAAGTCATCAGCCCAGAGATATAATCTTATCGTTTTTTTCATTTTTTTTCAGTCTATGTAAGTTTACTAGATGGCTGAATGCTGTTAATGTCATTTATGAATTCTAAGCATCATAATCGAACCACCATGACGATTTCTCAGGCGAATAACTTTGAAAAGGCGTAAATTACAGCCAACTGAAGAGTACCTGTAGTTGAAGCCACGACTACATTCACTTCCACAATATCTGTATAGTGAATTTATTGTAGTGTGGTATCATAGTATATTCGCATTTTTCATTCAGATCCTATTGATCAAATTCCAGTGTCTACGTTTAAATATTTAACACGTTGTATCGCTTGTTTTAAATGGATTTCAGATGAATCACTTTTTATCGATGAAGCAGAAGTCTTCAGAAATACTATCGTAGAGACGCAGATAATTTCCGTCAGATATTAGGCTACTTCTATCTCTGCTTGGTCAGCGGAGTATTTAGGAAATCTACACAAAACTAGGTATTAGTGAATAACTTAGAGAATGAATGGCGTTTTACTTCATATCTATTCTCGCTAAACGTCTTACATTATAACAGTAGAAGGCAAGACACGGAAGCCAAGGTATATTTTCAAGTGATCAAGCCGTATGCATATATATATAGTTTTATATTCTTTAACCAATCACTGAGCGTGTGATTTTGGTTTACAATAAACGACATAAAACAGAATGTTTAAATACACACAGTATTCTGTTGCTAATCCCGTATTGAACTGTGGGAATATGTGAGAATAATATTTCGTTGGAACACATTGTTCGTATCACATATCTATGACACTAGATACTGAATAAAAATGTGACACCTAATATAAAAAAAACTTGATTTATATTAAATAAGGCTTCCCCTTATCTTTCTCAACTATTTTAGACTTTGAATAGAATTGTTCACACTACCTGGTAAAATGAAAGGATGATACAGCCGACAGAAAGCGAGTTCTAAAAGACATCTCTTTAAACTTTAGTGATAAATGTATTTTAAATAAACAGCTTTTTTATGAATAAACAAATTTCACTTTTCTAACTTCAAATGGTATCTGAATTTGGACATAAAAGCTGAATATGACAGTTAAGTGTGTCCAGCATCCCCCAACAGACCATACATGACTGATTCCCCATGATAACAACTAACAAAACAATCAAGATGAGAAATTCGTTTCGAACTGGAAATATATTTATCACGTAGTGAAAATAAGATACTTGGACCTCATATGAAACCGTTGTTGAGTTCCATAAATCTGGTCACCTCTGTTAATTTTTCATGAAGCAGGGTAAACTAGCTCTGTAGTGGAAACGGTATAGTTGTGACTTCCAGGTTCTCAGCATGAGACTGTTAGAAATACTTTACGTTACAGAAGTTACTAAAAACAGAAAAAACAATCCAGGGGTAACAGAAAACTTTGCGAAATTGGGGATCCAAAATCGAGATGATCAGATTAGATTAACACCGAAGTTTCTAGCTGAATGGTCATCAGTTTACTTGCATTAACGAGCAGACATTTCGAGAAGAGTAAAATTACCGAAAAATTAGGAATGATTACTAATAATTTAAGGGGAAATGTGGTAATTTTAGAAATCACAGATCTAATCCAACTGATTGGACATCAGATATTCATTTTGAAGTATGAAATGGAAACTATTCTCATGGTCTTTTGACAATCAGAGTTCAGTAACAGAACTTGAAAATAACACGTTTTCAAAACGCATATAACTCATAATCTAATTCTTAGGGACTAATACATTAAGTCAATGCGTGCGACAGACTCCTACAGCCAACATCAAGGATGGGGAGAAATAGAAGTTTTAGAAATTAAGTCCAACAGATAGTGTAAGCTTACCTGTGGGTGATGTTAAAACCATGTCTATGCGTTATTTAGTTGCTGCTGGCTATAAGTGGAATCCAGAACATTTGTTTGATTTGTACTTGAGATTTCTCACTGGCACGTGTGTGAATCGCCAGTGAGTGGCGGCGTTCCTGCTGAAACTCAAACCAAACATCTGTCGATTAAGACATCAAAGCCTTATCAGCTAGGAACAATGGGAACGCTGCTATTCACTGGGATGCCTTTAAATCCATCTCAGGTATCCCAAATAATATGAACTAAAAATCATTAATTCCGCTGCTACATCCTACCAACCATTTAGTATTGTATTATCTTAAAGACATGGTCAAAGCGCCCATATTATTACCTGACATGTCAACAGAGACAGGACATTTTGACGTTACAACATCAGTTAACGGGAAATCCGAAAATGATGCTTCCAAGAAATGTAAGGCTTCGTGTCCACTGTTTTGGAATTTTGCGTAATATAGGAACTAACAATCCATTAGAAATTTTGTTGTATTGAAAGCAGAAATAAAGCGTTTATTGAGTTTCAAGTGCAAATAGTTCATTGTCAAACCTGCAAAAAAAATACAAGGTTCTAATATATGACAATCTGCTTAAATTTCATTTGTATCCATCAGCATATTATTTACTTTTAAGGTGTATGTGCTAATTAACCTGTTAGTTCCTTCATACATTCGATAGCCTAGCCACGAAGCTGTTCTGTTTCTTTGGTTTAGATGAGGAACTAAGTATTCATACTTGCACTAGGCATTAAATCCATCTTGAAATTTTCCAGGGTTGTTAGAAGACCTTTGATGTAAAATGCAAATATTACAGTAAACTTCTACTTCACACTAATTTTGTGAAAATCGCCGATGATTTCTTATCACTGTGAAGCATATCAGAGAGTCATTTTGTCGTACTATAGTTGATATAAGAATAAAACTTGTGCACTGTGGTAGAGTGTAATTCCATTATGGGTAAATTTTGTTTTGATAAAGTCTCACAATGTTATACAGTAATGTTTACTGATGACGTTTCGAGCACAATTTATTGCTCATAATCATATCAAGGTAATCACACGACTTCCTAAATTCATTTATATAGTTCCATTGTTTTTCACTTGATTTGATTGGTAGTAATATTTTCCATATTTCGGGTATTAGTGATGAATCATTCCTATTGCATGTGTTGGGTGTAGATTGGATGAACAAGGATTCAGTAATCAACCTCTCTCTCCACCTACCTGGATTACTTTTTAGAATTTTAACCCTCTCCCACCCTATTGTGTGGTTGTGCGCTAATGTATGCATTGCAGTTGCCGAGCTTTTTTCTAAATAACTTATCTTCTCGGGGTCAACCATTCTTACCTTAGCTAAATTCTTATGTTCTGACAATCTGACTACCCCTGACTTACTAGTTTGACCTATGTAGTTGACCTCACAGTCATTGCAGGGTATTTTGTAAATTATATTATTTTGTCTAATTGGGTCCACTGGGTCCTTTAACCTACAGAGCTTGTCCCTGAGTGAGTTTGTAGGTTTAAATGCCAACACCCTAATTCCTGCTTTATTTAGAATCCTACGTAGGGTCTCAGATGTCCCCTCTTTATATGGTATAACTGTAGATGACTTATATTCTCTCTTATTTATGTTATTATTACTAGCTTCACAATTCTTTCTATTTTTCTTTTGGCCTTTTTCAACCTTCCTAATGAATTTTAAAGCATAGTTATTTAACACCAACGCTTCTTCTATCTGTTTCATCTCATCATTTAGGTATTTTTTTGTGCTACTTAGTGCCATTGCTCGGTTTGTTAAACGCTTAACTAAGCCTGCCTTAACAGTTAGCGGATGAGATGAATTAAAGTCTAAATATCTATTAGAATGCGTTGGTTTTCTATAAACACTAGTGTGTATTTTGCCTTCTTCTATTCGTTTTATTTTACAATCTAACATGGTTAATTCTCCTTGCTCATTTTCGGCTTCAAATGCGAATTTTATTCTCTCGACTATTGAGTTTATGTGTGTCAAGAAGCTAGAAATATGTTCTGTTATTAACACCACGAAAATGTCATCCACATATCTCCAGCATATTTTTGGAGTAGGATTAAACGTATTAAGAGCCATATTATCCCCGTTATCCATAAATATATGTGCTACGATAGAGGATATTGGGGATCCCATTGCTACACCTTCAGTTTGTCTATATATTTTGCCTTGGAATTTAAACAACTGAATTCCTAAAATAATTTCATCAATGAGTAGTTTCGTCCTATATACAAAATGTGTAACATTTCTTATGATAAATGCAATTTATCGAAATCTTGGATGAATATTTGTGTCACATTACTGACAAATTTTAGAGTAGTCCACAATTCTAAATGTAATTTTTTCAAAAGTAAACTAAATATGTGTAGTCATTATTTTAAAAGTAGTCAGTGATATGACTGATTTAAAATTGATTTGCGGGTTCAAATACTTTTCCTCCTCTTTCTGTAGTGAAAATTCTTTAAACATTTCGTCATAAGTCGACACAAATCGGGGAATTACTGAAAACTAGTTTGTAGCGTACAACTTTTCCGTCCTAGTTCAGGAATCTACAGTAGTGCAGAAATATGGCCCCTCCTGGTACCTTCAGGTTAAGAGGTCAGTTCGTTGACCATTCAGCCACTGGGTTGAAATTCGACGACCTATGAGTTATAAAGTTTTTCAACTTGTGTTATAGCAAGTATTGCCAACCAACGAGCATCCACTTCACCTTAATATGACATGCCCCACCGGCCACATCTCTTCATTGCATCTTCATGAGATTCATGCTGCATCCACTAACGAGTCATAGTTCGATATTTTGCTGAAGAAACTGTGATTTACACAGTGGAACATTTTGTTTTTTTCAACACGTTGGGATTATCTTAATTAGTTATTAATGATTCAATCTGACTAGGCATTCAAGTTATTTCAGGGACATTTGTAACATTTACAGTCTGGATACTTACAATGTAGATGTTCGTTGATATAAAACTATTGCGAAACATATTATAGAAACAGGACATAAAATTGACGTTAAGAGATTCCTTAAACCTATCTATAAAACGTGTTTGGGGCGTATCCTAAAGTTTGTGGAAGCCCTAGCAATTAGAAAGTTTAAGCCACCTTTATGCGTTCAAAAACAATTTGTCATCACATTAAACCTTCCTTGGTAAATTTTGTTTTGATACCATAGCAGAAGTACTATTACCTCTGTTATTTGGTTTAGTGGTCTTCATTGTTACTTTGACCTTGAATATGTCCTTTAAACTTGACCTCAGTCTATTTTCTCACCTCTTTATTCCTATGACAAGTCCGTGTGTGATCAGATTGTTCGAAATGTGTTGCGCAAATACATTACACGATTCAGACAAATTACGTCTTCTTATTGCTTTATCTAAATTCATAAAGGGAACTAATTGTTTTAGAATTCTCAGTATTTGTCATAACTAGTAGACCAATTTTTAATCTAGAACAAAACACTTAAGCGAACAATACTGTTTTCTGTTAGATCTCATGCGGCTTAACTCTAATATACATAACTTTAAAAATTCAAATATAAACCAACCATCGTGTTTTGTCTATAGGATAATAAGACTGTGCATATAAATTGTGCAGTTAGTCATAATAATAATAATGATTTTATCAATAATAAGGATGAAAATGTGAGGCAATCTTTGGTAAAAAGAATAACGAAAAACAGGATGATTAAACAAACAAATGTAGTCAGTAAAGGCTAAGAAAAACAAATGAACCGATTAAGTAACGCTGGGTTATAAGGGAAGTAAATGAAATACGTTTTAATGAATATGTAATAAGATTAAGAGATGATAATCAACAGATTTAAGATTGAAAGGTTATCGTTTTTGTGATCAACTGACCTCTGACCATTACCGATCTAATGACAACAGATGATATTTGAAAATTCATATTTCTCACTATTTAGCCAGGAAGAATTAGCACCAAGAAACACCGGCTGGGAACAAACCAACCAAGAGCCGATCGCTAAACAAATATTTAAGAGAAAATGGAGATGGATCGAGCATACGTTGAGGAGGCTGCCGAATGACATCCCGCGCAATGCAGGCAACGGCTCGAATGGAATCCCAATGGGAAGCAACGAGTGGGCCATCATTGCAAGAGTAACATTGAGGAGATCGTGTGTGTTAGAGGAGGAGATGAGAGATTACGGTTAATCGTGGACCCAGCTGTAGAGGATACCACGTAACAGAAGAAAGTGGAGATGTAAGAATAAAACTTGTGCACTGTGGTAAAGTGTAATTCCATTATGGGTAAATTTTATTTTGATAAAGTCTCACAGTGTTGTCCAGTACTATTAACTGATGACGTTTCAAGCACAATTTATTGCTCATAATCATATCAGGGTATGATTTACGTACGAAGAATAATGAAATAATTGTAATTTTAATCAGGTTTAACCATGTGACTTTCGTCCCATAAGTGCCGAACGATTAGTATCACCTGAATTTTCTTTCAATCAAGACGAACACTTGAGTTATGCACACAATTGAACTGACGCTACTGCACATTTCAAAGTAATTGAGGTTTAAACAGAACACTGCCTAATGATATTGTAAATGTAGCAGTGAAAACTTTATTGCTATGTCGTTTATCACTCATCAAAGGATAGGAAAGTTTGAGAATTATCTGAATAACAGCCCTACACTGAGGTATGGAAGTGAATGCATATTACAAACAGACAAAATAAATTAACTATTTCAATCACAGCCTAATACATATTCGCCAACAGGTTTTGAGAATATTAAGCTTTTACCGGAAAGAACTTAGGTGCCAATCTGCGTCATATTTCCTGTAATGCTGTTCTGTCCGCCGATGAGTACAGAAATATGAGCAGTTGTCCTGCTAATTAGGCACATAAGCAATTTCTGTTGGTATCAGGTTCACATCGAAGGCAGAATGTGGGTTCACCAAAAAAATGTAAATCATTTTGAAGGTGAATTTCATCACCTTATCTACAGAATCGTTAGAAACTGGGAAGTTAATTTTATCCAAGCTTGTGTCTCTTCAGTACAGCGTTACTGTTATTCCTTCTGGAATGAAACTAAGATATTCATTTTTAAGAGATGAGCTCACTGGCCTTCAGGTCACCAAGTTGTAATAACTCTAACCTCTGTCGGTTCACGTGATATATTGCCACCGCAATCCAATGCCATCATTACTTATCTCCCTCAGCAGCCAACATTTGGGACCTTACTGATTAAGATTTTTCATCAGGTGTCCATGAAGTCTATTATGTTGGAACACACTGCAAAAGAGTTTTCAGCTAGGGTTAAACAGCTGTGCAGTGCTTCTTGGTTTTTAAAACCCCAAAAATGGTGTCAATGTTTAACGAAATATACCTTGAAATCAGTCAAGACATTACAACCCAACCCTTTCAAATCCAATTCGTTTTTTAGCAGTAACTGAGGGAAGAATAATTTGTAACATTTACTACACTAAAGTGTGTTTTTGCACGCAACTTATTGTTAGAAAATGATCGCTTAGTTAGGGAACATCATTTACATTCAGCATGATTTCAGAAAATATTAGTCTTTCGCTTCATGCCTTTAAATTTCGCACTACAGGATACGGTGCTTTATAAAGTTGACTGCAATAATGTGATGTGACATTTATCAGAGCATTTGGTGAAATCCAAAGTATACTCTGTATGCTTGAACATACAGAGGAATCCAATAAAGATTTTACATACCCATATGTCAGCAAGCACGTTAGATGAGCAGATGAAAGATAAGTCGTTTCAGCTTTGTGAGGAAGAAAGAGAATATCTATTTCGTTGTTATGTGAAAAAATTCAAAAGTAACATTTACGTAAATATCATCACACCATGTCACTCTGCTCAGGTGTTTGTTCCAAAACATTTTCACGCTAACCTAGATAGATGAAAGTTGATATTAATCAAGTGGTAGCTAACAAGTTATTTAAAAATTTGAGCTTGTATTGTGTTAGCTACTTAGTTGTTTCTTTCATTCAGCTGGGGAAATGACTTCCTGTCTTATGTTTGCAACTTCCTCAACATTTTAGGTATTCAGTGAAACGGCAGTAGTTGCTCTCCCTCCCATTCTCATTAAAATAAAAGTACACTGGGAGAAAGATTTATGTATCAGATACATTTCAGGATGAACAGTCTAATGAGATGGTTCATTTATCTCACCAGTAAATCATGTCTTTCGCTCAGCCTTTATTTTATATTCCACATTTAACGTAGCCATGGGAAATATAACTCTGTGAACACCAGCGACCACATTAGGCATCAAAGACAAGACATTCAGGTGACTGAGTGAGACTGCCCACCATTTAGCTACCTAATAGTAACCTAACAACTTTCGAATTCGATAGTCATCAGATATATTATAAAACTAGAGAAAATAGCATAACTGTTATCAGACATTATCCCTTTTTTGAGGAAAAGGAAACACACGACGTTGATATAATCATCGTCGAATTCCTTAAAATAATTAGAATGATCTACACATATATTCAAATGTACACATCCATAAATATGAAATACTCTATGGATTCGAGAGCAGAGATATCAGTGATCGCTGAAGAACACTGTCTCAACCTCTGCAGTGATTTCAAAGATTAGTAAAATTGGTAAAATCTCACTTAATGATAAATATTTCTCAGTTATTTAAGAAACTAAACTAAATGCGCAGTAACTTATATCTTAGTGATATGTGTTATTTTTGAGCCTATTGTTCGGTGAATACCCTATGCGTTCAGACGAAATCGTGAACAAATTTGATTCAGTTAATGGGAAAAGGTTCGTCAATGATAAAAACAGAACCAAAAGTTAAAAAAACTGCATAATATCTTATTATACTCGTTAGTTTGCATACTTGTTTGTATGTAGACAGGAATACAGAAGCAACAGGACGGAAGACTGAAGAATAGAGTCGATGGAATACGCACCTTTAAAGGCACACGGTTTCTTACCAGATAATAAGTACGTTTACAAGACATCAGTCTTCTACAGTAGTTATTAAAAAGACAATTGAAGCGAAGAAAATTTTCTTTTCGATGAAGTCATCATCTAGGCTGTACATTCGTGCATTTATATCAAACGGATGGGAAGTTCCAGAGTAATTTCCGGTTAAGGGTCAAAGTAATAAAAATTACAATTAGGAATTAGAATGCCATAATAAACAGGGGGACGGGTAAACCTCAAACAAAGTAGCATAATAACTAAGAAGATTGACATTGTGCAATTGGGGGTTAGAAATGTAGAAATAACAAAATATACAGGATTTTTGGATAAAAAACCAATATGATGAATAATTGTTTATGCAATCAGGGATTAAATATGTAGAAATAGTAAAATGACAAAATAAACAGGAAGAGTGGATATGAAAATATGGTAGTGTAGACAGGGATTAAGAAAAACTTAAAATAACATGGATAAACAAAAAGTTTAGATAAGTAGGGTGATAAGATTGTCATTACTAAAAAAATTTTACCTGTTTATGATGGCCATGGCAGGGACAGGGGCTGGACGTAATTCTTTTGGATACAAAGCGTGGGTTTGAGGTTTTGGATAGCTAGCGCCTCAGCTATGCCCAGATGTCTTGAATTGACTTCCTCTTCTACAGTAGTAAAGCTACTGTAGTATATGGAAACAGACATCTGGTAATACACACGTAGGCTCAGTTTTAAATTCATTCCGTCTTTGTCTATGGAAGCCGGATTTATGAACTGTAGGTCCAACCCAAGGATACGGGTTCAATTTCAAATTCTTTTTTTTTACTTTATGGGGTTTTTAATCGCTTCTCCATTTCCATAAAGCTTTACTGTCACCCACAAAAGCATATGGTATGAAAAGTGAAGCTGCATTTTTCGCATAACTAATTTACATATTGACACCTGAAAAACGAAGAACATTTCAAGTGTATATAACTCTCTTTAGTGACCTTTAAAGTCATGGTAACTGCGAAAATTTGAAATTATTGGTGGTTGATTCAGGTTACTACATGTTTTTTTTAATAAATCACAATTTTCGATGGATAAGTTCACCCTGGCCAACTAAAGCTATATTTGCATGTGACCTAATGTTAATTGCGGGCTACTAGACAAAGAAAATTTCTTTTTCCTAGAAGTTCTATGTGGTCTTCCACTCGACCAAGTTTTTTCCAAGTAACATTTTTTTAAATGCTACAGTAAAATTATTGGATGCAAAGTTAGATTATTCTTATACTAAGAGTATATTGTTCACTTCTCTTTAACTTCCTATTCGAATGAATAGTTCTTCGGAAGGCTGAGCTGACTTCATTGACACTGAATACGAATTTGGGACTCATCATTCATACATGCTGATATTTCCTTTGTTGGTGGTGTTATTAGTTTTGATTATCCCATGGGTTTAATTTAAGCTTGACCAATTTGTTCATTGTATTCACAGTTCGTCTCATTCGGTTGGTTGAAAATCACGCTTTTGGTACATAAATTATAATCTTCACAAACTCGTCAGTAAAACATCTTGTCACCTGTTCATCATTCTCTGTATATACCACGTGCCTTTAAATCTCTATGATTTAAAATAAATATAAAAATTGGGCACTGTGGTAGAGTATAACTCCATTATGGATAAGATTGTATTTTGATAAATCACACAGTGTTATGCAGTAATATTAACTGATGATATGATTATGAGCAATAGTTTGTGCTCGAAACGTCATCATTTAATATTACTGTATAACACTGTGTAATTTATCAAAATAAAATCTTATCTATAATGGAGTTATACTCTATGATTTAAATCCATCTCATTTGATTTCTTCTCATGTAATTATGAATTTGACTTTGCAGGTTATTCTGTTATGAAGCAAAAATTGTGATTTCTGTGGGAGTAGATATTCAAGATAACGATTCCACAATGTGGGTACGGTTTCGGCGGTCTTTCTGTTCAAATATACTTGAAAAAGAAACATTTAGATAGACTCATTTTCATGCACTTCTCCACAAACAAATTATCTACAGTAATACAGCAATAAGACCACCAAAGAATCTGCTGTGAAGAAGATAGTAGCATAGGGTTACATAATATCAGCAATCGTCTTTCTGACTGCCGAGCACTGCAGTCGGTAGTGGCTGACTAAAAGACAAAAGACTTGTATGGTCTACTGTGATTCGAACGATCGTCACGGTTTGTCTTACTATCTAAAACCAACAGCATTCAACTGAAGTTTGATGAAGTTTCTATTTATATTTCGATAATCAGTAGATAAAGGACACGCGTCATGCTGCTGCTTGGTGTAAATTTCTTACAAAGAAAACTGCGCTCACGGTTGTATCCACTTAATAACGTTCGGTGCACAACAAAAAACCGAAATGTGTCACCACCTAAATGAAAATGTGAATAGCATACCAGAATTATCGCCAAAGATGAAGTATTTCGAAATCCGTTACTTAAATCAATACCACACTGGTGAAATCTTTCAGAATTGACGTAGTCCAAAAATTAACAGCGTCATTTTACTCAAAACTACGTCTACCAAAATACTCAACAGAAAATAAGATGATATCAGATCATTTGAAATATAAAATACGACAACTGCGATGTGTGTAACCAACTTGAATATGCAATCTTCTGACACAATGGTATATATGGAATTTGTCCAAACATAAAATGGAAGTCACTTGAACAAAAGGTTAACAATAAAAGATATGATCACGAGATATTGTGTTAGATTCGGTCTCAAGAAAAACAGACTGACAATTGAGTGGTGCTTGCAGGAATTGGTTGAAAATTCGGGGAATATCCTGAGTGTGTTAGTAGACTTAGCGAATTTTGTCTTATCTTGGTGCAAAGCCACCTTTTTTTACTAATCTAGGTCAACGTTACCTGAAAAACCTTTTAATGAAACTCTGCTAACTTTAAACTGAGTCTAAACTCAACTACCGTTCATCTTCCTCAACGGCTTAGTAAGAAACAATGCCTGCTTATCATACAAAAAAATGATCGTCTCATCTTACTCCACGCAAACTACTGTTTATGCTTTATTTAAATATTTTCAAGTATTGGTTTTGAAGGGATTTTGTTTGATTGGTTGGAGGATTTCATCGTGAGCTGACATCCTTTAAATGAATATTGGGAAAACCTGGGAGTACTGGACAGCTGTCTCGTCAGACCGGTTTGGAACTCTTCATCACTACGCACCCACCGGGGTCCGAACCTATGACCTTCTGGATACAAAGCGAGCTCGTAGACCATTGAGCCAATGGGAGCCGATCCAATGGTCCATGAATTCTAACTTCTGCCAGTTCATGATGTAGTGCGACAACTTCACAATGACTTCTCAGATGAGTTACTGCCTCAATTTGAACCTGCTGTAAATATCGCTGACATTTATTACCTCCGTCTCCTGTATCAATTTCTTCCTCAGGTTGAACTGTCATAGGCGTCTTATTATTATTATTACTATTATTATTATTATTATTAGATATTGTCTCGTCTACCGTATTTTCAACTAGATTTGTCGGCATATATCCTTTATCAATTAATAATTTACGAGCGTTTTCAGTTTTCAAAAGTTGGTTTGTAGAGGTTTGATTGGTTACAGGATTTTCATCATGAGCTGACATTAGTTAGGGAACCATTGGAAAACCTGGGAGTACTGGACAGCTGTTTCGTCCTAGTTTGGGACTCTTCATCTGTACGCACCCACCGGGATTCGAACCCAGGGTCTTCTGGTTACAAGGTGAGCCCGAATGCCATTAAACCACTGGGACCCGATCCAATGGTCAGCCCATGAATTCTAATTTCTGCCAATTCACGACATACCGCGACTTCTAGCCAATATCTTCGGCGAGTATTTGTCCTCACACGCGACCTGCTGCACCCTTCTGTTCACGACTTCTCACTAGAACCTCAGGTAACTACCTACCTAGTGACTTGCCGTATTTCCCCTAAATTTCACTTCTTGAAGCGCACATTTTGTAGTGCATATAAAATGACAATGATACTGATGTTTACTGCTTTAATTCATTGCATTTATATCCTTAATTTACACCAATTTTTGCTTCCTTGGAACAGTTAGTTTCTTTTCTTTTCTAACAGTTTTAGAGTCAGGTTGTCTTCAGATGATGAGAACTTTGAAATTACAGTGACATCAACCTTTTACTGCAGGTTTCGTTCGACATTCTTTATCAAAACTTAACAAGGGATGCCAAATGTGTAAAATACAATAACTCTTGGATATGAAGTTCAGTTAGTAAGTTAAGATGTCACAATAGCATATGTAACTACTACGAAGAAACAGCTCATTTCCATCGCTTCACTGTGGCGTATCACATGAAACTAATCATGTTTTATGTATGAAAGATCTTAGAAACATGTAAGTGCCATTGGTAGCCTTTATATCCAGATTCCCAAAACCATTTGAAATTTGACGGAACTGAAGTAATAAAGTGATACAGTTTAAGTATAGAAAAAAGGGATTTATTTCGAATTACATTAACATTAAAGTGAAAATAAAGTTTATTTTTAAATTCGCTTTGTACTTAATCCATATCTGTTGTTCTTCTTGAATACCAAGCACAGAACGGAACCTTACGCCAAATCTAAACGATAAGAAAAAGATAAAATACAGTTTAGGCAGAGATAAAGTCAGACTGATATCATGTAAACATCAGGTGTCTTTTATATGGCCTTTTTATTTCTACTAATGGGTTGTAGTATTTTAAACTTTACAAACCAAACAACTAGCAAACATATTTACCTAAAATACTGTTGCATACCCCTAATTTTGTTTAATTTTTGGTAAAATCAGCCTGAAGCCTTAAAATAACTACATGTATCATGCAGTCATGAAGACATTTCCATTCCTCATTCATTTCAACAGAGGCTAGACTCTCACTAATGGGTAACCGTTCAAAATCCTCAATGAGTTTAATTTTTACGAGAGTCATTTGAAAAAACTAAATATTAAGCATCGTTGTAAATTATTTTCAATGTTGTTGAGAAGCTGAAATCATTCTGATTTTTTAATCCTGCTGCATTTGAAGTACTTGTACATCTCATATTGACAGGAATCCAAAACTTGTAAACAATGAAGTTATTTGCCTGACACCCTTTGGTGGTGGTCTTCGTGTGTAAGCGTTCAATATTATGGAGGAAAACAGATAAGTAATACTATCATTACTAGTTATAGAGTAAACTTACATATTCTAAAAATACAAAAAAGAAGTTCAGATTATGTTCCAGAGCTGTTTATATTGTTTTATGTAATTATTATTATTATTAATTATAATACTATTATTATTGTATCCTTTAATTCCTAGAGGAACATAGGGCTTCATCCGTGCGTCTCCATTGTGTTCAGTTCTCTGCTAAAGTTTTCATCTGGCTCCACGTCTACCCACATACTTTCATCTCCTCCTCCTTACATGACCTCCTCCAAGTCACCCTTGCACTGACGACCAACTCGCCGCTTCCCTTTCGGGTTCCACTCGAGCGATGGCTTGTCTAGTGATGTCACTTGATGGTTCCCTCAGAGTATGGCCAATCCATCTCCATATCCTTCTGCACATTTGTTTCACAATCGGTTCCTGGCTGGTTCGCTCCCAGAGATCCCTGTTGCTGATCTTTTCTGGTCGGCCATCTGATCTTGAGTAGTGAGCGAAGACAACTGTTAATGAAGGTCTGAAGTTTGTTTGGGATGCTTTTTATGACGCGCCAAGTCCCTGATCCATATAGTAGCACTGACTTCACATTGGAGTTGAAGTTCATGGTCACAGACAGCTGGATATGAAAAGATATATGTCTGTGCTCTATAGAATGGTGTATTTGTGTATGGGGAACAGTTGTTAACCATTTATTAACCTTTTCTTAAGAAGATACAGGCAATCAGGGATTTAGATCAAGTATGTTTAATTAGTAATACATTTATCTATTATTCAGGACTTGTCATGCATCCGCTAACATCACAACTTCATGTCTGTTCAAACTGTTGGGATTCACCCATATTTGCAAAGCTTCTGCAGTCAGTCTTTCCTCATACAAACAAAATCTTTCTGTAGAACCTTGGTCCTATCAAAGTCGATCTTGTGTCCTGTTTTATAGGTTTTCGGAACCAACGTAGACATTGTTTATGCTCTTTCACTCTTATATTTACCTGTCTTGAAGTTTATCCTACATATACAGCGTCACAGTCCCCACAATTGATCTGGTACACACAATTCTGTTGGTTGGCTTCTTCTACTTTATTCTTAACCTTCACCATTGATGAGCATAAGGTGTCCGTTGCACGAAAATTCACTCTTGTGTCATGATTGTTAAGGATTCTCTTTATTTCATCTGATGTTTCTTTGGAATAAGGAATCACCGCTGTACCAACCCAATTCTTAGCAACAGGTTTCAATCCATCCTTATCTTCATATTTTAAATATCTTCTTATGAAGGCTTTTGGGTAATTATTTGATTGAAGAGTGGATTGAACCAATTTCACTTCCCTCGTGATCTCTTCCTCCTCAGTAACTAGAGGTTTATCTCTGTTAATAAGATTCTTGGCCACAGTTAATTTGGTGATAAAGGGATGTGCTGAATAGTAGTCTAGGTATCCGTCCAAATTTGTCGGCTTCCTGAAGCTGTTTAAGTTAATCATCTGGTTGTATTAATACCAAACATTTCAGGAAAGCCAAATTATTTTTGTGAGATTTAATCTCTTTTGAAAACTTAGTCGTTTTGACATGTTTTTTATTAAATGAGAAACCTCATTCAAAGTACTGAGTTTGTTTATGATAAAGGCACAATCTTGGAGGATTAGAACATGTCATAATAATCGGCTGCTATCGGTGACACTCGAGATCCCATAACAGTACCTTCTGTTTGACAGTAGACAATCCCCTTAAATGTAAATAATTTTTTTCTCTTTTTTCGATAGCAGCTTGATGCCACACCGTATTTTCAGTACAAGTATGTCATTTTCAGCGTGGATATCGGTAGCCCAAATTTTGCAGGCAGACCATAGATATCGGGTGTGCGTCGGCAGGGGATCGAACCCCGGACCATGTGCATGGTCGGTGAGAGTCCTAACCACTGTGCCACCGACGCATAGAGCGTAGACATAGTTCCAATGATTTCATAATTTCATCCAGATTTAAAGGATAACAAACACCAATTTTGTGATCAGAACGAAGCGAATTGTAAATAATACTTATAGAATCCTCAATAGGAACACTCATCGTGTCCAATATAAGTCGTGTTGATTTTTCTTTCAAATTCATGCGAGTTCTTTACTCCACACTCCACTTTCGTTTGTAGGAACTCAGTATTTGTGAAATGTATTTGGAGAGTTTGTAGGTTGGGGAATTAGTAAAATCGACAACTGAACGTAATGAAACATCTGGTTTGTGTATTTTCGGCAATCGATAAAATCTTCCGGGGCTGTAAAGTTTCGGAGCCAGAGTAAACCAAAGTGATAAACTGAAATTATCTTTTATCAACTATAACATTTTGCTTGTTTCAGCCTTCAGTTTAATCAATGTCACCCTTGACTTTATCACATATTGACTTTTCCATAGGGTTCAATATTAAGTTGATCCATAGCTTTCTTTTCATAATCTGCAGAGATCATTACAACCATGATATTGTCTTTATCTGCTATTGTAATGATAGCTGATTTATCTTTCTGTAGTTTTTTTAATGCCAGACGCTCACTTTTGCGTATATTTGGCGAATCAGGCTTCTGATTTAGTAGTGAAGCTGTAATTTTGTGTCATATGACGTTTGCCTCTTCAGCTGTCAAACACTTCAACGACGGTCCAATGGACAAGGTTTTTAAAAACAATATGTCATTTTAGTTTTGATTAATTTTCCTAAAGAAGTTTGTTGAATGTTTTCATGGAACAAACAGCTGGAAATAAGCATGGATAGCAACAGTTTCGCAGCCGCCCATGTGAATATACAAAGAGATGTTTAAATTGTCAGTATCACCTAATGTCACACAATGACTGTGCGTGAAAATCAAGATATCATTTAAAAGAATTCCTAATGATTAACAGAGATTGCACTTACTTTGGAAAATTCTTGCAAACCAATTCGTTCAGCCCTGGAAAAGAATGCGTTTGACCTCTCATTATTCAAAGTAAAATATAGTATTGAGTTTAAACTATCGAAAAATGGATGCCAAATATTTTTCTCAGATCAGTTACCCAATATCATATAGCAGAAAAATTGAGTTACATTTACCTAATTTAAAGAAGCCAACATATTGATCTGGGTATGGAGAGGGATAAATCCAACTTTTGTGGATTAATCAGCCGTATGAAAAGCACTTTCCAGTAACGTTAAGGTATGTAGTTATGATTTTGGGCTAATCTACTAGTAATCCATTCGTTATTCTAATTACTCGAGAAATCAAAGCTGCTACGCTTTGCATGGAAATTCACTATATGATTATAAAGTAACAGGATTTCGTACTGCAATTGCATTGGCTGGATTTTGTTTGAAAATGATTACGTTTCACTGCTTATTATCAATCGTACTTTCAGAATGTGTGGTTTCATTTCATCTGCGTAGCAGCGTGTTTAGTGAACACGAAACAGTTCGGTGCTATGACACTATTTCAGATTCTTGAACAATTATCGCTACTTCTTTCAAGATTTAATAATACAACTTACTGCCTGTTAAAACCATTCTTGATAGGACTTTATTTGTACAAGCATGATTTATGCATGGTCTTTCGTATGAAGCGTCAAGGTAATCCATGAGAACTTGAGGTTCTACAAGTAAACCAATTTATTTGTGGATGTCATGGTACGTGTCTTGTTAGTAGTAACCTAGAGATTTTGTTGGCATGTTATTTTATTCTGAAAAATCACTGATCAGTCGCATGGAAATCAGCGATGCTAGGACTTAACCGTTATATGTACCGAGAATAAGGCAAAGCAAATGATTGTATAACACAAAGGAAATTGGTCAACGTAGATTATTCATTCGTTTTACATTTTAAGGAAATTCTAAGTATTTCAGCTTCTTTTCTGTTAGTTCATATTTCGAATACTTTAAATTGAAGTGATGCAGATAGCATATCGAAATAGTTTCGTACAAAGTAATGTTATGGCTTTGTTACATTTTATTATTACTTAGGCGGGTGACAGAAGTAGTTTTGACTATGATCATCATTATGCAAATAGTAAAGTCCTTTTTCAGCTTACTTTCTCTCACTACAAACAGGTAATAAAGTGTGAAAAATATCTATTGTTGAACAAGGTAAATACTTTAATGTGCAGCTACAGTTGATCAACACATTATACATATATATCTAGTTCAACTTATAATTTTAATGGGACTTAGTAACTTGTCCATTCATACAGTGATCAAATTATGCTTCAATACTGTTGATTACTCTTCTGCTTTGCTCATGGGTAAGTGCGGCTGTCAAATAAAAAATGGTTTTAAGTTTAAACATTTGTGCGCATGATATAAAAAATGTGTATTATTGATTATCTGTCTTCTGAGGGCACTTAGATGGGATTGTGACACAGTGAAAGGAAGATGTGAAGTAAACTCTTCCGTAATTGGTCAGAAGAATATGCGTGATTCTATTGCATAGTGGAAGACTTCTTGCTTATCATTTTCTACGAGATGAAGATGGTATTTTGTCTTTCGTAATGATAAGTTGCCTACAATCGAGAAAATCTGTACTTCAATTGAAATTAGTTTAGAAGATACATTAATTAAACACTTCTTACATGGATTAGCTTTATGAATGAAGGAGATGTTGTGATAAATATTAGAAAGACTGAAAATAAACTGTTGAGAATTTAAGCCAAAACAGCGAGGGGTATACAGCACATTCTTGTAAATGAGAATTGACTACTGAAAATTTCAGGGTAAATAGATGTGTAAAGTAATTTAACTTCAGAATAATTTGCTTCTTTGAATATCTAAACAACAGGCAGGTCTTGTTAAACTTATTGTTAATGTCTCCTGTTACAAAACACTAACTGGGTAGATTAACTTGAATCTCAGCCCAGATTTTGAAATAATAAGAATTAGTTCACAGCTAACTGCTCAACTTGGGTAAAGTTGATGAAGCCGCTAGTATTCACCAGTCTCTGTATTACTGTTGGATCCATCTGTAAATGCAATTTATAAAGTTCTGTAGTTGTATAGTAATACCATGTGAGGTTTAGTTGAGAAACCTTCTTTAATCCCTGTAAACAACATTATCTTCATAGCTGATATAAACGCGTTAAACAAAGCCAAACACGTTAGTGTACAAATTTAGCATGTGTGTAAATAATATGAACTTGTTCTATTTGTCTGTTTCCCAAAAACTTTCCAAGCGTACTTATGGAGGTTTTGCTTTCAAAAACCGCTCATTAGTTCACATACATACAAAGAAAGAAAGTACAGTGAAAACATGTTTCCTGCTTATGTTTGTGAAAAAATTGAATGAAAAGAGACTCAGGAATGCAAGATATCATAGAGTACACATTTAATCCTCAGAATTATACTCTTAAATATTTCTTAGACAAATTAGGTCACGTGAAAAGTGGAGTAGAGATTTGATAATACCAGTGATATCTTCGAGTGTCGAATAGGCCTTTCCAAAGATCAGTTATTCTAACATTTAGAACTCGGAAGACATCTGAGAAGTCCTATGCTTGAATAAACATTTAGATATATTGTATCCGTTATATAGGACAGTGAACGTTGATAACATTTTTGTGTAAATAAATACGAAAGTAGTTCACTCACGCTTATCAGTTTCTAAAAACAAGTTTGTTGCACAAAGATTAAGATCACTTCAATTATTGCTAAAATAATATATTTAAGAAAATAATTGAAATAATGGAGATTTGTAGCTCAGCTGGATGATTTTGCTTTAGTTGTGCTCTCCGAGCCGGGTGATTTGATAGCGAAGCTTTCTTTGTCCTCCTAGTCAACACCTTCAGTGCAGGTTTTAGTGAGAAATGAATATATTTGAATTCTCCATGAATGATATTATTATATCTCCTGATAATCATTGTAAGGCTCTTTGCTGAACCACCTGATTTGTTTTCATTTATCATATCTTGCACGGACCTACGTTCAGTTTTCCCCACAGCCTTCTTCATTCAAATAAAATCTTTTTTATTCCTACACTAAAATCTTCTAATTGTTGATTTCTGTATTTGGTGGAACGCAATTACTGCACCTTCGTGGTATCCACTATGAAACGTGGAACACGGAAAGTTCCAGAGTAAAAAACGTTACTCCACATCTTCGGAGGTATTTTACACTTTGAAGATAACGAATTATTGGTGTATGAAGAAATCCAGTATATCAGGCAAATAAACTGAATAATACGGAACGAATCGAAAGTAGTTCGAAATGTACACAAGTACGAATAAATGTTTATCCCACAAAAACTTACTTTAAACCGAAAATTAAAAATACAAATGAGAATTGGTTTGATTTGCAAGAAAGAAATTCATATAAACGTCATAACAACAGATTCAATATTGATGGGGAGTGACTTTTGCCTTAAGGTCAAATATATATTTTAATTGAAGACAGACAGAAAGATGCTGTTATGTTGCACTTGACAATACTGACTATCTATCTCATTCCATTTCAGATAGGTTTATTTGATATAACAAATAGTGATATATAGTAGTGATAAGTGGATGAGATGTCAAACAAAAGTATGACGCATCTGTTACTATGATATTAGGATATGGATAGTAAATTTCGAAACATAATCCAGTTGACAATACTGTAACACTGTGCGTAATACAAAATAAACTCATCTAGTATACAGTGATATTAGACAACATCGTCCAGATTCTACACTTGCATTGTCTATCTCCTCATTAAAACGTAATTCTAATTCCACCTAGTACGGCAGCGTATTTCTTAAAATGATCTGCTTTCTGTTCACTAATACCTAATAAAATTTGAATAACCGCTTTCCGAGCGCAGTTGTATGGCAGGTGTATTGAAATGTGTTAATCAACTCGAAACAGAAAATGATGATAGTACTGAAGACAGTTTCCACATGACTGAAGAGGTTTCCATCTACTTCAGATCTTGAGTAACTGTAAACAACCAATAGTGAACGCATTATGGTTCACTACATAAAATAACACGGTTATGTAGGATCTACGGGAATGAAGGTCACACACACATTTATTGAAAAGGGGTTTGACTGCAACAAAATGTGTAAGGGATTTATTTTCGCTGAGCTTTTATAACTCTGTATGTCACACTAGTTCCTATCTTAGATATATTTTTGAAATATGTAATGTATCAAAGGAGTGAATAAGTGACATCACTCACCTCCGGAAAAGGAGATCCAAAGCTTGATTTATCACTTTATTAGTGAAAGTTAAAAGTATAGAAGATAAAGCATAACAGATAAGTCATTTTCCATGCATCATGTACTCTGGATTCAAAAAGTGAAATAAATTTTAGTATTTCTAAAAAAACCCATCGTGAGCATTCACAGCTCTGTTAATGTGGGGATAAAATCTTGGAGTATTTAAAGGGACTAACACAGGCACTTTGTGGCTGACTACCAGAAGCACCATGTCACTTTGTATGCACGTGATTATGTCTGTATCATACGACTTTTAGCACAGATTTTAAACTATTCATAGCTTTTGTTTTCATTTCAGCCTGAAAATCAGTAACTAGTTTCAAAATCTGAAGTTTCCTTTTTGTGTTAATAAAGACATCTTTTAGAATGAAATTCCGAATATCTGGATAAAAAGTAATTATTGACACTGGAAAAAACCAATTGTCGGTTTCACTACAGCAAGCTTAAGGTGGATAAAAGGTTACATGAGTTATTTCATTTTAACCGTATGTAGGAAGAGTTATCTACACCTTTCATCTGTGCGTGCCAATATTACCATATTTACGAGAAATTAGTTCTTCATGTTGAGGAAGCTGGCACGTTTATTCTTTTAACAATGCTGCCCACTATTTTTTTAAGGGTTAGAATGAAAATTGTGAACTGTCCAGCTTCTTTAGTCATCATAAGTAAAGATGACAGAGGTGTATCAGTCATCTGAGACAAACTGAGACCATTTAAATGGAATGACATTTTCAGAGAAAACCAGTCTTTGTAAAAATGCCCCTAAACCGCTGAAATAAATTTTTAAAAATACAGTGTTTGTTGTTTTGTCATTGTAACTAGATTTTCAAGTACTTTAAATTCCACAAGTAGTAATGAATCAAGTTTGTCATCATCTGCCTTTACTAATAATGCTCACCTTTCTCAACTGAAAGAAGCAGTTAATAAAATCAAGGGATTCCTTCAATAGAAAAGCACATTGTGAGGATATATATATAGTAACTACTTTCAAACTTTACAATTACTGACACTTTTAGCGCTTTAACTGAAGTTTGTTTTAAATACTGTGTTCAGCTTCCTGCAAAACTCATACAAGGAAGCGAGAGAGACAGCAGTTATTCGAGACAAACTGTTACTCTGTTAATGAAGTAACAAATTTGAAAATAATATTAAATATTTAAACCTAGAAAAGTGGAAGGTCGGCCAAAAAACAGCTTGTAGCTTGGAACCTTATATTTCGCTCGAAATCCAAAGCACTAAATTTCAGTCTTGTCTATCAAATACTTAAGCTAATTTGATAATTGAGGACTAATACAGGCTTTGTTTTATTTTGATAATTCCTTCCTCAAATAATGATTTCTCCCCAATAGAAATAAACTTTAAATGCTATTTAAATACGTATCGGAATATGAATGTTTATCACTTACATATGTCTAAAAGATCATTTGAACACAATTTAGAGAAACTGTAATGTATTAAAGTCGTTTGAACTGAGATCATAGTTTTTTTGAAGTCGTTTTAACTGAGTGGTTCTATTTTAGTCTAAGTTTATAGGAAGAACTCATGATAATAAACACTTCCACATTCACATGTGTTTGTAAGTACGACAGTGTTTTCCTGCACGAAATGTTTCGTACGATGTACGACGCCGGAAACGCTACCCAGTTGCCAGCAAAATGAGAAAATATAGCATGGAAGAAGTTAGGATCTATGAGAGCAGATGGAATGGTTGTGGACTATCCGAATTGTCAGCTGGAGAGTCAGTAATCTACTCCGGTCAACCAGACGACAACGGCCAGCACTATGCCATAGTGGCTATCACGATACCACTAATAGCAGCCCAAGCTCTTGTGAACAGGCAACCAATCTCCCTCAGGATAATGACAGCAAGATTCAACTCAAAAGGAAGGAAGGAAGGTTACAATTATCCAATGCTACTCATCTACAAACAAAACAGACTCACTGGAAAAGAAGGAACATTTCTATAGACAACTACAAACGCTAATGGACAAAATCCCAGACGGTGACATCAAAATCCTGGCGGGCGAAATAAATGCCAGAGTGGGAGCAGATAATACAGGAAGAGCACTCATCATAAGTCAAGAGGTTCTGAGCGAAACGAACAAGAACGGAGAACTCTTCTCAGACTTCTGAGCCTACAGTGATATGGTAATCAAAGGCACCGTGTACAAGCACAGGATATACACGATGCCAGCGACATTGATTTCTCCTGACGGATACACCAAAAACCAGACAGATTTCATCTCACTGCTGCTTAAAGAAGTGTAGACGCAGCCTACGGGATACAAAGTCGAGAAGGGGAGCAGATGTGGGCTCAGACCATCATCTACTTCAAGGGAGCTTCAAGGTGAAGCTGAAATTTTTCAGAGGAACTGGACACAGGCTACTGAGATCCAAGTTCAGCATTCAGAAATTGAAGGACAAACCTACAAGGGATGCATTCATTACAGATCAGATCAGAGCAAAGTCACAGACACTAAGTGTTACCAACGAGGAAACCTGTGTGGAAGAACATTGGAACTAACTCTCTGAAGGTGATACTCAAGGAAACGTGTACAACTGTTCTGGGAAGAAAGAAGAGACAAGACAAGGAATGGCTTTCAACGGACACCTACTTGAAAGCTAATAGAAGAGAGGAGAGGAGGATGGTGAGAGAAGATGACTCAATGCAAAGATGGACAACAGAAGAGGAAGTTAATAGCAGTGAACACTGCACTGAATAAAGCAGTAAAGAATAGTGATGCGAAAGACAAAAGACAACTCTACGACAAACTGTCTGGCAACTGAAGCAAAACAGGCAGGCCACAGATGAAAGAGACCTCAGGAAATTATATCAGATAAACAGGCTGCTCGCTATCCGGGAAGACATCAACCCAGGTGATGAAACCAGTAAAAGATGCTCAAGGGAACCTAAATACCAAGGAGGAGAAAAAATAAAACAATGGGCTGATAACTTTAAAGGACTCTTGAATTGACCATCACCTGCAACTCGCCCGGAAGCACGGTTTCAATCACAGCCAGCCGAATAGATGAAGATTTCAAAGTTGGACAAAATTGGAAAGGCAAGATACACCTTTCTCACCTGAAATCAGTTTGGAAATCTTCTGCACACAGAAAAAACTACAAAATTTGGATTTTCAACACACTTGTGAAGTCACTTCTTCTGTAGGGATCAGAATCTTGGCGCATCACAAAAAGGATAGCCAATAGGTTGCAAACTTTTGTCAACAACCCTCTTTGCCCCATATTGGCCAGGAAGAATCATCAACTTGAATCTATGGTTATAAACTAACCAAGAACTTATAGTTTAACAAATATGTAGAAAAAAAGGGGATGGATTGGGCGCACACCGAGGAGACCGCTGAACGACATCACGCGCCAGGCCATGGCTCTAGAGAAATCTCAATGGGAAGCGACCAGTGGGCCGTCCCAGAGTGACATGGAGGAGAGCAATCCTTGACCCAGATGAAGAAGATAGCAGAAAATTGAACAAAGTGGAATGTTTAGCCTTATGTTCCACTAGGAACCCAAGAGGACAATACAATAAACAATATATCCATATTCCCCATAATTCTGGCTCTATGCATAATAATATTTAGTTATCTATTCTATTAGGCAGTAATGCAAAATGCAGTCGTATCGTTATATAGTTAAATTTAAGCCGAAGCGAATTCCTATAATTTCTCACTGAAAAATATATGAGAATAACTCACCTTCACTGTGTATCATAAGGTGAATTCGGATATGTAAAAAAAAGAAAAATAACAGATAGTGAGCGTACTGCAAATGAAATGAATACCATGCTGCCATGTCATGTTCGAAATCAGCTCAACTTCTGATGTCTTATTTAATACTAGAAAATCAGTAATACTGTTGTTGTGAATATGAATTTCAGTGAAACCACTTGTGAATAGACTAAAAAAAGCTATAAGTGATGTCTGCATTGCTTAATGCATCACTAGATTAATTATACCTACATACTACACTATAAAATATACGATGATATTTGTGAGGACTTCAGTGTAAGCTGACTAAGTTACTTACTACACTGTAATTCACGCCCGAAACCGATTAGTGGGTCACTCAGCATTTAAAATAGTTTTTTCAACAGTGAATGTATTTCTTCGAAGCAGCAGACGTCAACAATGTGTTTCATGGATAAGATTTAGTATATTCACTGAATCATATTGGTAGCGTATGTAATCAGTCAAAAACCAAAAATTAATTGGGCCAATTACAAGCGCTTTCAGGCAAATCAAGTTGTGGAGTATGAAATTACGTCCTCTCAGTAACTCTTTTGTCAGTATGATTACACAGTAACACAACATTTAATTATTCCTATACTGTGTCATAATTCTTGCGATATTCCAATGAACTCAAGCTATTATAGCAAATCTGTCCACATCACACTGTTGATATTAAATATTACTGTGAACAGTCATTATAATGATAATCTGTTTGTCCTTGTAGAGCTTACTGAAATACATTCATTTGAGCAGAAATACTGTCCTTAATTACTATTTCTGATCATTAAAGGTAGAAATTTACAGTCCACCACATGAAGGCTTAATTTGTAGGCAGGTTGTATTATACGGTTTGTCAATTTTCTCTCTAAAGTTATCATTATCAAGTAATGTAAAGTACAGCTTACGATTTTAGTGTAGCAGGTATTAAACCACCACCTGAAACAGTTTTTAGAAATACATAACTTGGGTAATCGTAGTGTAATGCAAGACGTATTGTTAAGACATGTACAACAATGAAAATATAGACTCCATAGGTCTATACTCACTGAACAGATGGTATAGTTAACATCATCGACGTCTAATTTTCAGGGAATTAACTTTATAAGAAATTTTTTGAGATTACATCCGGGAACTAAATGCATACGTAACAACAGCTTAGGAAATCTAAAGTCAACGTATTTATTCGAAGATTTATTATTTTTGTTCTTACATTCATAAACCCTACCATTGAGTCAAGAGGACTGCATTGATGTTTTAAAACGAATAGGCTGTTGTATCAGTTATTATCACATGTTCGTTAGTATGGTTACTAGGTAATGATTTGAAAATATGCTGAACATTGTGACAGGTGAAGTGAAATGAAGTGCACATGTGAAATGGATTAACTAGATTTACACAATGTTGTTTGAATAAATGACGTCTTCCGAATGGTCGATAATTATTATCAGGATGTTTTATTCTATCTCAGTATCATCCAGAAACTGATAATTCTGACTGCCTTTTCTCTGACTTGTGGGCGTAAAAGTGAGAACCATATTACATACAGCAAAATTAGATAACTTTGATACAATAACTGCTGGTACATCTCTGACTGGTTTCACCCCTCATATGAAATGATGTATATGAACGCCCTGAACTGTAGCGAAAAATATTTTGAAAATCATACACCAAAATCAGATGTTCTCGCAGATGAGTTTTTACGCTTCAGAATATTTTTTATAATATTTAGACTTACTGTAACTGAAAAGTATAACCATTATAAAATTTGTGTGATTAGTATTACTTTAAACTGTGGTTTGTTCATAGCCAAGAAGGTTTTCATAACTGTAATAACTAGCACCGTTGACAACAGAGTGTAGGACAATTTTACTTTATTTTTTTATTGGACGTATCACACAGTGTGGACATCACACGCCAGGCCATCGCTCGAGTGTAACCTGAATGGGAAGCGGCGAGTTAGTCGTTAGTGCAAGGGTGACATGGAGGAGGTTATGCAAAGAGGGGATGAAAGCATGTTGGCAAACATGGAGACAGGTGAAAACGTTGGCAGAGAAGCAAACGCAATTGAGACGTGCAGCTGAAGCCCTGTGTTCCTCTAGGAATTAAAGGAAACAATAATAATAATTATACAGTGTGACAGTACTGTATACTGGGAGCCTATTCAAGCACAATTTATTGTTTGTAATTATGTAAATTGTATTAGAAACATCATCCAGTAAAGAATCTGTATTACACATACAAGGTGTACATATATATATATATATATACACTATAAGAGCCACTTAGACAAAAAATTACTGTTCAATTAGAGATAGCTGCATATGGAACATTTATGAAAAAAATGTATTTCTGTATTGCTTACCGCGATACAAGTCCAAGCAATGATGATACTGAAGATAAATAAATATTAATTTATTATCTACTTGCCTCTAAACATCAATCTGTGGATAAAATGTTAAACTGGTGACAAACAGAGATCTTCCATTTCCTTGTTCAGCTCCAGATTGAACATAAGAAAGGAGTATTTAATTTGAAGTTTTAACTATTTAATTCTGTATGGACTTTTCCGCTGATTGACTGAACTGGAGTGCTAGGCCTCAGATTGACATTTCGGCTCCATGTGCAGATGCTTTGACGATGTCTGAATATTTAGACTGAAGTAAATTAGTGGATGTTGACATCTTCAAATCATCCGCACAATGAGCCGAAATACCAACCTAAGGCGTAGCACTTCCATCCAATCAATCAACAAGAAATTTCATTCTAAATTTATTACTTACTGAGGCTCTTTGCGTAAGAGGCGGCCAACGTGGTTCAAGTGGTCTAGTGGATAACGCCTTTCAGTTTGAAACTATGATCAATGGGCCTCAGCCTCGTGATAAAACCATCACTAACTGTGGAGTGCAGGTAAATCTAGCTGATGAGTCCCAAATAGGACGACATGTGGATCCTGGATTCCACTGCTAGTCACCACTCATTAGTTTACTTCAAATTCGAAATTGTGGCTGTTTGGAAACAGTAAAGGACGAATTATGATTTCCCTTAGAGCCGATAAAAATACGAATGTATATCAGCTGGTTTTGATAGTAACTGCGACATACAATATAAACAGGATGATGAATGCTCCCTCTCACTTCACCGAATATTTTTATGCGTTGAAAGTTGACACTTTATACATGTCAACAGATAAGTTGGTGGACATGTCTACATCTCCGAAAAGTTGTGCACATTGTTATGGCAGTTTCACACTTTAGAGTATATTCATTTCAGCATGGTTCTAACAGTCACAAAGTAGCTTTCAAAATATGCTTCATTCTTTACGTACTTGTTGTCTAAATTGTTGTGACTATGTGTTCTGGGCGAACTATTGGTAGCTTAACGTTACAACACATTTTCCCTGAAATTATAGCTAACTTCTAAGCAAAACAAACGGAGTTTTCACCCTCATAGAGTTAATCAGTTTTTCCGTGTCAATGCACTTTTGTGGATTCATGATGAAAATTAAGAAACAATTGAAAAGACGGTTATTTTGGACAACATTTTATCTTAAACTCACGGCCGCCCCCTCTATAATACAATTATGAATTAAATATGCTTAAGCAAATGAACAACTGAACGTCTTGGGTGATTAAAATTCAAATGAATACGTTTTCTGATGAAAGTGCACCCGTGATCTATTTCGAACTAGATTTGCAAAATTCAGTGAGCATGAATATTACTACCACTGATTATCTGTTAATTTCAATTTCGTGAAGTGCTAACACTATTTAAAGGTGCCTGAAAAACGGAAAGCACTAAACAGTTCAAACGTACAGTCCCACTAGGATTTGTAGCTTTCAAATCGATATGAGAGGAAGGCGTGAACATTCACGACTTCAATGGTAAAAATAGTACACTTCATCTCTTTGTGGGATTTGTCACATGAATTCCACTACTGAGATACAAAACTGATTTAAACTCTTCGCATCTTGCAGTGAATGAGTTATGCTACAGATAATGGTCGACAGTTCGAGGTGTGATTTGGTTTCTATTGACTTCATTGAATTCAAGATTGTACTGAAAATACGACAAGGTAATAGGAAAAACAACTGAAAAAAAGAGACAACATCAAATCGTTTATTGATACTAATTATGGAAAATCGGCAGTCATGTTACATTTAAGACGAAAAGAGTTTATGGGCATTTTAGAAATTATATAAATGTCGTAATATCCAAATAAAACTGTCGGATGTGTTACTCACGCGCCACCAGATCCAGGGAAGAAATTTCCAACTGTGGAAGATTAGGAAAATTAGAGTTACGAATCTTGAATAAAAGAGTTTGTGAACCAATGTAGGTTTATGACACTGATTGTGTTGGTTTAATTTCAGGTCGGTACTATAACCATCATATTAGAGTCAGTCAGTCTGCTAGGTAGGGATTTGAAGATATATACTGGTTGCTTCACGGTACTGCCAAAGTGGTGACAATTGCAAGTTCTCACGGGAACGGATGAATTCCTTAATTCCACTGAAATTTTATACATTCAGATTGTGCTAATTATTGGGTTAGAAGATCCGAATTTCGCGAGTGATGATAATACTCGAAAACATTTTGTCAGTTTTCGAAGATAAATATCTTAGGGTCAGTTTATACTGGTTATTTACCAGCTGCACCGTTCCGTGTAATGTGGGGACAGTAGTGGGTTTCCAACCACATAAAGTAAGACACTGGCTGTGTAACATCACCTTTATTGTTACAATTGATTGTGGATATTCCTTATGATACTGATGTTCTATTTGATTCACATTAATTAGGTGATTAATTGCTTATTATCACATAATATTTATTACATAAAATACCAACTTTATCTGATGGAGTCAAACATGCATGGAAGTTCTAGGCAGAAAGAAGAGACAGGACAAACAATGGCTCACTACGGACACTTGGAAACTAATAGAAGAGAGAGGGATGGTGAAGCAAAAGATTCTCCAGTGCACCGATGAGCAACAAAAACAGGATTTGAACGCAAGCTACAAAACGCTGAACAAAAGAGTAAAGAAGAGTGCCAGAGAAGACAAAAGAAAGTACTATGAAACCATGTCAAGTGAGGCAGAACAAGCAGCAGGCAAAGGAGACCTCGCAACACTCTACCAAACTACTAGGTACCTATCGGGCAAACGTTTGACACAAATCAAGCCGGTGAAGGATGACAATGGAAAGTCACTCAACAAAGAAGTGGAGCAAAGGAAACACTGGGCTGAACACTTCAAAAAACTCCTATATCGACCAACACCTACAACGCGCCCAGCAATACCAACAACGGAGACAGAGCTACCAGTGAACACCAAACCCCCAACGAAATCAGAAGTCCTGAAGGCAATCAAGATGCCAAAAGCTGGAAAAGCAGCAGGACCAGATGGAATCCCAGCAGAAGCATTGAAAATGGATCCAGAGAAAATGGCGAACTTGATGACGCCACTACTGCAGAAGGTGTGGAAAAAAGGCAAATTACCCGAGGATTGGAAGAAAGGATACTTATTCAAACTACCAAAGAAAGGAGAACTAAGTCAATGCAAGAGCTGGCGCGGAATTATGCTCCTGTCCATCCCAAGCAAAATACTAAGCCTCATCATCATGGAGAGAATCAAACACGCCATGGATGAAAACCTTCGACCGGAACAGGCTGGATTCAGGAGGAACAAGTCATGCATTGATCAGATCGCCACATTACGGATCATCATTGAGCAAAGCTTAGAGTGGCAGTCACCTTTCTATCTCAACTTCATCGACTTTGAAAAGGCCTTTGACAGCGTCAATCGAGAGGTGATTTGGCAACTACTTCGCTACTATGGGGTGCCGCCGACAATTATACATCTCATCCAACAGTTGTACGACAATGCTGCGTGCCAAGTAATCCACAACGGGAAACTCACGGAATCCTTCGAAGTGAGGATAGGAGTAAGACAAGCTGGCTGCCTACTATCGCCAATGATTTTCTTGATTGCAGTAGACTGGATAATGCGACAAACAGTGGGCAATGAGGAAACAGGCATAAAATGGACACACACAAAAAACTTGGAGGATCTGGGCTTCGCCTATGATACACGTCTGATTTCCCACAAACTGGAAGATATGCAAGCGAAAAGCAACATGTTGGCAGAACAAGCATCCGGAGAAGATAGGACTTCAGGTGAACATAGAGAAAACAGAGGTAGTGAAGATTCCTGGGCAAAACAGCAACAGCAACAACAACGACAGACAACAATCGGCATAAATGGGAGGAACCTGAAAGAAACAACCTCCTTTACCTACCGACCGGGATGCATCGTTTCAACTACAGGCACACGGAACTGACGAGGATATCAAAGCAAGGATCGGGAAAGCAAGACAAGCTTTCACTACTCTCAAGTTTGTGTGGAGGTCAACAACACTCAGCATCAAAAATAAGATCCGGATTTTCAACTCCAATGTGAAGTCAGTGCTACTCACTATACGGATCAGAGACTTGCACTGCGCGTCATAAAGAGCATCTCAAACAAACTACAGACCTTTATTAACAGTTGTCTTCGCTCAATACTCAAGATCAGATGGCCGGCCAGAAAAGATCAGCAACAGGGATCTCTGGCAATGAGCGAACCAACCAGGAACCGATTGTGCAACAAGTAGGCAGGAAGAAATGGAGATGGATTGGCCATACTCTGAGGAAACCATCAAGTGACATCACTAGACAAGCCGTCGCTCGAGTGGAACCCGAAAGGGAAGCGGCGAGTTGGTCGTCAGTGCAAGGGTGACTTGGAGGAGGTCATGTGAAGAGGAGATGAAAGCATGTTGGCAGACTTGGAGCCAGGTGAAGACTCTCGCAGAGAACCGAACGGAATGGGGACGCACGGCTGAAGCCCTATGTTCCTGTAGGAATTAAAGGATACAATAATATTAATAATAATAATTATCTATAAACTCACCCACTCTGAATGATATACGTAACAAAAAGTAAAGATTGTTTTATGATTTGTAGTTAGCAGTTTCTACAGACTAATGTGACACTTCCGAAATCAAACTAAACCATATTTGATAACATCTTTTGTATATTGTAGATTCCAAGTTTTCACATATGAGGTTATAAAGTAATCATTCAGGCATCCGAAACAGATGTAAATTTATGCATGCACAAAACAATTGGCCAACTTTTTTGCGAGTGATTGCACAAAGGAAGATAGTGAATTCGAATATTTAGCCAATGAGAATCACTGAAAGGGATTAGAAGTTGTTAATGAATTTGAAAATGTTAGAATGAACTTGACTAGTGTTCCCTTTTTGTGACAGGCTACATTATTAATTAGTATGTGAAATGCATGTACTGAGATACAGAGCTTTAGTGTTGACAATATTTCTTAACAATCACTCCCAAACATCTAAAAACTATGCAGAGTCCACCGTGATGGTAGACCACCTAAAATGGTGGCCACACTGCAAACTTAACAGATAGAAGTGAGGCTTGACCAACACCAAGGACTAAATACATGACATTAATTACTGAATAGTTTCAAATCAAAGTATTCAATATAGTCCTACAGCAGGTCAACCGCTAGCCTGAATAGCTCAGTGTTAACAGCTGTGATTGCATCATTGGTTGACCCCGAGTTTGAATCTCAAGAGAGAAATGAATTCCTTCAAGATTGCAGATACACCTCGCTGACATTTAAGAATTAGCATGAAACCTCAGTCTAAGGATTCGTGCTGATCGCCTCCAACCTTCCAACAAACATCTTTTCTTTTCTGCTAACGAAATTCTACAATTTGTGGATTATTTCAATTAAAAAACATTGTTGAGGGAATAGTTGTTACCTCGTATTCCATATGAATGTCATGCATTAGAAAGTAAAATTTATTTGCATAAAATGTCTAATAAATCCATGACATGTAATATTTCTCACCCCAATAATGAACTCATTAAATCACCAGAAGCTGAAAATAAACAAAAAAATTTACTCAATTATGAGAATATGCATTTAGTGTTTCTATGAGCTCGTTTATTTTGAATGAAAATTCAGCTTCAGTGTGGAACTATGACAGTGAAGAATAAAGAGTAGTAAATATACTATGTGCAGTGGGAGAAATCAGTCAACATAGTAAATGCTACAGTTTTGAGATAGTGTTCACTCGGTTGTAAGACTGAGAAAGGAATTTTGGGCAATGGATAAAAAGGGAATTATTATCGAATACCAATATTCAGATTTCCATTTGAAAACAATTTGAAAGGTACGCAGTGACGTGAGTAAGTTTTATTCTCTGGTGAAGGCATTTCATCTTGAGAAAAATAATAGTATCAGAAACTTTCACTGGTTACTGAGTTTTTGTGTTCTCCTTATCATATACATTGTTGTACACGTGCGCTTTGGTAGACGGAGAATAAACATGGTTTTCACTTTAGACATGCAATTAGTGTCACTGCATGGTCCTGAAGTTTAGTCTCTTACTTTTTCCACCATTGTTTGAACTCAAAATATTTTAACAGTTAAAAATAGTAGATGATAGTTTGAAGGATGTCGTGGATCTTGTTGAAGAGCTATTCGAGAAAAGTAAGTACCCATTTCCATACTGCTACAGTTTGGTCTTGTAGTTGTAAGTGGTGTTACATAGGGTCTGCTTCATTTGAATGAAGTTGGTACATTCAAACTGTTACAGAATAATATGTGACTGACATTCTTTGCAGAAAAGGTGGTTTATCGCATTAGTTATTCAAGGGATACGGAATAGGGAATTACTCATCCCTGAGTCGACAGCTGTAGATGAAATAGTAGAATTATTTCATAGAGGAGGTAAAAAAGGTAGCTAACTTAGGCCAAACTTAAGAAAGATGTAAGACGACTATAGGAAACGTTATACGCACTTAGTTCTGACTTCATTAAATTGATAGTGAATGACGAAATAAACCGGTTTGAGAACAGGATTCAGAGGCAAGCATATTGAATTTTAAGAGACTGTTGAAAGATGAAAGTTCTGATTGAATAATATTTGTATATTTGAAAATGAATCGTGAAATTTCGATAACATCTGGCGTTAGTCGGAATGCGTTGAGGTTATTTATCTGATATTGTACTACTTATTTGTAGACAAAGTCACTAATTCCAAGATTGGGCTGAAGAAACGGGGATATCGCCATGTGCTGAGTAGCCTACTCACAAATCCTGCTTCATTGAAGAACAGGAAGAAGGATAGAAATTCCCCATTTTAAAAAATGTTAGAAACAAGATTATATCCCTGAGTAATAAAATAAATGACAGATTAAATACTCACGCATTGCAGCGGGGGATGATGCTGTAATATTCAAAATGTTAGATGAAGCATATAAATTAGTATGAGTGTACACACCAATGATGGGGTTACTCATAAGAAAACATATAAGGTATACTGAGAAGATAACCAGAGATAAATCAGAAAATGAAAAGAGAACAACTCAGTGAATTCAAAAAATGGCTACCAACTCTTTCGTAACTTTGCAGAACAGATTTCCGTCAGTACCCTGAGATCCATAGATGAAATCGACGTCAAGTATACACATTCACTATCTCTCTATATCACACACGAACAAAAACGAATTATTCGTCTATTTGTGCAGACAGCTTGGGGTGAGCGAGAGTGTAGACTTAGGCTTTTCAGGATGAATGTGGCACGGAATAAAATCTCGTCTAAATAGTTTTCTTAGACGATGGTGTGCGAGCCAGTATATACAACATTTACCCAGAATGTATTAGCATTCCACCGAGGGAGGGAAAAGCTCTAAGAAACCAACTGACAAAGTACTTAATAGTATTGATGAAATAATACGTAACTCATTGTTTCGTAAACACAAACCACACTTTTAAACAACTATTTTGATTTTATCATTACTTTAATTGAATCACTGTAGCCTAATCCTGATGATTGTCTTTTCTGATTTAGAATGTATTTCCTTCACTAGTCGCCAAATTTACTATACGACTCAGTTTTTATTCAGGTTTAATGTCCACTATTCGCTTAACTTTTCTTTGCTACCAACTTTTTTCATTGTTTCTATGAATTCACCTCAAAATTGTCCTCTACTGAAATCTTAGCACTAAAATCCTTTCAGATCCAGTGGTACACAATAGTGTTATTTGTATTATTCTAGGTGATGTAAGGAAAATGACTTCACGTTGTTTCATCTGATTTTAAATTTCCTTTAACTAAACATTAAGGTCTTTCAGTGAGGCCCTCGAACTAACATCTTTTGTTTTGTAAATTTAATTTATTCCACTGCAACAAAAACCTGAAATAAATGGAATGTGAACCAGCTGACTCAATCAGCTAATAATAATAATAATAATTTTTGCTTTATTCCAAAAACAGTATTAATGATACAGCAAGGAATTTTCAGCATTCAGTACAGTATTGCATCTAATTTACTCAAAAACGACAACAACAAACAAAAAAAATAGATAAACGGAATAATTAATACATAATAATGATAACGTTTTTATAGGAGCTATGTAGCAATTACAGTATAGGATAAGGAGAAAAATATAAAATTATAGTAATAATAGTAATAACAACTAAAATAAAAATAGCAAAGTTATAATTAAACGATAGAAAGGGTGACACCATAGAATTACAGAAAGATGAACAATGAAAGGGTCGATTCACTATGCTAATTACATAGTAACTTATATGTTTCACGTCTAACAGTGTCTTCATCACATAAAATACGGGCTAAGTACGGTATTGTAGAATGTTTGTACTTAGTGGTACGAGCATATAATTTCTTATATTGACTTCTCGTTCTACCTGATGAGATACAAGGGGATAATTGTGAATAAAGAGGGTGCAGAGGGTCTGACAGTACGGCCTTTGCCCAATTTTTACAGGAATTTACGTGTCTCTCGACTATGGTATTGGCGAGATCACGCAGTGGCAAACCACAAGCCCTACTCACAGCCTTTAATACCCTTCGTAATACGGCATAGTCTTTTTTAAGAAGCCCAGGAAAGATTAATGGAGAACAATAAAGTAAAATGGGTAAAATACAGGAGTTTAAAAATCGCAGAACTAAAGGTTGGCTGATACCTTGTTGTCTTAATTTTTTAATGTAGAAGGTAAGACGAAACATTTTCTTAGAGACCAATAAAATGTGAGATGACCATGAAAGGTCCGAGGAAAGAACTAATCCAAGGTATTTAATGCTTGATTTGGTTTCAATTTCTGTACCATCTATGCTACAGGCATCATGGGAACTAACTAGTTCATGTATGTCACGTCGATGGTTGAAGGTAAAGTTAACTGCCTGACATTTGGAAGGATTTAACATAAGACCATTTGACTTAGACCACATGCTGATGTCCAACAGAAAGCTATTAAGTTTGGAGCAGTCAGACTCAGAAGTGATAGGCAGTGATACAGTCAGATCATCAGCATATTTGACAAAATTGGTTTCGTTTGAATGTGGCAGGTCATGTAAGAAGAAAGAAAAAAGAAAGGGAGAGAGGACGGCACCTTGAGGAACACCGGCTTTTGTAAGCAAAGCAGAAGAAGATTTGCCATTATATGCAGTATACTGCATTCTATACTGCATTCTATCAGAAAAATAAGAATGCAACCAACTCTTAGCCCAGGATGCTGTGTGCGTCAAGGAGAGCTTATTTAATAAAAGGCCCCTAGGTACAGAGTCAAACGCAGATGTGTAGTCTAGGAAAGCACCACGAACATATTTGGCACCTTTGTCTAAACAAGAAACAACATTATGATATAAGACAACCGCAGCATCCAAGGTACTTCTACCATGTTTATATGCAAATTGCTTAGGGTCATTAAAAGCTTTCAATGAAGGTTCAAGACGAAGTAGACACATTAAATTAGTCTTTTGATAATCGCAATGCTATTGGTTCTCGTCAAATTTAACAAAATGGCATTATCGAATGTAATTTATGTCAGGAGTTTACTTAATTCCAGATATGATTTGTCAGGTTTCAAATGATTTCAGAGCATCTCTCTCGACGGTGATGAGTTTCACAGTCGTCTTCTAATATCAGGTAGACCTCTCTCACTGCAAATCAATTTCTGCATAAAGCAGTTGGGATAATTGCCAGGAAAAATGAAAGGCAATTCTACAAGATAGCAACCAGCAAATCAACCAGGAAACGCAGGCCACAGGTGAAATAGATTTCAGAACGTTTTACTGGATAACCAGGTCTCTATCCGCGAAGAATTGAACATAGATGGAATCAATACAAGATGACCAAGGGAACCCGATTCCCAAAGAAGAGAAGCAGAGAAATCAGTGGGCTGATCTTTTCAAAAGATTCTTCAACCGACCACCTGCAACTAATCCAGAATTACCACCAATAGCTACAGAACTGCCTGTGAACATCGATTGTCAAACAAAAGTGGAAATCCTGAATGCAATCAAGCTGAGTAGCCAGCAGGACCTGATGGATTTCGTTTTGAAGCACTGAGAAATGACCCAGTGACTTCAATGGATGTGCTCACGACATTATCACAAAAGGTTTACAAAGAAGGGGGGAAGAAAAGGTGCCTACAGATTGTAAGAAAGGATAGACACCTTGTCAGGCTGCCAAAGAAGGGCAACTTAGTCCTCTGCAAGAACTGGTGTGAAATCATGTTCTTGTTCACGCCATCTAAAACACCAAGTCGTGTCATCCTGGAGAGAATAAAAGATATATTGGATGCAGAACTCCCCCAACACAGAACGAACTGGCTGGATTCAGGAAAGGCAAATCATGTTCTGACCAAATTGCAACTCTACGCATCATCATCACAGAACAAAGCATGGAATGCCAAGCAAACCTCTACCTCAACTTTATAGACTTTGAGAAGGCCTTCGACAGACAGCGTTGACCGCGAAGTAATTTGGAAACTACTGAAGTACTACGGCGTGCCCCAAAATATTCATCAACCTTATTCAACAGCTGTACGACAACTGCACATGTCAAGTGATCCACAACGGAAAACTCAGCGAGGCGTTCGGAGTAAACACAGGAGTCAGAAAAGGGCGCTTATTATCACCAATGATATTCCTAATTGTGGTGAACTGGATTATGCGTCAGACAGTGGGAAACGAGAAGAAAGGGATATCCTGGACCGACGTGAAGAATCTAGAAGACCTGGATTTCGCAGATGATTTATGTTTGATGTCACACGAAATCGAAGACTTACAAGCGAAAACCGACAAACTGGTCGAAGAAGCAGCAAAGACGGGACTCCAGGTGAACACAGAGGTCATGAAAATTACCAAACAACAACAACAACAGCAGCAACATCCAGCGTCAATCACCATCAACGGGAGGGATTTGAAAGACGTAACTTCATTCACTTATCTAGGGAGCATTGTCTCAACCACAGGAGGAACGGACGAGGATGTCAAATCGAGAATCGGGAAGGCGAGAAACACATTCATCAACGTGAAACCAATCTGGAAATCTTCGTCACTCAGCATCAACAACAAAATTCGGATTTTCAATACAAACGTCAAGTCAGCTTTGCTATACGGATCAGAAACTTGGCGGGTGACAAAGAACATTTATTTCCAATAGGTTGCAGACCTTTATCAATAACTGTCTTCGCTCTATACTGAAGATCAGATGGCCGGAAAGAATCACCAACAAGAAACTATGGGGACAAACAAACGAAACAAGAACCAATCGCTCAACAAATATGGAGGAGAAAGTGGAGATGGATTGGACACTCGCTGGGGAGGCCATTGGGTGACATCGCGCGCCAGGCCCTCGAGTGGAACCCGAAAGGGAAGCGGCGAGTTGGACGTCCGAGGGTAACATGGGGGAGATCGTGTGGAGAGGAGTTGAAACAGCATGGCCTAACATGGATGCAAGTGAAAAAGTACAACAGAAGTCAGAAGCAAGTGGAGGCGTGCAGTTGAAGCCCTATGTTCCACTAGGAACCCAAAGGAACAATAATAATAACAGTCACCGATGATATTCGTAACTGTGTTTGTCTGGATTATGGTGAGACTTTGGGGAGCGAGAAGACAGGAATAAGTTGGACCGATAAGAAGACTCAAGAACATCTCTACTTAGTAGGTGATTTATGTCTTATGACACAAACATTCGAATGTGTACCGTTGAAATCCAACAAGTTGACAGGAGAAGCAAGAAAGGCAGGACATCAACTGAGCCTAGAGAAGACGGGGATGATAGAGATACCCGGCATCCAACAACAACAAGCACCAATCACTATCGAAGAAATAAATTTGAAAGAGGCCACTTCTCTCACTTGACGGAATCGTTTCTACTAAAGGCGGCACCGATGAGGATGTCAAAACCAGGATCAGAAAGGTGACACAGAATTTCATCACTCTAAAATCAGTTTGAAAATTCACTACGCTCAACATAGGGAACTAAACTTGAATTTTCAACACCGATGATAAGTCAGATGTTCTACATGGGTCAAATCTTAGCCAGCACGTCAAGGAAAGTATTTCTGACAGCCAGCTGCGGAATTTCATCAGCCGAGGCTTCGCTGGCACTACACTGAACATCAAATTGCCAGTCAAGAATGACCAGCAAACCAACCAAGAACTTACTCACAATAGAAAATGCGAAGCGAAATGAAGATGGATTAAAAAACCGCTGAGAGGTCCACTGGTTAATAGCGTACAAATGGACCACGAGTGCAAAATATGGGAAAGAGAAGATTAAATGATATGAAGAGTTCAGAATAGAAGATGAAATGATATTCGCAAACATTCGAGCGTCTGAAGAGGAGCTAAAAAAATTAGACAAAATGGAGATAAGGCTTTGTAGCAGTATGTTGAAATAAAACAAGAGAAAGATTAAACAAATAAATCTAATTAATATAGTTATAAAAAGATTAGAGAGGCAAATATGAGGCGAAATAATAAGTGAAATGATTGCATAAAAACTTACGTTGTACAGCGCTTGATGTTTCTGTAATATAACAAATGTTGCGGACAGAGTATAAATTAATTTGAATGCAAACACAAGCGATAGGATTTCCGATAATGAAAAAAGAAGGTGCTAAATGCACCCTAAAAAGAACATGTCAACAATCCGATGAAGCCTCTTGACTGACACCAGTTGTCTGCACCTCTAATTTACTTCAATGGTATTACACTTAAAAGCGAACAAACATGAACTGACATTCAGTTTTGGCTATTGAGAGAGGTACATTAAAATTAGGTTTTTAGCAACGACACTGCTATCAGTTCCCCTTCAATTCAACAAAATGCGACAAAGGAGTTTAAGCCTAGCTAGAAGTTTACTAATATCAAGTTAAATCTCATCATGTGCATGCTCCCATCACAACTGACAATCAGTAGAGCGTCAAGTTCTAGCTGCCAAGCAATGGTTACCAGTGAACATAAGGTTCCACCTATATTGTAACTCTATTCAAAAACAGGTACATATGAGAAATAACGATTTCAATGAAATAGTGAACCATGACTATGTCGAATGTGAGTTGCTAATTACGTGTTCTTCCACATATCCATGCATGGAGATAATTGCTTGCATTCTCGATTGCACATCTGATTGCACACAATGCCTCTTCGTCTTCGGCAGGAGAGACACATCAGTGAAAGAGAAATGAATACTACATTGTAACGAGTATATGTGTAGAGAGAGAGAATAATAGTCTATTAGTTACACTTACGTGGTGTTCTGTCCGAAGGCATACAATGTAAGACATTTTCATTTGTGGTGAGAAAATCAGTACAATTGAAGTTCATGAAGTCTTCGTTACTTTGAATGAAAACTGAGGAATTGAGTGAGCTGAACGAGTGGTTGAGAGGGGAATACTCAGGCGAAGAATGACCAGGAGAAAATGTTAGCTGAATGTGTGATTTCTGAACACAGAGTTCTCGACTAATCGACTATGCTGCAACACCTCTGCATTTGTGAAGCTCACATGAATGTACTGCACACAACGATGTTTCTGACATGTGGCATATCAAACTGAAGGCTAGATTAGCGTCTACATAATGCCGCCTGACTGATCAGTGTGGTGGTGTGGAACCATTTGTGGTTTCAGTCTCATCTTATCTCAGGATGTTTCTAACACAATTTGCCGTTCACAATTATATTAACTGATATGAATATATGGAATTACACACTGCCACCGTAGTGTCTCAATTTTACACCAATATATATCAACTGGAAACACCTCGTCCATATATGCGGAAGGACTCTCTCAAGAGCGCTGCTGAGCTTTGTTGGAATTCACCTTATAATGCTGTTCTAAAGGAGAAATCCTCTCAAGATTTCATCCAAACAGCAAAGGCATTTTTTCTCCACATTTCGACTGACCTATAGCCACAGGCTGGTGAGTGACCAAATGCGGTTTCATCGAATTAGTAATTTCACCAATTTCTGATACCAGTTTAAACTAGACTTCGAAGTGCATAACTCACTTGGTTGAGCTTGGGCTTAGAAAAACTCCGACTACAAAACAAGATACAGTGATTTGACATAAATGCAATATCTACTGAACACAACGTTGAATTTATCAGAAACCAATACATATCCTTAGGGGAGCGATTTCAGTGATTGTGTAGTGTGACAATTCCAATGTTATTGAAGTGCTTGAGCAGATGAGATTCGCAAGCCTGTCAATATCAGTACTGTGTGAATTTATAAACACTATCCACTTACAGATTGAAGCATCGAGGCGTTTAGCGAAACGCAAACATCGCGATCTTCGTGGACTTCGACATCATCAGAAATTCGAATCGCGACATATGCGCATTATGCATACACATGACTGAAAACTCAATCAGAAGTTAGAACACACGTAAATGTTTTGGTTGTATTAGTCAGTGAGTTATTGTACCAATGATCAAGTACATGAAGAGGAGAAGAGTAATTTTTTTATTTTTGTTTACAGCTTGATTCCAAACAGTATTTTGTTAGAAGTATGGAATTTTTAGCATGGATTTCGGTAGCCCAAATTTTATAAGCCGACCATAGATATCGGGTAGGCGTCGGCATGTAATCGAACCCCGGGCAATGTGCATGGTCGGCGGGAGTCCTAAACACTGTGCTACCGACGCTCAGTAGTAGTGGTTATGACAACAGTATAAATAACAGACATAAAAATTCCATAAGCTAGGCAACAAGCATTATGTTCAGTTAATCCTACCAATTGATGACACTAGGTTCTTCAGCATAGCACATTTCCGAATATACTGTCTCACATGAACGCCAGTGTATCCATCCATGGTATCAGTCGACACGAACAACAATAGCAATGTCTTTCTACTCTCGCATATGAACCATTCTACTTCTTCACAGCTCAAATGTTAGTCACTTTTGCCTCAACACGACTTCACGATTCTGTGACTAGTTTACAGGAATGATGACGATTTCGAATTTGACGACCACGACAACGATGATGATGATGATGATGATGATAGTAACAATAATAATTTGCTTTATTCCGAACCTGTACTTGTGATACAGATTGGAGTTCTCAGCAGTTTTGCTACAGTATTGCATCCAGTTAATACATAATCAATAAATAGAATTCTACATAGATTAATGATATCTCAGTTCATTATGACAACAAAATATTGGCATGTCGGTAGCAAAGCGACAATATTAACAATGACAATATCAATGACAATATTAACAATAAAATACTGAAAGTTTTCGTCAACTTACGAATACTGTGTTTCAGAAAATATGTGGAATTGGTTGACAATGAATCAATAACTCATTGGCCTGCTCAATCAATGCAACTGCTCTTCTAGAAGCGCGTGAAATAAACACGCGTATATTCACAAAGCCATTGTTAACCACAGTGATAACTTCAAACAAATAAATATGAGGCTGTGTTGGTTCATCTCTTCTCACAGTGTTTCATGTGTTGACTGTTCACGACGAAGACCTGTCACTCAATCCTGGTAGATGAAGAAAATCTTAGCAATACTCGGTCTCGAGATTTCATGGTATCAATCAGAGTGACGAAAGTTAATTCAATTGACAACTCCAAATAATTTATCATCCGTCCACCTCAAAACAACCACTCCTTCTACTGTCAACTGACACTCTTCTACTCTAACTAATAATAATTCGAATTCAATCCTGTGCTTTTATCACTGGATTTGGCTGACGGCACAATGCATGTGGGTAAGTCCTTCAAATGCAAGAGATTGTCAGTGAAGTAGATTTAAGACACACGTATTCCAATGCATTGGAATAACCTGTCAACATGTCTTATTCCAAGAGCCTTGAATTCGTCAATATCATCGTCTCTGGAATCACTTAACCTGAATTTTGTTGCCCTCACTGACTCCTCCTCACCTCTAGCTCTACATAGTCAGTTGAATAAGATGTGTGTGCAATTCAATTGACTGGAATAAATCCTCGCTGGCATGCATTGCTGAGGTGGTTATCAAGTCCGACTTGTACTTGTACCTTATACAGGTATCATCATGCAAGTCTTCTTACAGATAAATGTTGGAAAATTTATGTTCACATTGTGATGGAGTACAATGAATGAAACTAGCCATGAGATCACATAGAATGCTGTGATGCATCTTGACCAATTGTGTTGAAAGTGATGTCTTGCATATAGTAAATAGAGAATCTTTTGTCTAGTGCATTGGTCATGATGTGGCAACTTTAATGGCAGATTTGACTTACTCGGTTATTGTGCTCATTAAGCCAGGTGCTGGAATGAAATTTGATGGCAATGTATGGTTTTGTGTCACAGAAAGATCACAAGAATATAATAATACTTCTATATGCTCACTAATTCCTACTTAAGGTCTGTTAACATTATTATTGTTTCCTTTATTTCCTAGAGGATCATAGGGCTTCAGCCGTGCGTCTCCATTGCTTTCGGTTCTCTGCTAGAGTCTTCACCTGGCTCCAAGTCTGTCCACATGCTTTCATCTCCTCTTCACATGACCTCCTCCAAGTCACCCTTGCACTGACGACCAACTCGCCGCTTCCCTTTCGGGTTCCACTCGAGCAATGGCTTGTCTAGTGATGTCACTTGATGGTTTCCTCAGAGTATGGCCAATCCATCTCCATTTCTTCCTGCCTACTTGTTGCACAATCGGTTCCTGGTTGGTTCGCTCATTGCCAGAGATCTCTGTTGCTGATTTTTTCTGGCCGGCCATCTGATCTTGAGTATTGAGCGAAGGCAGCTGTTATTGAAGGTCTGTAGTTTGTTTGGGATGCTCTTTATGACGCGCAGTGCAAGTCTCTGATCCGTATAGTGAGTAGCACTGACTTCACATTGGAGCTGAAAATCCGGATCTTATTTTTGATGCTGAGTGTTGTTGACCTCCACACAAACTTGAGAGTAGTGAAAGCTTGTCTTGCTTTCCCGATTCTTGCTTTGATATCCTCGTCAGTTCCGCCTGTAGTTGAAACGATGCATCCCGGTCGGTAGGTAAAGGAGGTTGTTTCTTTCAGGTTCCTCCCATTCATGCTGATTGTTGTCTGTTGTTGTTGTTGCTGTTGATGGTGTTGCCCAGGAATCTTCATCACCTCTGTTTTCTCTATGTTCACCTGAAGTCCTATCTTCTCCGGATGCTTGTTCTGCCAACATGTTGCTTTTCGCTTGCATATCTTCCAGTTTGTGGGAAATCAGACGTGTATCATAGGCGAAGCCCAGATCCTCCAAGTTTTTTGTGTGAGTCCATTTTATGCCTGTCTCCCTCACTGTTGTTTGTCGCTGTTATCCAATCTACTGCAATCAGGAAAATCATTGGCGATAGTAGGCAGCCAGCTTGTCTTACTCCTGTCATCACTTCGAAGGATTCCGTGAGTTTCCCGTTGTGGATTACTTGGCATGCAGCATTGTCGTACAGCGGTTGGATGAGATGTATAATTGTCGGTGGCACCCCATAGTAGCGAAGTAGTTGCCGAATCACCTCTCGATCGACGCTGTCCGCTGAAGGCCTTTTCAAAGTCAATGAAGTTGAGATGGAGAGGTGACTGCCATTCCAAACTTTGTTCAATGATGATCCGTAGTGTGGCGATCTGATCAATGCATGACTTGTTCCTCCTGAATCCAGCCTGTTCCGGTCGAAGTTTTTCATCCAGGGCTTGTTTGATTCTCTCCAGGATGATGTGGCTTAGTATTTTGCTTGGGATGGACATGAGCATAATTCCGAGCCAGTTCTTGCATTGACTTAAGTCTCCTTTCTTTGGTAGTTTGAATAAGTATCCTTTCTTCCAATCCTCGGGTAATTTGCCTTTTTTCCACACCTTCTCCAGTAGTGGCGTCATCAAGTTCGCCATTGTCTCTGGATCCATTTTCAATGCTTCTGTTGGTAATCCATCTGGTCCTGCATCTGGATTGACTTCAGGAATTCTGATTTCGTCGGGGGGTTGGTGTTCAATGGTAGCTCTGTCTCCGTCGTTGGTATTGTTAGGCGCGTTGTAGGTGTTGGTCGATTTAGGAGTCTTTTGAAGTGTTCAGCCCAGAGTTTCTTTTCCTCCACTTCTTTGGTGAGTGACTTTCCATTGTAATCCTTCACCGGCTTAAATTGTGTCAAAAATTTGTGTCAAAGAAGTGTTAGTTCATTGCAAATCTCGGTCGACTGTTTCACCTCAGGTCTCTTGAAACACCGTGTTGGTAGCAAAGCTGAGACTGCAAGTGATGCAATCCCTGATTTACCTTGACGGAAAAGTAAATCTAAGCCCGTAATACTCGTGTATGACATGACATATTGCATCCGATATTCATTTTAAGTTCGACACAGATGAGATGGATGCAATCGTCGAAGTGGGCACGATCAATTTATACCTGATTGACAAGTGCTGAAAAGTATTCTTGTAGTATATATCCTGTTGTTTGTCAATCAGAATGCAAGGTAGGAAGAATATGAATTGCCAAGTAATATGAGATATCAGGATATTCGTATATTACAGAATATTTCCTGTGGATTCTTCTGTATGCTACGCCTTTACAGAAGACAGTGTGTCTGAACACCTAACAAATCATCATTACTGGAGGTCATGTGCAAATTACCGACAACCACTTTGAAATTTCCGTTCGTCCTGACACAGAACGTAGGTGGTGGATTTATTTTGATTTTGGTCAATGCACTTGGAGGATTTATCCTAGTGCCACTGTCAGTCGCACGAATTATACATATCACAGGGGTATTCGCTTCAGAAGCTGAACAAACAATACATATTATCAGTTCCATGTAAAAAACAACATTCAGAACTTCCGATAAAGCAATATGTAACAAGGTAGTGTGAATTCTGAAGGCACGGTATACACTTGCACGTGTGTGAACGTATGCGTACATATCTGCAGTCTGCATCTTGCAGACCACCCAATTACACTCCATCAGTCCTACACAGACTTATATTGTGCCATTTTTAACTGCTAGTGTCTCATCCAAGTATTTGTGTAAATAAAAGGGAAATCGCTCTTGCACAAGAGGTGGTTGACGCCTCCTTTCCTCGAGACAGAAATGCACAATTGCAGAATGTCATTCGTTGGGAATTTACAGAAATATCTAACAACACTACATCTTGAAATTTAAAGTATAAATTCTTACATTTTTCACCAGGTTTCCCAGCTAAAATATTTTGCAAATTGAGAAGAGATACGTGAATTAACGTCGTGGCTTATAGTAGGCTTATATTAGGGTTATTTTTCGAAAGCAATCCCTGCAGTTTCTCAATTTATATGTCACTGAGATTCCTACATAATTCAGCTTTGCAGTCACCTCAGATTACAAATCGTCGCTACTTATGAAATCCACACGTCAGCTTTACAGCCTGCTTGTGGCATGGCATCAGTCTCATCGACACAGTTTTGCTAGATGACGGTGTGTCAGTCAGGCAAAGAAATGAGCAATTGCAAAATATTTGTGGTTGGGTATTCAGAGAAGCAGCTAACATTACTGCATCACTATGAAATTCAAAGTGTAAATTCTTACTGTTTGCAGGAGACTTCGGAGCTAAAATATTTCGAAATTTGGAAGAGATATGTAAATTGATTGCCAGGTAAACACAATATTATTAGTGTTATGGTTAAAGCCGATTTCGACAGTTTTTCAATGAACACGTTACTGGATTTTCACACGATTCAGCCATAAACTCACATCGAATTACAATTTGTCTGACAACACTGTGGACTCAAAGGGCTTCTTTTCTCGTGTGCACAGGTAATCGGCATCCCATTTGACACTAATCCTCTGTTATACATTGAGATTACTGTGTCTGCGATTTAATTGATCCATAAACTTGTGCAATGGAATAGCTTATCGAAATGTCGATCACCGTCAAACATCACATAATATGTATCTCTGGGATCACTATTAATAAGCACATGTGTGCTGCGAAACAATGTTACCCTTACAAACCTTCAAATCCATTCATGAGTCAGACTTCGAATCCACAAATTCATTATTTCTTCCCAGTTTGTGAAATAAATATAATACACTGACTAGTTTGCTTTAAATGAACACGTCGGTCATTCAGTGAAGATCGTGAACTAACATCAGTCGTTCTGCAAGTTTAAATTACTTCATTGAAATTACACTTGAAATGAATGCAGTGTGAACCAGCTGGCTGAGTCACCTATCCAGAGGATAAATTGAATTAGGTTTTCAGTATGAACACTCCTGTCAGTTCTCGTCGAATTCAACAAAATGCCATCATCGAATGTCTGATGTGTGAGAAGTTCACTAACTTCCAGATATGCTTCATCACGTTTGGAATACTGAAGGTTTACGATTACCAGTCGGAATTAAAACTCTCAGGAGTCATTTCTTAACAGCACATGGATCTCTGTCACTGTAAATCATTTTCTAAGGATATTGTAAGCTCCTTCCAGTCCAACCAGTATGAAAGTCCTGCTCGAGTTATCTTTCTCTACTTGAGATTAGATCGTGAATATAGCCAAAGCCCACTCTCGGATCCACTACAACTGGCCTTATTCTCAACTCGCGGTGGTCATCCACCTGACAATATTCCTCTCACCTGTAGACCTATTCACAACTACCAAATAGAATCCGAAGTCACATGTTCAATATTGTGTATTGGATGACCTACTCACAGTTGATTGTTGGGCAGTGTCAGTACTGCTGCCTCGTCTGAGAATAGTGATCAGTACAGAAATTCCACAAGTAACGAAAATTGTTTACAAAAATTATTACACAAGCAATTATACCGCGAAGTCATAAGTTAAGTGATTGTTTAAATTCTTACTTTCTGAAGGGGCTGATGCTGCTATAATATAACAAATGTTGCGGACAGAGTATAAATTAATTTGAGTGAAAACACAAGCGATAGGATTTGTGATATGGAAAAAAAGAAGGTGCACTGCGAAGTTTACCGCAAATACATCAGAAAATGAACATGTCAACAATCCGATGAAGCCTCTTGACTGACACCAGTTGTCTGCACCTCTAATTTACTTCAATGGTATTACACTTAAAAGCGTCAAAACTTGAACTGACCTTCAGGTTTGGCTATTGAGAGAGGTACATTAAAATTAGGTTTTTAGCAACGACACTGCTATCAGTTCCCCTTCAATTCAACAAAATGCGACAAAGGAGTTTAAGCCTAGCTAGAAGTTTACTAATATCAAGTTAAATCTCATCATGTGCATGCTCCCATCACAACTGACAATCAGTAGAGCGTCAAGTTCTAGCTGCCAAGCAATGGGTACCAGTGAACATAAGGTTCCACCTATATTGTAACTCTATTCAAAAACAGGTACATATGAGAAATAACGATTTCAATGAAATAGTGAACCATGACTATGTCGAATGTGAGTTGCTAATTACATGTTCTTCCACATATCCATGCATGGAGATAATTGCTTGCATTCTCGATTGCACATCTGATTGCACACAATGCCTCTTCGTCTTCGGCAGGAGAGACACATCAGTGAAAGAGAAATGAATACTACATTGTAACGAGTATATGTGTAGAGAGAGAGAATAATAGTCTATTAGTTACACTTACGTGGTGTTCTGTCCGAAGGCATACAATGTAAGACATTTTCATTTGTGGTGAGAAAATCAGTACAATTGAAGTTCATGAAGTCTTCGTTACTTTGAATGAAAACTGAGGAATTGAGTGAGCTGAACGAGTGGTTGAGAGGGGAATACTCAGGCGAAGAATGACCAGGAGAAAATGTTAGCTGAATGTGTGATTTCTGAACACAGAGTTCTCGACTGATCGACTATGCTGCAACACCTCTGCATTTGTGAAGCTCACATGAATGTACTGCACACAACGATGTTTCTGACATGTGGCATATCAAACTGAAGGCTAGATTAGCGTCTACATAATGCCGCCTGACTGATCAGTGTGGTGGTGTGGAACCATTTGTGGTTTCAGTCTCATCTTATCTCAGGGTGTTTGTGCGAACACTGTGGAGTCTGCAGACAGATAAGCTGCACCGTATGCAATAAACAAGCTGGTCCACAGGAGCAATGAAATCGGTTTGTTCACAGGAACGAAGCAAGATCAGAAAACTGTGCGTCGTTAAGATTAGACGAATACTGGAGGATAGGCACGAACGTGGTGAGCATAATTTGCTGTCTATCGCCTCTCTGTCGCGTTGACAAAACATATGTGTGCACACGATTTCATTGTAATTTGGATGTCAAAATGAATGCATTTTTCCCACTGTAATCGTTCCACATTCTCAAATATTTAGTTATGTCTATGGATAACATGCACTTCATGATGAATGTGACTTTTGTTTCGTTTGAGGAGATGTGAAGTGATTGATTTAACCATGCAATGTGGAGACAATTCACAGCCAAATATTGGTCTGAATATATCATACACAAACACTACATCAAACCGTCTGCCCATTCCTTCAGTTAACTCGGATTGAACATTCACAGTCCACTTGTGCAGTCGGTTGCATTCGATTTCTGCTTCGGTGAAATTCCCGACTCAACAAGAATGATATAATTGAACAAGCAAGCAAGTGACATGAAGAGACGCCATGTGTTTGTCCTCAGTATTTAGGGTGTTTGTTCACTGAACAAACCGAAAGCTGTCCTTCACAGCATATTTCGCCAGCTCACAACACACAGCCTGATGTAAGTGAGCCGACGGCTTTGCAATCTCGTGGTATCACGAATGTGACAATTGTGGAATCGGAAGTAGTGAAGGAAATGGGGAGGGCGGGTAGAAGGTGTGTTGGTCCAATATACCAGTTGACATCGATATAGGTGAGAAGCGAGTTAGGTTGTGAATGTTTAAGAGAAATCGTGGAATGGAAGCGACAACTCCAACGATTCGGTCTGTCACAATTATCAGTCTAATTCATGACGTTCTCTATAGATTTTAAGAAACAACCTTTATTAGATGTCCTGTGAAGTGTTCAGTTGCCAGTTTTCACGTTAACTCTGCAACTCGTGGTTGAAAACGCCTCCATTGCACTTGGTGCTGTTAATACTTTTGCAATAAAATCCTCAGGTTTCAACTCGTCCACAGCAACATTGAAATTTAGTTCTTTTTCTAACACACCTATTTGTGTGAGAAGTAAGACCCTTGTTGTGAGATTGATAACACACTTCGTATTGTCAGCTGTCGACCACATCTTATTCCTGGCTTCACTTTGTTACAGGCAGAGGTGTCTCTCGCATTGGTTCGATGGATTTCTTCATCCGGGTATTCACTGATTCCTTGAATGACGCCGATTTGTCATTATGAGGGGATTGTAGTGTAAGAACATAGTCCTCGTCGTTGACTGTCTCCGTTAATTTCTGTTCCAACCGCTCAATTTCATTCCATACGGTGCACTATCTTCTCACTACTCCTTGAATCTCAACACAGATGTATAGGTTTCCTAGACACAAAATTACCAAAGTGAGTTGGTCTGTTGGATTTGGAGCTGGTTTACGCGTGAATGAATTCGTTTCTGATTTGTCGAATATTGAAAATATAATGGTTTGTAGAGGTTCTGCGGATCCTTTGCTCAGTCCTTGGACAGGAAGACCACAAGTCGAATTAATGTATGTGTAAAACGTCGACTATGTGACAGTGTGTAATTCCATTTGGTTCTGTTCCTGGAACATTATCCACAGTGACACAGTATTATCTGCGTGAGGATGTTTCGAACACAATTTGCCGTTCACAATTGTATTAACTGATATGATTATATGGAAATACACACAACCACCGTAGTGTCTCAATTTTACACCCATATATATACCAACTGGAAACACCTCGTCCATATATGCGGAGTGACTCTCTCGGGAGCACTGCTGAGCTTCGTTGAAATTCACTGTATAATGCTGTTCTAGAGGAGAAAACCTCTCAAGATTTCATCCAAACAGCAGAGGCATTTTATCTCCACATTTCGACTGACCTAATGCCACAGGCTGGTGAGTGACCAAATGCGGTTTCATCGAATGAGTAATTTCACCAATTTCTGATACCAGTTTAAACTAGACTTCGAAGTGCATAACTCACTTGGGTTGGCTTGGGGTTAGCATATCTCCAACTACAAATCAAGATACAGTGATTTGACATAAATGCAATATCTACTGAACACAACGTTGAATTTATCAGAAACCAATACATATCCTTAGGGGAGCGATTTCAGTGATTGTGTAGTGTGACAATTCCAATGTTATTGAAGTGCTTGAGCAGATGAGATTCGCAAGCCTGTCAATATCAGTACTGTGTGAATTTATAAACACTATCCACTTACAGATTGAAGCATCGAGGCGTTTAGCGAAACGCAAACATCGCGATCTTCGTGGACTTCGACATCATCAGAAATTCGAATCGCGAGATATGTGCATCATGCATACACATGACTGGAAACTCAATCAGAAGTTACAGCACACGTAAATGTTTTGGTTGTATTAGTCAGTGAGTTATTGTATCAATGATCAAGTAGCATGAAGAGGAGGGCAGTAGTAGTGGTTATGTCAACAGTATAAATAACAGATATAAAAATTCCATAAGCTAGGCAACAAGCATTGTGTTCAGTTAATCCTACCAATTGATGACACTAGGTTCTTCAGCATAGCACATTTCCGAATATACTGTCTCACATGAACGCCAGTGTATCCATCCATGGTATCAGTCGACACGAACAACAATAGCAATGTCTTTCTACTCTCGCATATGAACCATTCTACTTCTTCACAGCTCAAATGTTAGTCACTTTTGCCTCAACACGACTTCACGATTCTGTGACTAGTTTACAGGAATGATGACGATTTCGAATTTGACGACCACGACAACGATGATGATGATGATGATAGTAACAATAATAATTTGCTTTATTCCGAACCTGTACTTGTGATACAGATTGGAGTTCTCAGCAGTTTTGCTACAGTATTGCATCCAGTTAATACATAATCAATAAATAGAATTCTACATAGATTAATGATATCTCAGTTCATTATGACAACAAAATATTGGCATGTCGGTAGCAAAGCGATAATATTAACAATGACAATATCAATGACAATATTAACAATAAAATACTGAAAGTTTTCGTCAACTTACGAATACTGTGTTTCAGAAAATATGTGGAATTGGTTGACAATGAATCAATAACTCATTGGCCTGCTCAATCAATGCAACTGCTCTTCTAGAAGCGCGTGAAATAAACACGTGTATATTCACAAAGCCATTGTTAACCACAGTGATAACTTCAAACAAATAAATATGAGGCTGTGTTGGTTCATCTCTTCTCACAGTGTTTCATGTGTTGACTGTTCACGACGAAGACCTGTCACTCAATCCTGGTAGATGAAGAAAATCTTAGCAATACTCGGTCTCGAGATTTCATGGTATCAATCAGAGTGACGAAAGTTAATTCAATTGACAACTCCAAATAATTTATCATCCGTCCACCTCAAAACAACCACTCCTTCTACTGTCAACTGACACTCTTCTACTCTAACTAATAATAATTCGAATTCAATCCTGTGCTTTTATCACTGGATTTGGCTGACGGCACAATGCATGTGGGTAAGTCCTTCAAATGCAAGAGATTGTCAGTGAAGTAGATTTAAGACACACGTATTCCAATGCATTGGAATAACCTGTCAACATGTCTTATTCCAAGAGCCTTGAATTCGTCAATATCATCGTCTCTGGAATCACTTAACCTGAATTTTGTTGCCCTCACTGACTCCTCCTCACCTCTAGCTCTACATAGTCAGTTGAATAAGATGTGTGTGCAATTCAATTGACTGGAATAAATCCTCGCTGGCATGCATTGCTGAGGTGGTTATCAAGTCCGACTTGTACTTGTACCTTATACAGGTATCATCATGCAAGTCTTCTTACAGATAAATGTTGGAAAATTTATGTTCACATTGTGATGGAGTACAATGAATGAAACTAGCCATGAGATCACATAGAATGCTGTGATGCATCTTGACCAATTGTGGTGAAAGTGATGTCTTGCATATAGTAAATAGAGAATCTTTTGTCTAGTGCATTGGTCATGATGTGGCAACTTTAATGGTAGATTTGACTTACTTGGTTAGTGTGCCCATTAAGTCGGATGCTGGAATGAAATTTGATGGCAATGTATGAGTTTGTGTCACAGAAAGATCACAAAATATAATAATACTTCCATATGCTCAATAATTCTATCTTAAGAACTGTAAGTTCATTGCAAATCTCGGTCGACTGTTTCACCTCAGGTCTCTTGAAACACCGTGTTGGTAGCAAAGCTGAGACTGCAAGTGATGCAATCCCTGATTTACCTTGACGGAAAAGTAAATCTCTCGTGTATGACATGACATATTGCATCCGATATTCATTTTAAGTTCGACACAGATAAGACGGATGCAATCGTCGAATTGGGCACGATCAATTTATACCTGATTGACAAGAGCTGAAAAGTATTCTTGTAGTATATATCCTGTTGTTTGTCAATCAGAATGCAAGGTAGGAAGAATATGAATTGCCAAGTAATATGAGATATCAGGATATTCGTATATTACAGAATATTTCCTGTGGATTCTTCTGTATGCTACGCCTTTACAGAAGACAGTGTGTCTGAACACCTAACAAATCATCATTACTGGAGGTCATGTGCAAATTACCGACAACCACTTTGAAATTTCCGTTCGTCCTGACACAGAACGTAGGTGGTGGATTTATTTTGATTTTGGTCAATGCACTTGGAGGATTTATCCTAGTGCCACTGTCAGTCGCACGAATTATACATATCACAGGGGTATTCGCTTCAGAAGCTGAACAAACAATACATATTATCAGTTCCATGTAAAAAACAACATTCAGAACTTCCGATAAAGCAATATGTAACAAGGTAGTGTGAATTCTGAAGGCACGGTATACACTTGCACGTGTGTGAACGTATGCGTACATATCTGCAGTCTGCATCTTGCAGACCACCCAATTACACTCCATCAGTCCTACACAGACTTATAGTGTGCCATTTTTAACTGCTAGTGTCTCATCCAAGTATTTGTGTAAATAAAAGGGAAATCGCTCTTGCACAAGAGGTGGTTGACGCGTCCATTTCTCGAGACGGAAATGCACAATTGCAGAATGTCATTCGTTGGGAATTTACAGAAATATCTAACAACACTACATCTTGAAATTTTAAGTATAAATTCTTACATTTTTCACCAGGTTTCCCAGCTAAAATATTTTGCAAATTGAGAAGAGATACGTGAATTAACGTCGTGGCTTATAGTAGGCTTATATTAGGGTTATTTTTCGAAAGCAATCCCTGCAGTTTCTCAATTTATATGTCACTGAGATTCCCACATAATTCAGCTTTGCAGTCACCTCAGATTACAAATCGTCGCTACTTATGAAATCCACACGTCAGCTTTACAGCCTGCTTGTGGCATGGCATCAGTCTCATCGACACAGTTTTGCTAGATGACGGTGTGTCAGTCAGGCAAAGAAATGAGCAATTGCAAAATATTTGTGGTTGGGTATTCAGAGAAGCAGCTAACATTACTGCATCACTATGAAATTCAAAGTGTAAATTCTTACTGTTTGCAGGAGACTTCGGAGCTAAAATATTTCGAAATTTGGAAGAGATATGTAAATTGATTGCCAGGTAAACACAATATTATTAGTGTTATGGTTAAAGCCGATTTCGACAGTTTTTCAATGAACACGTTACTGGATTTTCACACGATTCAGCCATAAACTCACATCGAATTACAATTTGTCTGACAACACTGTGGACTCAAAGGGCTTCTTTTCTCGTGTGCACAGGTAATCGGCATCCCATTTGACACTAATCCTCTGTTATACATTGAGATTACTGTGTCTGCGATTTAATTGATCCATAAACTTGTGCAATGGAATAGCTTATCGAAATGTCGATCACCGTCAAACATCACATAATATGTATCTCTGGGATCACTATTAATAAGCACATGTGTGCTGCGAAACAATGTTACCCTTACAAACCTTCAAATCCATTCATGAGTCAGACTTCGAATCCACAAATTCATTATTTCTTCCCAGTTTGTGAAATAAATATAATACACTGGCTAGTTTGCTTTAAATGAACACGTCGGTCATTCAGTGAAGATCGTGAACTAACATCAGTCGTTCTGCAAGTTTAAATTACTTCATTGAAATTACACTTGAAATGAATGCAGTGTGAACCAGCTGGCTGAGTCACCTATCCAGAGGATAAATTGAATTAGGTTTTCAGTATGAACACTCCTATCGGTTCTCGTCGAATTCAACAAAATGCCATCATCGAATGTCTGGTGTGTGAGAAGTTCACTGACTTCCAGATATGCTTCATCACGTTTGGAATACTGAAGGTTTACGATTACCAGTCGAAATTAAAACTCTCAGGAGTCATTTCTTAACAGCACATGGATCTCTGTCACTGTAAATCCTTTTCTAAGGATATTGTAAGCTCCTTCCAGTCCAACCAGTATGAAAGTCCTGCTCGAATTATCTTTCTCTACTTGAGATTAGATCGTGAATATAGCCAAAGCCCACTCTCGGATCCACTACACCTGACATTATTCTCAACTCGCGGTGGTCATTCACCTGACAATATTCCTCTTACCTGTAGACCTATTCACAACTACCAAATGGAATCCGGAGTCACACGTTCAACATTGTGTATTGGATGACCTACTCACAGTTGATTGTTGGGCAGTGTCAGTACTGCTGCCTCGTCTGAGAATAGTGATCAGTACAGAAATTCCACAAGTAACGAAAATTGTTTACAAAAGTTATTACTCAAACAAATATATCGCGAAGTCATTGGTTAAATGATTGGTGATATCCTTACAATCTACATTGACTGATGTTCCTGTAATATAACAAATGTTGCGGACAGAGTATAAATTAATTTGAATGCAAACACAAGTGATTGAATTTGTGATATGGAAAAAAAGAAGGTGCACTGCGAAGTTTACCGCAAATACATCAGAAAATGAACATGTCAACAATCCGATGAAGCCTCTTGACTGATACCAGTTGTCTGCACCTCTAATTTACTTCAATGGTATTACACTTAAAAGCGTCAAAACTTGAACTGACCTTCAGGTTTGGCTATTGAGAGAGGGTACATTAAAATTAGGATTTTAGCAACGACACTGCTATCGGTTCTCCTTGAATTCAAAAAAATGTGATAATGGAGTTTAAGCCTAGCTAGAAGTTTACTAATATCAAGTTAAATCTCATCATGTGCATGCTCCCATCACAACTGACAATCAGTAGAGTGTCAAGTCTTAGCTGCCAAGCAATGGTTACCAGTGAACATAAGGTTCCACATATATTGAGAATATATTATTATTATTATTATTATTATTATTGTAACTCTATTCAAAGCAGGTACATATGAGAAATAACAAATTCAATGAAATAATAAACTATGACTATGTCGAATGTGAGTTGCTAATTACGTGTTCTTCCGCATATCCATGTATGGAGATAATTTATGTTTGATGTCACACAAGATCGAAGGCTTACAAGCGAAAACCGACAAACTGGTCGAAGAAGCAGCAAAGACAGGATTCCAGGTGAATATAAACAAGAAGGAGGTTATGAAAATAACCAACCAACAACAACAACAGCAGCAACATCCAGCGCCAATCACCATCAACGAGAGGGATTTGAAAGAGGTTACTTCTTTCACTTATCTAGGGAGCATTGTCTCAACTACAGGAGGAACGGACGAGGATGTCAAATCGAGAATCGGGAAGGCGAGAAACACATTCATCAACCTGAAACCAATCTGGAAATATTCGTCACTCAGCATCAACAACAAAATTCGAATTTTCAATACAAACGTCAAGTCAGTTTTGCTATACGGATCAGAAACTTGGCGGGTCACCAAGAGTATTTTCAACAGGTTGCAGACCTTTATCAACAACCGTCTTCGCTCTATACTGAAGATCAGATGGCCGGAAAGAATCACCAACAAGAAACTATGGGGACAAACGAAACAAGAACCAATAGCTCAACAAATATGCAGGAGAAAGTGGAGATGGATTGGACACTCGCTGGGGAGGCCATTGGGTGACATCACGCGCCAGGCCCTCGAGTGGAACCCGAAAGGGAAGCGGCGAGTGGGACGTCCAAGGGTAACATGGGGGAGATCGTGTGGAGAGGAGTTGAAACAGCATGGACTAACATGGATGCAAGTGAAAAAGTACAACAGAAGTCAGAAGCAAGTGGAGGCGTGCAGTTGAAGCCCTATGTTCCACTAGGAACACAAAGGAACAATAATTATAATAACAGTCACCGATGATATTCGTAACTGTGTTTGTCTGGATTATGGGGAGACTTTGGGGAGCGAGAAGACAGGAATACGTTGGACCGATAAGAAGACTCAAGAACATCTCTACTTAGTAGGTGATTTATGTCTTATGACACAAACATTCGAATGTGTACCGTTGAAATCCAACAAGTTGACAGGAGGAGCAAGAAAGTCAGGACCTGAACTGAGCCTAGAGAAGACGGGGATGATAGAGATACCCGGCATCCAACAACAACAAGCACCAATCACTATCGAAGGAATAAATTTGAAAGAGGCCACTTCTCTCACTTGACGGAATCGTTTCTACTAAAGGCGGCACCGATGAGGATGTCAAAACCAGGATCAGAAAGGTGACACAGAATTTCATCACTCTAAAATCAGTTTGAAAATTCACTACGCTCAACATAGAGAACTAAACTTGAATTTTCAACACCGATGATAAGTCAGTTGTTCTACATGGGTCAAAAACTTAGCCAGCACGTCAAGGAAAGCATTTCTGACAGCAAGCTGCGGACTTTCATCAGCCGAGGCTTCGCTGGCACTACACTGAACATCAAACTTCCAGTCAAGAATGACCAGCAAACCAACCAAGAACTTATTCACAATAGAAAATGCGAAGCGAAATGAAGATGGATTAAAAAACCGCTGAGAGGTCCACTGGTTAACAGCGTACAAATGGACCACGAGTGCAAAATATGGGAAAGAGAAGATTAATGATATGAAGAGTTCAGGATAGAAGATGAAATGATATTCGCAAACATTCGAGCGTCTGAAGAGGAGCTAAAAAAATTAGAAAAAATGGAGATAAGGCTTTGTAGCAGTATGTTGAAATAAAACAAGAGAAACATTCAACAAATAAATCTAATTAATATAGTTATAAAAAGATTAGAAAGGCAAATATGAGGCGAAATAATAAGTGAAATGATTGCATAAAAACTTACGTTGTACTGCGCCTGATGTTTCTGTAATATAACAAATGTTGCGGACAGAGTATAAATTAATTTGAATGAAAACACAAGTGATAGGGTTTCTGATAATGAAGAAAAGGAAGTGCTAAATGCACCCGAAAAAGAACATGTCAACAATCCGATGAAGCCTCTTGACTGATACCAGTTGTCTGCACCTCGAATTTACTTCAATGGTATAACACTTAAAAGCGTCAAAACTTGAACTGACCTTCAGGTTTGGCTATTGAGAGAGGGTACATTAAAATTAGGATATTAGCAACGACACTGCTATCGGTTCTCCTTGAATTCAACAAAATGCGATAATGGAGTTTAAGCCTAGCTAGAAGTTTACTAATATCAAGTTAAATCTCATCATGTGCATGCTCCCATCACAACTGACAATCAGTAGAGCGTCAAGTCTTAGCTGCCAAGCAATGGTTACCAGTGAACATAAGGTTCCACATATATTGAGAATATATTATTATTATTATTATTATTATTATTATTATTATTGTAACTCTATTCAAAGCAGGTACATATGAGAAATAACAATTTCAATGAAATAATAAACTATGACTATGTCGAATGTGAGTTGCTAATTACGTGTTCTTCCGCATATCCATGCATGGAGATAATCGCTTGCATTCTCGATTGCACATCTGATTGCACACAATGCCTCTTCGTCTTCGGCAGGAGAGACACATCAATGAGAGAGAGAGAGTAGTGAATACTCGAGTGTAACGAGTGTGTGTGTAGAGAGAATAATAGCTTATCAGTTGCACTTACGTGTTGTTCTGTACGAAGGCATACAATGTAAGACATTTTCATTTGTGGTGAGAAAATCAGTACAATTCAAGTTCATGAAGTCTTCGTTACTTTGGATGAAAACTGAGCAATTGAGTGAGCTGAACGAGTGGTTGGGAGAGGAATACTCAGGCGAAGAATGGTCAGGAGAAAATGTTAACTGAATGTGTGATTACTGAACACAGAGTTCTCGACTAATCGACTATGCTGCAACACCTCTGTATTTGTGAAGCTCACATGGATGTACTGCACACAACGATGTTTCTGACATGTGGCATATCAAACTGAAGGCCAGATTAGCGTCTACATAATGCCGCCTGACTGATCAGTGTGGTGGTGTGGAACCATTTATGGTTTCAGTCTCATCTTATCTCAGGGTGTTTGTGCGAACACTGTGGGGTCTGCAGACAGATAAGCTGCACCGTATGCAATAAACAAGCTGGTCCACAGGAGCAATGAAATCGGTTTCTTCACAGGAACGAAGCAAGATTAGATAACTGTGCATCGTAAATATTGGACGAATACTGGAGGATAGGCACGAACGTGGTGAGCATAATTTGCTGTCTATCGCCTCGGTGTCGCGTTGACAAAACATATGCGTGCACATGTTTCCATTCTATTGTAGATGAAGAAACGAATGCATTTTCTCCAGTGTAATCGTTCCACATTCTCAAATATTTAGTTATGTCTGTGGATAACATGCATTTCATGATCAATGCACCTTTTGTTTTGCTTGAGGAGGCGTAAATTGAGTGATTTAACCATCCAATGTGGAGACAATTCACAGACAAATATTGGTCTGAATATATCATACACAAACACTGCATCAAACCGTCTGCCCATTCGGATTGAACATTCACAGTCCACTTGTGCAGACGACTGCATTAGATTCCTGATTGAAAGTATTGTATGGAGGTTTCTGCTTCGGTGAAATTCCCGACTCAACAAGAGGGATATAATTCAACAAGCAAGCAAGTGACATGAAGAGACGCCATGTGTTTGTCCTCAGTATTTAGGGTGTTTGTTCACTGAACAAACCGAAAGCTGTCCTTCACAGCATATTTCGCCAGCTCACAACACACAGCCTGATGTAAGTGAGCCGACGGCTTTGCAATCTCGGAGTATCACGAATGTGACATATGTGGAATCGGAAGTAGTGAAGGAAATGGGGAGGGCGGGTAGAAGGTGTGTTGGTCCAATATACCAGTTGACATCGACACAGGTGAGAGCGAAGTTAGGTTGTGAATGTTTAAGAGAAATCGTGGAATGGAAGCGACAACTCCAACGATTCGGTCTGTCACAATTATCAGTCTAATTCATGTAGTTCTCCATAGATTTTAAGAATCAACCTTTAATGATGTCCTGTGAAGTGTTCAGTTGCCAGTTTTCACGTCAACTCTGCAACTCGTGGTTGAAAACGGCTCTATTGCACTTGGTGTTGTTAATACTTTTGCAATAAAATCCTCAGGTTTCAACTCGTCCACTGCTACATTGAAATATATTGTTCTTTTTCTAACACACCTATTTGTGTGAGAATTGAGACCCTTGTTGTGAGATTGATAACACACTTCGTATTGTCGGCTGTCGACTATGTCTTATTCCTGGCTTCACTGTGTTACAGGCAGAGGTGTCTCTCGCAGTGGTTCGGTGGATTTCTTCATCCGGGTATTCACTGATTCCTTGAATGACGCCGATTTGTCATTATTAGGGGATTGTAGTGTAAGAACATAGTCCTCGTCGTTGACTGTCCCCGTTAATTTGTGTTCCAAACACTCAAATTCATTATATACGGCGCACTACCTTCTCACTACTCCTTGAATCTCAACACAGATGTATAGGTGACCTAGTCAAAATATTAACGATGTCATTTGGTCTGTTGGGTTTGAAGCTGGTGTACGCGTGAATGAATTCGTTTCTGATTTGTCGAATACTGAACATCCGGTGGTTTGTTGAAGTTCTGTGGATCTATTGCTCAGTCCTCGGACAGGAAGACCACAAGTCGAATTAATGTATGTGTAAAACGTCGACTATGTGACAGTGTGTAATTCCATTTGGTTCTGTTGTTGGAACAGTATCCACAGTGACACAGTATTATCTGCGTGAGGATGTTTCGAACACAATTTGCCGTACACAATTATATTAACTGATATGATTATATGGGATTACACACTGCCACCGTAGTGTCTCAATTTTACACCCATATATATACCAACTGGAAACACCTCGTCCATATATGCGGAGTGACTCTCTCGGGAGCACTGCTGAGCTTTGTTGAAATTCACTTTATAATGCTCTTCCAGAGGAGAAAACCTCTCAAGATTTCATCCAAACAGCAGAGGCATTTTATCTCCACATTTCGACTGACCTAATGCCACAGGCTGGTGAGTGACCAAATGCGGTTTCATCAAATGAGTAATTTCACCAATTTCTGATACCAGTTTAAACTAGACTTCGAAATGCATAACTCACTTGGTTGGGCTTGGGCTTAGCATACCTCCGACTACAAATCAAGATACAGTGATTTGACATAAATGCAATATCTACTGAACACAACGTTGAATTTATCAGAAACCAATACATATCCTTAGGGGAGCGATTTCAGTGATTGTGTAGTGTGACAATTCCAATGTTATTGAAGTGCTTGAGCAGATGAGATTCGCAAGCCTGTCAATATCAGTACTGTGTGAATTTATAAACACTATCCACTTACAGATTCAAGCATCGAGGCGTTTAGCGAAACGCAAACATCGCGATCTTCATGGACTTCGACATCAGCAGAAATTCGAATCGCGACATATGTGCATCATGAATACACATGACTGAAAACTCAATCAGAAGTCACAGCACACGTAAATGTATTGGTTGTATTAGTCAGTGAGTTATTGTATCAATGATCAAGTAGCATGAAGAGGAGGGCAGTAGTAGTGGTTATGTCAACAGTATAAATAACAGACATAAAAATTCCATAAGCTTGGTAACAAGCATTATGTTCAGTTAATCCTACCAATTGATGACACTAGGTTCTTTAGCATAGCACATTTCCGAATATACTGTCTCACATGAACGCCAATGCATCCATCCATGGTATCAGTCGACACGAACAACAATAGCAATGTCATTCTACTCTCGCATATGAAGCATTCTACTTCTTCACAGCTCAAATGTTAGTCACTTTTGCCTCAAGATGACTTCACGCTTCTGTGATCAGTTCACAGGAATGATGATGATTTCGAATTTGACGACCACGACAACGATGATGATGATGATGATAGTAACACTAATAATTTGCTTTATTCCGAATCTGTGCTTGCGATACAGATTGGAGTTCTCAGCATTTTTAGTACAGTATTGCATCCAGCTAGTACATAATCAATAAATAGAATTCTACATAGATTAATGATATCTCAGTTCATTATGACAACAAAATATTGGCATGTCGGTAGCAAAGCGACAATATTAACAATGACAATATCAATGACAATATTAACAATAAAATACTGAAAGATTTCGTCAACTTACGAATACTGTGTTTCAGAAAATATGTGGAATTGGTTGACAATGAATCAATAACTCATTGGCCTGTTCAATCAATGCAACTGCTCTTCTAGAAGCGCGTGAAATAAACACGCGTATATTCACAAAGCCATTGTTAACCACAGTGATAACTTCAAACAAATAAATATGAGGCTGTGTTGGTTCATCTCTTCTCACAGTGTTTCATGTGTTGACTGTTCACGACGAAGACCTGTTACTCAATCCTGGTAGATGAAGCAAATCTTAGCAATACTCGGTCTGGAGATTTCATGGTATCAATCAGAGTGACAAAAGTTAATTCAATTGACAACTCCAAATAATTTATCATCCGTCCACGTCAAAACAACCACTCCTTCTACTGTCAACTGACACTCTTCTACTCTAACTAATAATAATTCGAATTCAATCCTGTGCTTCTATCACTGGATTTGGCTGACGTCACAATGCATGTGGGTAAGTCATTCAAATGCAAGAGATTGTCAGTGAAGTAGATTTAAGACACACGTATTCCAATGCATTGGAATAACCTGTCAACATGTCTTATTCCAAGAGCCTTGAATTCGTCAATATCATCGTCTCTGGAATCACTTAACCTGGATTTTGTTGCCCTCACTGACTCCTCCTCACCTCTAACTCTACATAGTCAGTTGAATAAGATGTGTTTGCAATTCAATTGACTGGAATAAATCCTCGCTGGCATGCATTGCTGAGGTGCTTATCAAGTCCGACTTGTACTTGTACGTCATGCAGGTATCATCATGCAAGTCTTCTTACAGATAAATACTGTAAAATTTATGTTCACATTGTGATGGAGTACAATGAATGAAACTAGCCATGAGATCACAAAGTATCCTGTGATGCATCTTGACTAATTGTGTTGAAAGTGATGTCTTGCATATAGTAAATAGAGAATCTTTTGTCTAGTGCATTGGTCATGATGTGGCAACTTTAATGGTAGATTTGACTTACTCGGTTATTGTGCCCATTAAGCTTGGTGCTGGAATGAAATTTGATGGCAATGTATGAGTTTGTGTCACATAAAGATCACACAATATAATAATACTTCCATATGCTCACTAATTCCTACTTAAGATCTGTTATTATTATTGTTTCCTTTAATTCCTAGAGGATCATAGGGCTTCAGCGGTGCGTCTCCATTGCGTTCGGTTCTCTGTTAGAGTGTTAACCTGGTTCCAAGTCTGCCCACACGCTTTCATCTCCTCTTGACATGACCTCCTCCAAGTCACCCTTGCACTGACGACCAACTCGCCGCTTCCCTTTCGGGTTCCACTCGAGCGATGGCTTGTCTAGTGATGTCACTTGATGGTTTCCTCAGAGTATGACCTGCAATCCACCTCCATTTCTTCCTGCCTATTTGTTTCACAATCGGTTCCTGGTTGGTTCGTTCATTGCCAGAGATCTCTGTTGCTGATCTTTTCTGGCCGGCCATCTGATCTTGAGTATTGAGCGAAGACAACTGTTAATGAAGGTCTGTAGTTTGTTTGAGATGCTCTTTATGACGCGCCAAGTCTCTGATCCGTATAGTGAGTAGCACTGAATTCACATTGGAGTTGAAAATCCGGATCTTATTTTTGATGCTGAGTGTTGTTGACCTCCACACAGAGTTGAGAGTAGTGAAAGCTTGTCTTGCTTTCCCGATCCTTGCTGCTTTGATATCCTCGTTAGTTCCGTCGGCCTGTAGTTGAAACGATGCATCCCGGTCGGTAGGTAAAGGAGTTTGTTTCTTTCAGGTTCCTCCCATTTATGCCGATTGTTGTCTGTTGTTGTTGTTGTTGTTGCTGTTGGTGGTAATGGCCAGGAATCTTCATCACCTCTGTTTTCTCTATGTTCAACTGAAAGAAGTCCTATCTTCTCCGGATGCTTGTTCTGCCAACCTGTTGCTTTTCGCTTGCATATCTTCCAGTTTGTGGGAAATCAGACGTGTATCATAGGCGAAGTCCAGATCCTCCAAGTTTTTTGTGTGAGTCCATTTTATGCCTGTCTCCCTCACTGTTGTTTGTCGCTGTTATCCAATCTACTGCAATCAGGAAAATCATTGGTGATAGTAGGCAGCCAGCTTGTCTTACTCCTATCCTCACGTCGAAGTATCCCCGTTGTGGATTACTTGGCATGCAGCATTGTCGTACAGCTGTTGGATGAGATGTATAATTGTCGATGGCACCCCATAGTAGCGAAGTAGTTGCCAAATCACCTCTCTATCGACGCTTTCGAAGGCCTTTTCAAAGTCGATGAGGTTGAGATGGAGAGGTGACTGCCATTCCAAGCTTTGTTCAATGATGATCCGTAGTGTGGCGATTTGATGAATGCATGAATTGTCCTTCTGAATCCAGCCTGTTCCAGTCGAAGTTTTTCATCCAGGGCGTGTTTGATTCTCTCCAGGATGATGCGGCTTAGTATTTTGCTTGGGATGGACAGGAGCATAATTCCGTAACAGCCCTTGCATTGACTTAATTCTCCTTTCTTTGGTAGTTTGAATAAGTATCCTTTCTTCCAATCCTCGGGTAATTTGCCTTCTTTCCACACCTTCTCCAGTAGTGGCGTCATCAAGTCCGCTGTTGTCTCTGGATCCATTTTCAATGCTTCTGTTGGTAATCCATCTGGTCCTGCATCTTGATTGCCTTCAGGAATTCTGATTTCTTTGGGGGGTTGGTGTTCAATGGTAGCTCTGTCTCCGTTGTTGGTATTGTTGGGCGCGTTGAAGGTGGTGGTCGATTTAGGAGTCTTTTGAAGTGTTCAGCCCAGTGTTTCTTTTGCTCCACTTCTTTGTTGAGTGACTTTCCATTGTCATCCTTTACTGGCATAAATTGCGTCAAAAATTTGTGTCAAAGAAGTGTTAGTTCATTGCAAATCTCGGTCGACTGTTTCACCTCAGGTCTCTTGAAACACCGTGTTGGTAGCAAAGCTGAGACTGCAAGTGATGCAATCCCTGATTTACCTTGACGGAAAAGTAAATCTAAGCCCGCAATACTCGTGTATGACATGACATATTGCATCCGATATTCATTTTAAGTTCGACACAGATGAGATGGATGCAATCGTCGAAGTGGGCACGATCAATTTATACCTGATTGACAAGTGCTGAAAAGTATCCTTGTAGTATATATCCTCTTGTTTGTCAATCAGAATGCAAGGTAGGAAGAATATGAATTGCCAAGTAATATGAGATATCAGGATATTCGTATATTACAGAATATCTCCTGTGGATTCTTCTGTATGCTACGCCTTTACAGAAGACAGTGTGCGTGAACACCTAACAAATCATCATTACTGGAGGTCATGTGCAAATTAACGACAACCATTTTGAAATTTCCGTTCATCCTGACACAGAACGTAGGTGATGGATTTATTTTGGTCAATGCACTTGGAGGATTTATCCTAGTACCACTGTCGGTTGCGCGAATTATACATATCACAGGGGTATTCGCTTCAGAAGCTGAAAAAACAATACAAATTATCAGTTCAATGTAAAAAAACAACACTCAGAACTTCCGATAAAGCAATATAACAAGGTAGTGTGAATTCTGAGAGCACGGTATACACTTGCTCGTGTGTGAACGTATGCGTACATATCTACAGACTGCATCTTGCAGACCACCCAAGTACACTCCATCAGTCCTACACAGACTTATATTGTGCCATTTTTAACTGCTAGTGTCTTATCCAAGTATTTGTGTAAATGAAAGGAAAATCGCTCTTGCACAAGAGGTGGTTGACGCCTCCTTTCCTCGAGACAGAAATGCACAATTGCAGAATATCATTCGTTGGGAATTTACAGAAATATCTAACAACACTACATCTTGAAATTTAAAGTATAAATTCTTACATTTTTCACCAGGTTTCTCAGCTAAAATATTTTGCAAATTGAGAAGAGAAACTTGAATTAACGTCGTGGCTTATAGTAGATTTATATTAGGGTTATTTTTCGAAAGCAATCCCTGCTGTTTTTCAATTTATATGTCACTGAGATTCCTACATAATTCAGCTCTGCAGTCACCTCAGATTACAAATCGTCGCAACCTATGAAATCCACACCTCAGCTTCACAGCCTGCTTGTGGCATGGCATCAATCTCATCGACACAGTTTTGCTAGATGATGGTGTATCAGTCAGGCAAAGAAATGAGCAATCGCAAAATATTTGTGGTTAAGTATTCAGAGAAGCAGCTAACATTACTGCATCACTATGAAATCCAAAGTGTAAATTCTTACTTTTCTCAAGAGGCTTCGGAGCTAAAATATTTCGAAATTTGGAAGGGATATGTAAATTGATTACCAGGTAAACACAATATTACTAGTGTTATGGTTAAAGCCGATTTCGACAGTTTTCCAATGAACACGTTTCTGGATTTTCACACGATTCAGTCATAAACTCACATCGAATTACAATTTGTCTGGCAATACTGTGGACTCAAAGGGCTTCTCTTCTCGTGTGCACAGGTAATCGGCATCCCATTCGACACTAATCCTCTGTTATACATTGAGATTACTGTCTCTGCGATTTAATTGATCCATAAACTTGTGCAATGGAATAGCTTATCAAAATGTCGATCACTGTCAAACATCACATAGTATGTATCTCTGGGATCACTATTAATTAATAAGCACATGTGTGCTGCGAAACAATGTTACACCCAGAAACCTTCAAATCCATTCATGAGTCAGACTTCGAATCTACAAATTCATTATTTCTTCCCAGTTTGTGAAATAAATATAATACACTGGCTAGTTTGCTTTAAATGAACACGTCGGTCATTCAGTGAAGATCGTGAACTAACATCAGTCGTTCTGCAAGTTTAAATTACTTCATTGAAATTACACTTGAAATGAATGCAGTGTGAACCAGCTGGCTGAGTCACCTATCCAGAGGATAAATTGAATTAGGTTTTCAGTATGAACACTCCTATCGGTTCTCGTCGAATTCAACAAAATGCCGTCATCGAATGTCTGGTGTGTGAGAAGTTCACTGACTTCCAGATATGCTTCATCACGTTTGGAATACTGAAGGTTTACGATTACCAGTCGAAATTAAAACTCTCAGGAGTCATTTCTTAACAGCACATGGATCTCTGTCACTGTAAATCCTTTCCTAAGGATATTGTAAGCTCCTTCCAGTCCAACCAGTATGAAAGTCCTGCTCGAATTATCTTTCTCTACTTGAGATTAGATCGTGAATATAGCCAAAGCCCACTCTCGGATCCACTACACCTGGCCTTATTCTCAATTCGCGGTGGTCATTCACCTGACAATATTCCTCTTACCTGTAGACCTATTAACAACACCCGATCAGAATCCGGTGTCACAGGATTGACAGCGTGTATTTTTTGATTCTTGAGCAGTATCAGTACTGCTGCCTCGTCTGAGAATAGGGATCAGTACAGAAATTCCACAAGTGACGAAAATTATTTATAAAAATTATTACACAAACAAATATATCGCGAAGTCATGGGTTAAATGATTGGTTAAATTCTTACTCTCTTTATTGTCAGATGTTGCTGTAATATAACAAATGTTGCGGACAGAGTATAAATTAATTTGAATGCAAACACAAGTGATTGAATTTGTGACATGGAAAAAAAGAAGGTGCACTGCGAAGTTTACCGCAAATACATCAGAAAATGAACATGTCAACAATCCGATGAAGCCTCTTGACTGATACCAGTTGTCTGCACCTCTAATTTACTTCAATGGTATTACACATAAAAGCGTCAAAACTTGAACTGACCTTCAGGTTTGGCTATTGAGAGAGGGTACATTAAAATTAGGTTTTTAGCAACGACACTGCTATCAGTTCTCCTTCAATTCAACAAAATGCGACAATGGAGTTTAAGCCTAGCTAGAAGTTTACTAATATCAAGTTAAATCTCATCATGTGCATGCTCCCATCACAACTGACAATCAGTAGAGCGTCAAGTCTTAGCTGCCAAGCAATGGTTACCAGTGAACATAAGGTTCCACCTATATTGTAACTCTATTCAAAAACAGGTACATATGAGAAATAACGATTTCAATGAAATAATAAACCATGACTTTGTCGAATGTGAGTTGCTAATTACGTGTTCTTCCACATATCCATGCATGGAGATAATTGCTTACATTCTCGATTGCACATCTGATTGCACACAATGCCTCTTCGTCTTCGGCAGGAGAGACACATCAATGAGAGATAGAGAGTAGTGAATACTCGAGTGTAACGAGTGTGTGTGTGTGTGTGTGTGTGTAGAGAGAGAGAGAGAATAATCGCCTATTAGTTGCACTTACGTGGTGTTCTGTACGAAGGCATACAATGTAAGACATTTTCATTTGTGGTGAGAAAATCAGTACAATTGAAGTTCATGAAGTCTTCGTTACTTTGGATGAAAACTGAGGAATTGAGTGAGCTGAACGAGTGGTTGGGAGAGGAATACTCAGGCGAAGAATGACCAGGAGAAAATGTTAACTGAATGTGTGATTTCTGAACACAGAGTTCTGGATTAATCGACTATGCTGCAACACCTCTGCATTTGTGAAGCTCACATGGATGTACTGCACACAACGATGTTTCTGGCATGTGGCATATCAAACTGAAGGCTAGATTAGCGTCTACATAATGCCGCCTGACTGATCAGTGTGGTGGTGTGGAACCATTTGTGGTTTCAGTCTCATCTTATCTCAGGGTGTTTGTGCGAACACTGTGGGATCTGCAGACAGATAAGCTGCACCGTATGCAATAAACAAGCTTGTCCACAGGAGCAATGAAATCGGTTTGTTCACAGGAACGAAGCAAGATTAGAAAACTGTGCATCGTAAATATTGGACGAATACTGGAGGATAGGCACGAACGTGGTGAGCATAATTTGCTGTCTATCGCCTCTGTGTCGCGTTGACAAAACATATGCGTGCCCATGTCTCCACTGTATTTTGGATGTCGAAATGAATGCATTTTTCCCACTGTAATCGTTCCACATTCTCAAATATTTAGTTATGTCTATGGATAACATGCATTTCGTGATCAATGCACCTTTATTTTTGTTTGAGGAGATATGAAGTGAGTGATTTAACCATCCAATGTGGAGACAATTCACAGCCAAATATTGGTCTGAATATATGATACACAAACACTACATCAAACCGTCTGCCCATTCCATCAGTTAACTCGGATTGAACATTCACAGTCCACTTGTGCAGTCGATTGCATTCGATTCCTGATTGAAAGTATTGTATGGAGGTTTCTGCTTCGGTGAAATTCCCGACTCAACAAGAAGGATATAATTGAACAAGCAAGCGAGTGACATGAAGAGATGCCATGTGTTTGTCCTTAGTATTTAGGGTGTTTGTTCACTGAACAAACCGAAAGCTGTCCTTCACAGCATATTTCGCCAGCTCACAACACACAGCCTGATGTAAGTGAGCCGACGGCTTTGCAATCTCGGAGTATCACGAATGTGACATATGTGGAATCGGAAGTAGTGAAGGAAATGGGGAGGGCGGGTAGAAGGTGTGTCGGTCCAATATACCAGTTGACATCGACATAGGTGAGAAGCGAGTTAGGTTGTGAATGTTTAAGAGAAATCGTGGAATGGAAGCGAAAACTCCAACGATTCGGTCTGTCACAATTATCAGTCTGATTCATGTAGTTCTCTATAGATTTTAAGAATCAACCTTTAATGATGTCCTGTGAAGTGTTCAGTTGCCAGTTTTCACGTCAACTCTGCAACTCGTGGTTGAAAACGGCTCTATTGCACTTGGTGTTGTTAATACTTTTGCAATAAAATCCTCAGGTTTCAACTCGTCCACTGCTACATTGAAATATATTGTTCTTTTTCTAACACACCTATTTGTGTGAGAATTGAGACCCTTGTTGTGAGATTGATAACACACTTCGTATTGTCGGCTGTCGACTATGTCTTATTCCTGGCTTCACTGTGTTACAGGCAGAGGTGTCTCTCGCATTGGTTCGGTGGATTTCTTCATCCGAGTATTCACTGATTCCTTGAATGACGCCGATTTGTCATTATTAGGGGATTGTAGTGTAAGGACATAGTCCTCGTCGTTGACTGTCTCCATTAATTTGTGTTCCAACTGCTCAATTTCATTCCATACGGTGCACTATCTTCTCACTACTCCTTGAATCTCAACACAGATGTATAGGTTTCCTAGACACAAATTTACGAAGTGAGTTGGTCTGTTGCGTTTGGAGTTGGTTTACGCGTGAATGAATTCGTTTCTGATTTGTCGAATATTGAAAATACAATGGTTTGTAGAAGTTCTGTGGATCCATTGCTCAGTACTCGGACAGGAAGACCACAAGTCGAATTAATGTATGTGTAAAACGTCGACTATGTGACAGTGTGTAATTCCATTTGGTTCTGTTGTTGGAACATTATCCACAGTGACACAGTATTATCTGCGTGAGGATGTTTCGAACACAATTTGCCGTACACAATTATATTAACTGATATGATTATATGGGATTACACACTGCCACCGTAGTGTCTCAATTTTACACCCATATATATACCAACTGGAAACACCTCGTCCATATATGCGGAGTAACTCTCTCGGGAGCACTGCTGAGCTTTGTTGAAATTCACCTTATCATGCTGTTCCAAAGGAGAAAACCTCCCAAAATTTCATCCAAACAGCAGAGGCATTTTATCTCCACATTTCGACTGACCTAATGCCACAGGCTGGTGAGTGACCAAATGCGGTTTCATCAAATGAGTAATTTCACCAATTTCTGATACCAGTTTAAACTAGACTTCGAAATGCATAACTCACTTGGTTGGGCTTGGGCTTAGCATACCTCCGACTACAAATCAAGATACAGTGATTTGACATAAATGCAATATCTACTGAACACAACGTTGAATTTATCAGAAACCAATACATATCCTTAGGGGAGCGATTTCAGTGATTGTGTAGTGTGACAATTCCAATGTTATTGAAGTGCTTGAGCAGATGAGATTCGCAAGCCTGTCAATATCAGTACTGTGTGAATTTATAAACACTATCCACTTACAGATTCAAGCATCGAGGCGTTTAGCGAAACGCAAACATCGCGATCTTCATGGACTTCGACATCAGCAGAAATTCGAATCGCGACATATGTGCCTCATGAATACACATGACTGAAAACTCAATCAGAAGTCACAGCACACGTAAATGTATTGGTTGTATTAGTCAGTGAGTTATTGTATCAATGATCAAGTAGCATGAAGAGGAGGGCAGTAGTAGTGGTTATGTCAACAGTATAAATAACAGACATAAAAATTCCATAAGCTTGGTAACAAGCATTATGTTCAGTTAATCCTACCAATTGATGACACTAGGTTCTTTAGCATAGCACATTTCCGAATATACTGTCTCACATGAACGCCAATGCATCCATCCATGGTATCAGTCGACACGAACAACAATAGCAATGTCATTCTACTCTCGCATATGAAGCATTCTACTTCTTCACAGCTCAAATGTTAGTCACTTTTGCCTCAAGATGACTTCACGCTTCTGTGATCAGTTCACAGGAATGATGATGATTTCGAATTTGACGACCACGACAACGATGATGATGATGATGATAGTAACACTAATAATTTGCTTTATTCCGAATCTGTGCTTGCGATACAGATTGGAGTTCTCAGCATTTTTAGTACAGTATTGCATCCAGCTAGTACATAATCAATAAATAGAATTCTGCATAGATTAATGATATCTCAGTTCATTATGACAACTAAATATTGCCATGTCGGTAGCAAAGCGACAATATTAACAATGACAATATCAATGACAATATTAACAATAAAATACTGAAAGATTTCGTCAACTTACGAATACTGTGTTTCAGAAAATATGTGGAATTGGTTGACAATGAATCAATAACTCATTGGCCTGTTCAATCAATGCAACTGCTCTTCTAGAAGCGCGTGAAATAAACACGCGTATATTCACAAAGCCATTGCTAACCACAGTGATAACTTCAAACAAATAAATATGAGGCTGTGTTGGTTCATCTCTTCTCACAGTGTTTCATGTGTTGACTGTTCACGACGAAGACCTGTTACTCAATCCTGGTAGATGAAGCAAATCTTAGCAATACTCGGTCTGGAGATTTCATGGTATCAATCAGAGTGACGAAAGTTAATTCAATTGATAACTCCAAATACTTTTTCATCCGTCCACGTCAAAACAACCACTCCTTCTACTGTCAACTGACACTCTTCTACTCTAACTAATAATAATTCGAATTCAATCCTGTGCTTCTATCACTGGATTTGGCTGACGTCACAATGCATGTGGGTAAGTCATTCAAATGCAAGAGATTGTCAGTGAAGTAGATTTAAGACACACGTATTCCAATGCATTGGAATAACCTGTCAACATGTCTTATTCCAAGAGCCTTGAATTCGTCAATATCATCGTCTCTGGAATCACTTAACCTGGATTTTGTTGCCCTCACTGGCTCCTCCTCACCTCTAACTCTACATAGTCAGTTGAATAAGATGTGTTTGCAATTCAATTGACTGGAATAAATCCTCGCTGGCATGCATTGCTGAGGTGCTTATCAAGTCCGACTTGTACTTGTACGTCATGCAGGTATCATCATGCAAGTCTTCTTACAGATAAATACTGTAAAATTTATGTTCACATTGTGATAGAGTACAATGAATGAAACTAGCCATGAGATCACAAAGTATCCTGTGATGCATCTTGACTAATTGTGTTGAAAGTGATGTCTTGCATATAGTAAATAGAGAATCATTTGTCTAGTGCATTGGTCATGATGTGGCAACTTTAATGGCAGATTTGACTTACTCGGTTATTGTGCCCATTAAGTCGGGTGCTGGAATGAAATTAGATGTGTCACAGAAAGAACACAAAATATAATAATACTTCCATATGCTCAATAATTCTATCTTAAGATCTCTAAGTTCATTGCAAATCTCGGTCGACTGTTTCACCTCAGGTCTCTTGAAACACCGTGTTGGTAGCAAAGCTGAGACTGCAAGTGATGCAATCCCTGATTTTTCCTTGACGGAAAAGTAAATCTAAGCCCGCAATACTCGTGTATGATATGACATATTGCATCCGATATTCATTTTAAGTTCGACACAGATGAGATGGATGCAATCGTCGAAGTGGGCACGATCAATTAATACCTGATTGACAAGTGCTGAAAAGTATCCTTGTAGTATATATCCTCTTGTTTGTCAATCAGAATGCAAGGTAGGAAGAATATGAATTGCCAAGTAATATGAGATATCAGGATATTCGTATATTACAGAATATCAACTGTGGATTCTTCTGTATGCTACGCCTTTACAGAAGACAGTGTGTCTGAACACCTAACAAATCATCATTACTGGAGGTCATGTGCAAATTAACGACAACCATTTTGAAATTTCCGTTCGTCCTGACACAGAACGTAGGTGATGGATTTATTTTGGTCAATGCACTTGGAGGATTTATCCTAGTACCACTGTCGGTTGCGCGAATTATACATATCACAGGGGTATTCGCTTCAGAAGCTGAAAAAACAATACAAATTATCAGTTCAATGTAAAAAACAACACTCAGAACTTCCGATAAAGCAATATGTAACAAGGTAGTGTGAATTCTGAGAGCACGGTATACACTTGCTCGTGTGTGAACGTATGCGTACATATCTACAGACTGCATCTTGCAGACCACCCAAGTACACTCCATCAGTCCTACACAGACTTATATTGTGCCATTTTTAACTGCTAGTGTCTTATCCAAGTATTTGTGTAAATGAAAGGAAAATCGCTCTTGCACAAGAGGTGGTTGACGCCTCCTTTCCTCGAGACAGAAATGCACAATTGCAGAATATCATTCGTTGGGAATTTACAGAAATATCTAACAACACTACATCTTGAAATTTAAAGTATAAATTCTTACATTTTTCACCAGGTTTCTCAGCTAAAATATTTTGCAAATTGAGAAGAGAAACTTGAATTAACGTCGTGGCTTATAGTAAGTTTATATTAGGATTATTTTTCAAAAGCAGATAAGACGGATGCAATCGTCGAATTGGGCACGATCAATTTATACCTGATTGACAAGAGCTGAAAAGTATTCTTGTAGTATATATCCTGTTGTTTGTCAATCAGAATGCAAGGTAGGAAGAATATGAATTGCCAAGTAATATGAGATATCAGGATATTCGTATATTACAGAATATTTCCTGTGGATTCTTCTGTATGCTACGCCTTTACAGAAGACAGTGTGTCTGAACACCTAACAAATCATCATTACTGGAGGTCATGTGCATACTAATGACAACTATTTTGAGTTTACCTTGCTCTTATATTACATCTATGTTATGTTGGTAGTGGTATTATTACTGAGCATTAATCTGTGATATATAGACTAACCTACTAAGGAAATATTCATCAACTTACACTTGGTAGTAGTAGCTGTAAAACAGAATGTCACAAGGATGAGCTTTTAATTATGCAGTATAATAAACTAATTATAACATATATTTGCTTAAATGAGGATTTCTATAAGATTTCGTTTTGTATTGATTTATCATGACGAAATGTAGTGCCTTATTACTGTAACATGAAAACGCAAAACCTTTTGAGTCATGCTTTATGTCTACTTGGTAGAATTATTTTACTTGATTTAAGATACTTTCAATAACATTTCACAAAGCTCCTAAGTGTCGGATGTTTTTTAAGTTTTTGATATAACAGGAGTCTTTGAAGTCATATTCAAGATCATTTCTTTAGTGTAGATTATCTGAAATAGATTTATGAAATAAAATTGTGCAAAACAGAAGGAGTCTTCATTGACGTTCTCTGAATTTTTAATTACAAGTTAACCGTCGTTTCCCTTACATCTTCAGAATTGAAAACATGCACATGATTTGAAGGTGTTTAAAGAATTATCTAGGACGTTGTTTTTTTTTATTATCCTCCTTTATTTCTTATCAGCAAATAAATGTGATTTTATTCTTGACTGCCTTAGTTTTCCAATAAATTTCAATTCATAATTCCCAGGTATTTCGGCAAGATTTGAGACAATTGCAAGTACACAAGTTGACGCCCAGTAATCAGAAAAACTCCGACTCAAGTGGAGACTCGCAATTAAACTCCTGAGTACCTGATAAGAAATGTTTAGAACTCTTCAGTTTTTCATAAACTTGGTCACATTAATATTTGATATAAGGTTCCCCTACTTCATAGTGTTTATAGTGTAGATGAAGTTCATTGGCTTACGTGCTCAGCTTTCAGCCGATGGTTCATGGATTAACATCCTACTACACCTAGTTCACCAAAGGTAGATGGGTAGCATCATCTGCCTTCACACGATAAGTGTGTCTGTTAGCTTAGTACACAAAAAGCCTTTCCGCGTAATTGCGAATAAACAGCAAATAAAAAGTGGACAAATCTCTGTCATTATCCAGTGAGGTATGAGTGATTTCATACACCATGCAGTATGACTCACGTATGGCAACTGAAATGGATATATAGTAAAGTATTTAATACAAAGAAATAACAAATATCAGATATTTAAGAGTAATAATTTATTCTAGCTTCAGTGTTTAAACCGATTGTGCCTCATGTTTTGGAAATAAGAACTGCTAAGGAAACATCTCGCTGCTAACAGTTCAAAATCATAGTTTTTACTTTAATTCACAGAACTACTGAGTGTTTATATCACAGACGTTATCTTCCTGGTTTCAGTTAGTGTTCTGTAGGTTCATAGTTTAAATTTATGCTACTCTATTAATTATTTATAAGCTTGGTTTCTCTAGCTGTTCAAATACTTGAGGGTACATGCAGATATCTTGTGAGAATTTAAACTTCTATGATGTGATAATAATTTCAGTTTATTCCTATAAAAGCTCTTCATACACATTGTAGATTAGGTGATAAATGTGGAAATCAAACCCAATGGCATTAAAGCTATACACTAATCAAAATTAGAATTCATTGTTATCTGCGTAGTGCTATGTTGAGTTGATGCATCTTCACCTTATGTCAATTAGTTTCTGAACTACGTGATACTCAGCAAGTTGCTTTTTCGCTTTGAATATAGATTTCATCTGGACCTAATATTTAATGGGTAATCATTGAAAGTTAGCAGTTTCGATACCTTGATTTTAGTATTTTCAACATTTGAAATCGGTTTCTGACTATTCGCGTTCAAATTCATTGGTTGATTTCAGATGAAGGGGGGGGGACTAAACTATTAAATTTTTGTCCCTTCAGCATACAGAACACTTATTATTCAATATGATTTTGGATGTTGTAGTCAAGTTTAACATGGTCAACGCAAAATTTGGCGGCATGCTGTCCTAATCCCAGCCACTTGTCTCCCAGTTTACTGGCACTTATTTTAATCATTAGTGTTGTGTTCATTGAAAGTTCATTTTAATGATAATTTTCGGTCACACATCACTGCGTAAAGCACATTTTTTTCAAAATACTCTTCACTGCACCACTGAACACTTCACTCAGAGTTGTCAGTAGACTCTGCAGGAGTTAACAGATGAGTCTGTCAACCGGAAATATTTTTTTAATATACTCTATTATGTTTAATAAAAACAGTTTCTCATTTCAGAAGATAACAAACTATTTCTCTTCTGTTATGATATTTTGTCAATTTGACTAACCCGTTTCTGTCGTCATAGTTGTCACTGTCAATAAATTTGGTGTTGAAACAAGAAAGAAATATTTAATATTTGATGAATTTTAAAAAATTTAGTTTCCATTTTAAATAAAAATTAATAAGTATTAGTGTACCACCAAAGAATTCATCATGCACATGGTTAAGAATCCACAGAGCAATATCCCTGTTTCAATATAGCATTACAAAACTTTCGTCACCAGCCTGGACATTCATAAATCTCATACTAATATTACTGTATCAGTTTACTAATAGAAACAAAAGAACAGTTTTTTCTTCTTTCCGGCTGTCGCTTACGCAGGAGTGGTGATGTTAATGACACAAGCTCAACACGGTGTAAGTGGCATTCAAGAAATGAAACTTCAGCACTTCTATAAAACCTATGCATATATTACATTTCGTAAGTAGCAAAGACGGCAGTAACAGAGTAATTAGCTATTAATTCTAAGGCGCTTCTTATAAAGAATATGTTTGCCCAAGTTGCATCAGTGTATATAAATTGAAATATGTTCCAGTTACTTATTCATTCCACTTGATAATATCATCCAAATACATTATTAACAGGTTATCAAATAGGGGTGAGTCTATGGGATTACTTTACTATGCTTCAGTAACGATAGCATTGTACGTACAACTACAGAACAAAGAGATCAAGAAATTCCTGCTTTGGGTAACTGGTAGGTGTTTTAAAACCTTTAATCTATTCACATAGTTACGTTTCTAAGTACAGAAGCATTCATTGTACGAATCCATTTCACGTTTGTATAACGTCTTAAAATAGCCGGTTATATTTTGCTTAAAACTAATCGGAAAGAATTAAGCAAAAATAGTTTAGGCTGTATTTTAAAAAGGACAACTGATAAAAAGTGTCTATGGAGTCCTCTGTAGAGAAAATACATTGATTATAACGCAACACTGATATAAAGACAAGTTATTTTAGCTAAGGCTTTTAAAATGATTTGGTTGTCAAAATATGCTGTGTAAATTAACATTATATAGTCAATTAATGAAGCTTCTAAACAAGCAGCAGTCTTGACTTTTATCCCCAGTAAATATTTGTGGAGAACGGTAAACGAGGAGTTATTTTCCTTTATTTTACAACATGTTTTCATTTGTTTAGGAAAAAGGAATAAATCAAAACTTTAATTGTTTACAAAACTGACTTATACAAAGAGACAAAATAGATCGTCATGTTTATTTAAGGTGAAGAATTTATCAGCACTGAAAATTATTTCAAACAGGTCACTCATATGGAAACAGAAAACAAAATTTCAACGCTTTTCTTATATAATTTTGTTTGAATACTGGAAGTCTTGTCCATTTAGTTGGTGACGTTTAACGACATCATTTGAAAATTCAGTTAGAATTCAGTGATTAAGAAAATGTTTTTGTAATTATTACCTCATCTACTCTTAACAAAGGTGCACCTTATCTTATCTGCATTCACAATTAGTGCTTTAAAAACATAGTAAGTGGCTGTCACGAAGATTAAAATTCGAAAATTAAAAGTAAAACTTTACGAGATAATAAAAGCATAGACCCACACATAGGACTTTTGACTGGTGACATTTCTACTCTGGTTTGACAGAAAGCTGAGTTAACAGAAAATTAGGCACGATTAGATTACCAGTCACAAAAGTGCTGGTACATTTTGTGATATGATAAAATAGAATGTAATAAAAAGAATTAGTGAGGAAGATGGATAACGTCATCAGATATCATCTCACATAATCGGATTAGATTTTTTTATTACGTCAGAATAAACAAGTACTTCATTTATGACATAATAAAATAAAGAAACTTCATTGACAGTGTGAATAAAAATAAGCATTTATAAAGGTAATACTTTCATATCGCTGGCATATAGAGAGCGTTCAAAAGGCTGACAGTTCACTGAATGGTGTTTAAAACTGTAATGACCATTTTGAAATGTGGGGTACTTGTACAGTATTACATTGACAGGAAATTATCTTAGGAATAAACCACAGTGTGTAAAATATCATGGTGAGTTTTAATACCCTGGAACTCACTGATTACTCCAAGGAAAAGCAGAAAGGATAATGATTTTCCAAACATCATTCTTCTGAAAATTGTATCTGTCTTGTCGTTGAACAGCATATTTATATACTTGTAGAAGAAGCGAGTAAGTTTAAACTCTTTAGTTTACTTTATTAATTTCTTTATAATTGTTGTTATTGTTTTAAAATGTGAATCAAATAATGTAACAATTTAAAATGTTTTGTTTAATTCAGATATTTCATTGGTCATTTACCAGAATGAACATTTCGCCTTTCATGTCAAGCGATAAATAGGTAAATAGGGATGTAATGAAGTAGAAAACAAATTAATGTCAAGTCGGTTTGTAAACATGAATTTCAAAAATAGATAACGTCATAGGAAAAAGCTAATCTTAAACTGATCTCTCATGTAAATATGACACGTTTACTTGTGTAACAATATCTCAAAAATTCAGCGTCGCCTTTGATATACACAAAACGAGACAGTAATGCGTAAATGTGGTCCTTGGAGCCTAGATGTCTAATATTAGTATCATAGTATATATTAATTTCAGCATATATGAAAATTTATCTTTTTTTAAGAAATGCATTTGAGCTGAAACAACTACTACGTCAGCAATACGTTATAGGTAGTGTTTAAGAAAAAAACAATTGACTGTTTCTGCAGCTAGTGAGGTCTAGGCATCACTGTGTCGATATTTAAGTGAAGGAGTGAAGTTGAGTATAATTATGTAAATCAAAGTGGAAATTAAACTGGTCAACTTCTTATATATTCATGAAAACTTAGCTGCACTGGAAACACTATCGATTGAATATCACACCACTAAGTATTATGTTAAAATAAGGTGCGAGACAAAGATATGGAGAATCGGTATCGTTCAAAGCAAATAAATAGTGAGAAAAGCTTTCAAAATTCCTAACTGAGAAGTAAAATTCATGTCAAATAAACTATATGGATGGCGTCAGGTTTCAAATATTTTTTAGTTAATTAATAGCCTATCTGGCAGATATACTACTAATAAGTTTTATTATTATTATATTATTGTTCCCTTGGGTTTCTAGTATAACATAGGGCTTCAACTGCACGACTCCACTTGCTTCTGTCTTCTGTTGTACTTTTCACTTGCATCCATTTTAATCCATACTGTTCCAGTTCCTCTTCACACGATCTCCTCCATGTCACCCTTGGATGTCCCACTCGCCACTTCCCTTTCGGGTTCCACTCGAGCTATGGCCTGACGCGCGATGTCGCCCAACGGCCTCCTCAGCGAGTGTCCAATCCATCTCCACTTTCTCCTGCATATTTGTTGAGCGATTGGTTCTTGTTTCGTTTGTCCCCATAGTTTCTTGTTGGTGATTCTTTCCGGCCATCTACTCTTCAGTATAGAACGAAGACAGTTGTTGATAAAGGTCTGCAACAGACTGTTGGAAATATTCTTTGTGACCCGCCAAGTTTCTGATCCGTATAGCAAAACTGACTTGACGTTTGTATTGAAAATCCGAATTTCGTTGTTGATGGTGAGTGACGAAGCTTTCCAGATTGGTTTCAGGTTGATGAATGTGTTTCTCGCCTTCCCGGTTCTCGATTTGACATCCTCGTCCGTTCCTCCTACCAAAATTTGCGAATGGGACAATATTTTGCCATCAGTAATACTTTTCTTCACTAATAAGTATAATCCATTTGTTAATATGAAGTCGCACCAAGGTTTAGGCTTTACTTTTCAGCTGCTAATTATTATTTCCTTTAATTCCTAGAGGAACATAGGGCTTCAGTCGTGCGTCTCCATTGTGTTCGGTTCTCTGCTAGAGTCTTCACCTGGCTCCAAGTCTGCCCACATGCTTTCATCTCCTCTTCACATGACCTCCTCCAAGTCACCCTTGCACTGACGACCAACTCGCCGCTTCCCTTTCGGGTTCCACTCGAGTGATGGCTTGTCTAGTGATGTCACTTGATGGTTTCCTCAGAGTATGGCCAATCCATCTCCATTTCTTCCTGCTTACTTGTTGCACAATCGGTTCCTGGTTGGTTCGCTCATTGCCAGAGATCCCTGTTGCTGATCTTTTCTGGCCGGCCATCTGATCTTGAGTATTGAGCGAAGACAACTGTTAATGAAGGTCTGTAGTTTGTTTGAGATGCTCTTTATGACGCGCTAAGTCTCTGATCCGTATAGTAGCACTGACTTCACATTGGAGTTGAAAATCCGGATCTTGTTTTTGATGCTGAGTGTTGTTGATCTCCACACAGAGTTGAGAGTAGTGAAAGCTTGTCTTGCTTTCCCAATTCTTGCTTTGATATCCTCGTCAGTTCCGCCTGTAGTTGAAACGATGCATCCCGGTCGGTAGGTAAAGGAGGTTGTTTCTTTCAGGTTCCTCCCATTTATGCCGATTGTTGTCTGTTGTTGTTGTTGCTGCTGTTGATGTTGATGTTGCCCAGGAATCTTCATCACCTCTGTTTTCTCTATGTTCAACTGAAAGAAGTCCTATCTTCTCCGGATGCTTGTTCTGCCAACATGTTGCTTTTCGCTTGCATATCTTCCAGTTTGTGGGAAATCAGACGTGTATCATGGGCGAAGTCCAGATCCTCCAAGTTTTTGTGTGAGTCCATTTTATGCCTGTCTCCCTCACTGTTGTTTGTCGCTGTTATCCAATCTACTGCAATCAGGAAAATCATTGGCGATATTGGGCAGCCAGCTTGTCTTACTCCTGTCATCACTTCGAAGGATTCCGTGAGTTTCCCGTTGTGGATTACTTGGCATGCAGCATTGTCGTACAGCTGTTGGATGAGATGTATAATTGTCGGTGGCACCCCATAGTAGCGAAGTAGTTGCCAAAGCACCTCTCGATCGACGCTGTCCGCTGAAGGCCTTTTCAAAGTCGATGAAGTTGAGATGGAGAGGTGACTGCCATTCCAAACTTTGTTCAATGATGATCCGTAGTGTGGCGATCTGATCAGTGCATGAATTATCCCTCTGAATCCAGCCTGTTCCGGTTGAAGCTTTTCATCCAGGGCATGTTTGATTCTCTCCAGGATGATGCGGCTTAGTATTTTGCTTGGGATGGACAGGAGCATAATTCCGCGCCAGTTCTTGGATTGACTTAATTCTCCTTTCTTTGGTAGTTTGAATAAGTATCATTTCTTCCAATCCTCGGGTACTTTGCCTTCTTTCCACACTTTCTCCAGTAGTGGCGTCATCAAGTCCGCTGTTGTCTCTGGGTCCGTTTTCAATGCTTCTGCTGGGATTCCGTCTGGTCCTGCTGCTTTTCCAGCTTTCAGCATCTTGACTGCCTTCAGGACTTCTGATTTCGTCGGAGGTTGATGTTCACTGGTAATTCTGCTTCCTTTGTCGGCATTGTTGGGCGCGTTTTAGGTGGCTGTCGGTTTAGGAGTCTTTTGAAGTGTTCAGCCCGAGTGTTTCCTTTGCTCCACTTCTTTGGTGAGTGACTTTCCATCGACATCCTTCACTGGCTTAATTTGTGACGAACTTTTACCCGAAAGGTACCTACTTGTTTGGTAGAGTGTTGCGAGGTCTCCTTTGCCTGCACTGCAGCTTGTTCTGCTTCACTTGCCATGGCTTCATAATATTTTCTTTTGTCTTCATTGGCACTCTTCCTTACTCTTTTGCTCAGTGTTTTGTAGCTTGCATTTAACTCCTGTTTTGTTGCTCGTCGGTGCACTGGATAATCTTTTGTTTCACCACCCCTCTCTCTTCTATTAGTCTCCAAGAGTCCGTAGTGAGCCACTGTTTGTCCTGTCTCTTCTTTCTGCCTAGAACTTCCATGCAGGTTTGACTCCACACTGTTTTCAAGTTGTTCCAGTGCTTTTCGACGCTGACCTCTTCGCTAGCGTTGATTTGTGTCTTGGCTGTTTCCCTTATGCTTGCAGTGAAGATGTCCTTTGTGTCCTGGTCCTCCAGTCTTTGAGTATTGAACTTGGCTTGTGGTCTATCTGCAGCTCCTGCTTCTCTGAAAGCTTTTAGTTTGATTTGGATTGTCCCTTGGACGAGATAGTGGTCTGAGCCAACGTCTGCTCCTCTTCTTACTTTCGTGTCCAGTAGGCTGCGCCTCCACTTCCTTGAGATTGAGATGAAGTCAATTTGATTTTTGGTTCGCCCATCTGGTGACACCCATGTAGTCTTGTGGATATCCTTGTGTTTGTATACGCTGCCACCAATCACTATTTAATTGAAGGCGCAGAAGTCGGCGAAGAGTTCTTCATTATCGTTCATCTCTCCGAAAGCTTCTTTACCCATGATGAGTTCCCTTCCTGTGTTGCCTGGTCCCAGTTTGGCGTTCATTTCTCCCATTAGTATTTTAATGTCACCAACTGGAGTATTGTCCATTGTTGCCTGTAGTTGTCTGTGGAATTCTTCCTTCTTTTCGAGGTCTGTGCTGTTTGTGGGTGCATAGCATTGTATAACTGACACTTTCCTTCCTTTGGAGTTGAATCTGGCGGTCATTATCCTGGGCGAGATCGCCTCCCATTGCATCAGGGCCTTCGTTGCCGTTGGTGACATCATGATAGCCACGCCCTCGGTGTGCGAGTGGTTATCTTCTGGGTGACCGGAGTAGATCACTGACTCACCCGTTGACAATTTGGTGAGTCCATTCCCATTCCATCCGCTTTCACATATTCCCAGTACTTGAACCCCGTATCTTTCATCTCGTTTGCAATCTGGGCAGCTTTGTCAATCTCGTACATGGTGTGGACGTTCCATGTCCCCACACAGACTTTTTCTTTTGGCGCAAGGAGATTCATCTTGCTGAAGTTTCTGTAGCAGCTCTGTTTACAGGGTGGGGTTGCTAGCCTCACGCCTGAGAGAGGGGTTGTTACTTTAAAATATAGTTTACAGAGAAGTGACCTTGTAAGTTGCTCCCCTTGAAACCAGGAAAACAAGGAATAAAACGATCAGAACAACACCAGCACGGGAAAATAATTCACAACAGGAAGGGCAACAGGCGTCAACAACAATAAAAAAGCTTAGCAGTAGTATCAAAGTCACATACAGTTAACAAAAATCATAGACTCACTGACTTGAGCCAACTTGAACATGTAAATCCATCAATATATACAATTATAATTACAATTATAGATATTAGTTAGTGTTAGACAGTTTCAAAATGGCAACCAAATAGTTATAGGTATTACCGACCAACAAGATTATATCCACAGATTCAGTGTTTTTTTAGCTGCTAATAGTGAAAATAATTATTTTGTTTTATTGCCAAATAATTTTTGCACTTTCATAGGTGGATGGTTTAACTATGAATCGATCACCGTACTTTTTATGTGTTCAGAGGCCATTTCAAATTAAGTTGCGAAATTAGTTATTTTTGAGTTTACTGAATGCTCAGTGTAGAGCCTTTGTTTGACCTCATGTCCTGGTGTACACATTCCACCACTTGACGCTTGGTACTTGTCAGGGTTAGAATGTATCACTTGGTTCCGTCCTAGTGACTGAATAATCGATGGGCCCTGCTTACAGCTTCAAAGTCCCGGATTCGGCATCCAGTGGGGTTACATATGAGTGATGCTGAAGAGTTCCAAACTAGGACGAAACAGCTTTCCAGTACCTACTGCTTTTCAGTGGCTTCCTAACTCTTATCCGTTCTTGATTTAAGTTGAATTTTGGCTTTCACTTACCATTTCTTTTCACCTCAACTTTTTTCTGTCAAACTTCTCATGTTATATTAGAATAAACTTAAGTCGTCTAGTTAATAACAACGTTCTACTCATAATACTTGTTCCATTACTACTTTAAGAAATAGTAAATACCTACCTAGTTGAAATAATTTTGAAGACTGTCATATATTTTTATTTTTAATAACTGTCATTCTAAGATAGAACTCCTTGACTGTTTGAGGTTGTTTATGCTTAACTTGTAGACAACTCCTGAGTACGGAGAATAATCATTCTGTTCAACCCTGAGATACAAATTATTTACATAATTTTATAATCTTGAAAACTTCCATAGTGTAGAAAGAGATTTTATAGAAGATGATGAAGAAGAAGAAGATTCTCTTCCACAAATCTTACTCAGAGTTTTCCACTAATGCATTTATAATTACTAAAATTAGCATCTAACTATTTTAAGTAGAATATAGTTTAATATAGTAGTTGCCTTCCTACTCTCAAAACGTAAATTCTTTGATCATGAAAGACGGTCATTTGATCCTGATACAATTCAGTGATCAATATATTCTCATAAACATTTAAGTACAAAATATTGTTCCAGGAGAAAACACCATCAAAGAAAAGATTTAATTTTCATGTGATGTACACGTACTACTGATCAGATTGTATTGTTTGAATAAGAATTGTCAAATGATTTAAATCAGAGTAAAAAACAAACAAAAAAAGGTTCAACAACAAATCAATCTGTTTCAAACAAATTTCTTTGTTTTTCTTCTCTATCTGTAATCAAAACAACTCATGATTTTTTAATAGGATGCTAAAGTATTTTAGCAGTATTTTATTATATATATATATATATATATATATATATATATACATATATATACAGAAATGAAGAGCATTGTGTTTAGACAGTGAGGTAAATACATGTATATATATATATATATATATATATATATATATTAAAAAGACCGTTGCAGCGAAGAAAAGTTTTTTTTCGATGAAGTCATCCACATCTGTCCAGTACTCCCAGGATTTCCAATGGTTCTCTAACCGATGAGAGCTCTTGATGAAATCCTGTAGTTGAATGTAAAAATAACTTGTTGTTGTTCCCTTGAGTTCCTAGTGGAACATAGGGCTTCAACTGCACGCCTCCACTTGCTTCTGTCTTCTGCTGTACTTTCCACCTGCATCCATGTTAGTCCATACTGTTCCAACTCCTCTTCACACGATCTCCTCCATGTCACCCACACTTGGACGTCCCACTCGCCGCTTCCCTTTCGGGTTCCACTCGAGGGCCTGACGTGCGATGTCACCCAACGGCCTCCTCAGCGAGTGTCCAATCCATCTCCACTTTCTCCTGCATATTTGTTGAGCGATTGGTTCTTGTTTTGTTTGTTTGTTCCCATAGCTTCTTGTTTGTGATTCTTTCCGGCCATCTGATCTTCAGTATAGAGCGAAGACAGTTGTTGATAAAGGTCTGCAACCTATTGGAAATAAATGTTCTTTGTTACCCGCCAAGTTTCTGATCCGTATAGCAAAACTGACTTGACGTTTGTATTGAAAATCCAAATTTTGTTGTTGATGCTGAGTGACGAAGATTTCCAGATTGGTTTCAGGTTGATGAATGTGTTTCTCGCCTTCCCGATTCTCGATTTGACATCCTCGTCTGTTCCTCCTGTAGTTGAGACAATGCTCCCTAGATAAGTGAATGAAGTTACGTCTTTCAAATCCCTCCCGTTGATGGTGATTGGCACTGGATGTTGCTGCTGCTGTTGTTGTTGTTGGTTGGTCATTTTCATAACCTCCGTCTTGTCTGTGTTCACCTGGAGTCCTGTCTTTGCTGCTTCTTCGACCAATTTGTCGGTTTTCGCTTGTAAGCCTTCGATCTTGTGTGACATCAAACATAAATCATCCGCGAAATCCAGGTCTTCTAGGTTCTTCACGTTGGTCCAGGATATCCCTGTCTTCTCGTTTCCCACTGTCTGACGCATAATCCAGTCCACCGCAATTAGGAATATCATTGGTGATAATAAGCACCCTTGTCTGACTCCTTTATTTACTCTAAACACCTCGCTGAGTTTTCCGTTGTGGATCACTTGACATGTGCCGTTGTCGTACAGCTGTTGAATAAGGTCGATGAATATTCGGGGTGGGTCCCAGTGGCTGAAGGATATACGAACTTGCCTTGTAACCGGAAGGTCCTGGGTTCGAATCCCAGTGGGTGCGTACTGCCGATGATTCCCAAACTAGGATAAAACAGCAGCTGTCCAGTACTCCCTCGTTTAAGTGTCGGTGGTATAGCGGTTAGGACGTTCGCTGACCATGCACATGGTCCGGGGTTCAGTCCCCGGCCGACGCACTCCTTTACCCCGCTAAGCCAGAAATAAAGGTTTTGAAGAGGAAAGGTTGGGCATGAGGATAGCAACCCCATCCTGTAAAATAAACACTGCTACAGGAACTTCGAGCCACTGGCTTGAAGCCTTATGTTCCACTGGGTAACGTGAAGGAAATAAAAAATATAAAAAATATTCGGGATACGCCGTAGTACTGGAGTAGTTTCCAAATTACTTCGTGGTCAACGCTGTCGAAGGCCTTCTCAAAGTCTATAAAGTTGAGATAGAGGTTTGATTGCCATTCCATGCTTTGTTCGATGAGGATGCGTAGAGTTGCAATTTGGTCAGAACATGATCTGCCTTTCCTGAATCGAGCTTGTTCTGGTCGGAGTTCTGTATCCAGTGCGTCCTTTATTCCCTCCAGGATGATGCGACTCAGGATTTTACTTGGCGTAGACAGGAGCGTGATTCCTCGCCAGTTCTTGCAGAGTCCTAAGTCGCCCTTCTTTGGTAGTTTCACGAGGTAACCTTTCCTCCAGTCAGTAGGCACCTTTCCCTCTTTCCAGACCTATTGCAATAATGGAGTCAGCATATCTGCTGTCATTTCTGGGTCCGCTTTCAGTGCTTCCGGGGGTATTCCATCTGGTCCAGCTGCTTTTCCAGCTTTCAGAAGCTTGATTGCATTCATGACTTCAGTTTTCGTTGGAGGATTGGTGTCAACTTGCAGTTGTGTACGTGCTGTTGTCGGTATTTCTGGACGGGTTGTAGGTGGTGGTCGGTTCAAGAGTCCTTTGAAGTGGTCCGCCCATTGTTTAATCTGTCTTTCTTCCTTGGTAATTGGGTTCCCTTGGCTGTCTTTTATAGGTTTCACTTGTGTTGATCTCTTTCCGGATAGAGACTTGGTTATCTGATATAGTGTTCTCAGGTCCCTTTTGCCTGCTGCCTTCTCAGCTTCAGTAGCCAGGTTGTCGTAGAATTGTCTTTTGTCCTTCCTGGCACTCTTCTTCACTTCTTTGTCCAGTGCTGTGTAAGTTGAGCTCAGCGTCTCTTTCTCTTGTCCATCTTTGCATTGAATCATTTTTTCTTTCACCATTCTCCTCTCCTCTATTAGCTTCCAAGTGTCCGTTGAGAGCCATTCCTTGTCTTGTTTCTTCTTTCTTCCTAAAACCGTTGAGCACGTTTCATTGAAAATTGCCTTCATAGAGTTCCAATGGTCTTCCACGGATGATTCCTCAGTGATGCCACGTAGTGTTTCCTGCTTTGCTCTGACCGTTGCAGTGAAAATGTCCTTTGTGATTGTGTCCTTCAGTTTTTGAGTGTTGAACTTGCATTGTGGCCTATCCCCAGCTATCCTGGAGGCTTTAGGCTTCACCTTAAAAGTCTTTTGTACTAGATAGTGGTGTGAACCCACATCTGCTCCTCTCCTCGATCTTGTGTCCAGTAGGCTCCGTCTCCACTTCCTTGAGATTGAAATGAAGTCTATCTGGTTTTTGGTGTGTCCATCTGGTGAAATCCATGTCGCTTTGTGTATATCCCTGTGTTTGAACACACTGCCACCAATCACCAAATCATTGAAGGCGCAGAAGTCTGAGAAGAGTTCTCCATTGTCATTCGTTTCAACCAGGGCATCATGACCCATGGTGAGTTCTCTTCCTGTATTGTCTCCTCCCAGCTTCGCATTCATATCACCCATCAGGATTTTGATATCGCCATTTGGGACGTTGTCCATTACTGTTTATAGTTGACTGTAGTATTCCTCCTTCTTCTCTTGTTCTGAGACGTTTGTAGGCGCATAGCATTGAATGATTGTAACCTTCCTTCCTTTTGAGTTGAACCTGGCTGTCATTATCCTGGAGGAGACTGGTTCCCACTGCATGAGAGCTTTAGCTGCTGTTGGTGACATCATGATGGCTACTCCCTCGGTGTGCTCGTGATTGTCCTCTGGGTGACCGGAGTAGATTATTGTCTGTCCAGTTGGTAGTTGGCTCCTTCCACATCCGTTCCATCTGCTCTTGCAGATTCCCAACAATTCTATTTTATATCTTCTCACTTCTGCGGCTACCTGAGCAGCCTTTCCAGTTTCGTACATTGTACGAATATTCCACGTCCCCATCCTTATTTTTGCTTTCATCGAAAGAAGACACATCGGCTGACTGGCTTCCCGAAGGCTTTCACCAGCCTGCATCATTTCATTTCCCCGATTCCAGCGAAAAATAAGGTTATTGTTTGTACTTTTAGAATTTTTAATATGTTTGTGCGTTGAAGTTTTTGTAGCGATTTGGTTAAGTTTTGGGGGTGGAGTTGCTAGCACCACGACCCAACCCTCCCTCTTTATCCGGGCTTGGGACCGGCTAGAATACTAGTGACCTAGTAATTTAGGCGACTAATATATGATATTACACGTGATGTCATAGCACCTACTTTGGATACTGTCTTCATGCAAGTGAATTTTTATCATTAAATATAGAACAAACTGAAAAAGAGGCAAAAGAAACTAAGATAAGTTTAAATGTAGAAATGTCTTCATAATGAGATATTTCGCAGCCAATACAGCATTTGAAATCTTGATTAGTGTTGGTCACAGACTAAACTTCAAATAAAAGAATAACCAAATTTAGTCATACTTTAAATTGCGATACACAACTGAGCAATACGACGGCACCTTAATCAAGATATTTGAAAGCATGTACAAGAAAGCCATTCTGGCACATATGGAAAATGATAGCTTGTTGGTCAGAGCACGGTTTGACTTTTGAGGAAACCTTCAGTGTCTAAAAGATTTCCTGACAGAGAGAAAAGCTCGGTTATGTTCAAATGTAACAAAAACCCATTGATGTTCTGTTCCAGTATTTCCGAAAAGCTCTCGACTAGGTGTATCACGCAAGAACGTTCATGAAATCGGAGAGTTTTTTCATCAGTGGTGGCCTGCTCAAATGAATCAATGAATTCTTCGTGGCTACGAAACACCCAGCGATTGTTGGTTCGAAACTCTCTTCCTAAGCAACGATACAAAGCGATGTATCACAAGCTACTGTGTTAAGGCCCATTCTTCTATACCATGTATATCAAAGAACTACCTGTGCCTATTAAATCATGCTTCTCAACGCAGATGACCTAAATATTTGAAGGAAGTTTTTGTGTGACAGAGACATGCTTACGTTACAAGAAGATCTCTACAGTCTGTCGGATTAGTTCAAATCTAGGATGTTTCGCATCAGCTTATCGGAATATAAGAACGTGCCCATCGGGCACACAGTTATCTGCGCAAACGATGGAGGGAATACGGGTTTCTTCAGACCAGACGCACACTGATTAGGGTGCCACTGAAAGTTGTAGCCTGAAAACTACAGCCTAATGTCGCGCAGTGGCAACTCGCAGCTTTACATTCTTACAGACAATACATATTACCTTTACTAGGATAACCAGTGAATTGTCCATCACTTGATAAACAAACATTTCCAGGAAGTTGCAGGTAGGCAGGCAGCCTCTGTCTAAATGGGACTCATACAGAAAATCTGATTTCCTGTATGAATGATTCATCATATGTCGAATGACCTAAGTATTTTAGCTCCTTCCCCTTGTTATAAAATATACAGAAAGGGGATCTAATCATGAAGTTTAGAATTCTATAAAAATGACTGTTGAGTTCATCTATCTTCTCCTTTTCTTTGCACTAGATGAGAGCAGCTCAAAACACAAAGAAGGAGGATTAGAAATCCAAGGGAGATATACATCGCCATGAAGTATCGGTCCTTCCATAGCTCCTGGAATCAATTTTTCCAGAAGATATGGTGTGTCGCGTCTCAATCGGCTAGTTCAAGAATAGAAGTTGCCTACTCGGCAGAGGACCGCTTTTATCGTGTCGGGTCAAGCTCACACGCCATACTACGAGCAAATAACTAAGCTTCGCCACCTTTCCTACCTGTATCTGTCCCAGTGCTTGTCTAATGTTGAGATTGTATGTGCCAACTCTGATCTGTATACAGTTACTAACGTTTACATATGTGTAAGTATGCCATGAGTCTTTAACAGGAATCAGCTTAAAATATTAATCATCTTATGACTCATCATGTGTTTCATCGTGTGATTGGATCACTGTAAAATTTCATTATCTTTTTCTCAACTTGGTCTTGGTCAAATCGTCAACCAATCATCTTGATCTGGTTTTTAATAACTTTTTAGACAATGGGTTGATAGCATGTTATGGTAAGGGTTAGTGTTACAGTTAGAGTAGTGGTTGGGGCTGGGGTTAAGGTAAAGATCAGGGTGTCATTGTCTTATTATTATGTGTGTGTTTCTTGTAAAAAAATAGACAGGTGGAGGTGTTCCGTTGTTCATATGGATTGAACCATTTTGTTACCTGTGAAACTTGAAAAATGTCACTCTTCATTGTAAGTGAGAAGTATTTTTCAATTACCTCAGTTTAAAATATCGCCTTTAATTTGTTTCATTATTGTTGTGTTAATTTTTCTCATCAATAAGTGGCTTTCTGGTGAAGAATACACGAAATGTCCAGTAGTCCAATGAATGGGATGCGTTCAAGGTCACTGGTACGTCGCATCCTGTGATCGCTACTCTTTATGTTTTCTGACTGATATTCAGTCGCAGAATGATTTAGAAAACCTGCAAATTCGTTTTATCTGAAAGGATCACTGACTGATCGAACTCACTCTTCATGTTAATTCAAACACTACTTGGGTTTGTTAAAGTCAAAAAAATATTGGCTTTGCTCATTAATAAAGTACTTGAGCTCTGCAAATGGAATTATCAAAATATGTTGACCTTTGTTTTTCATTTGGTAACTAACCAGAATCACCGGTGTTTCATATATTGGACCCTAAGCCTTCTAGCTTAAAAACACCCTCATCTGTATATTCACGAAAGGTCAGTTCTAAACACTTGGTCCTGAGATTTAATACTCCATCTAGATTCGAAAATGGGCAAGAAACACTCAAGCAATTCAGGTTGTGTTGGGTCATATTGGCGAGATCCATGAAATTATAAGGGAAGACTTAGACTACATTGCAATTACCTACGAAAAGGCATAACTTGCAATATTTGATCAGAGGAAGTTACTGACTCATGAGTACTAAAAGGAGGTAACTGAGGACTACTTTTCACACCACTATTAACTGAAAGTATGAAAAGTAGACTATGGACAAATGGTACTGAATTTTGACTGTGTTCGCTTTCTCCGTAATGAAAAATACCAACTTAAGAGATTCCTTGATAATACATAAAACTGAAGTTTGATGAGTCTCGTATGTGAAGCTTTGTTGAAAACTTTTCCAAAGTCAAGAAACAACAAACTTGTTATCGATGCATTTGGCGACGTGATAAAAAAATTGAAAAGCAAGGCAACGCGCCATATTCTATACAGAGAGAGCTAGTGCAGTAGATCATCGAAAACTGAGTGACGAGTCAGTAAGACCTTTGCAATTTTCGCCACGACAGATTAATTGATGGAGGTTGTGTTGATAGAGTGGTCACTGTGGCGGAATAATCATTTATAAAATCCCTCCTCTGCGGTTCATTTACAATGTTGATTTTTACTAGGATATTTGGTTTAAATTTGTAATTACCGTTTTTCTGCTTAAGCTGTATATCATCGGCCTAACGCTTGCATATCATTTGTTGGCTTAAACCTTATTATTTATCTTTATTCTTGTTTTAATTGTAACGCCTCTATTCGTAGTTGTATGACGGTGTTGGTGTGTTGCCTTACGATTGCGATTTTGTTCGAATGAATTTAATGGTGGGGGAGTTTGACCTTGGGCTATCAGCGAGAATTGCCTAGTGTGTTTGATTCTTCGCAAAAGAGTTTTGAGTTCACCTTGTTGCGAATATCTTCATTCATTCCCAGGCACTTCTTGTAGCTTCATTATAAATTATTTAAATTAATCCCAGCGTGTTAAGAAAATCAAAACAAGATTTTTCTGAACGTTTCGCTGTGTAAGCCACAGCTTCTTCAGCAGAATCAATCTGACTCGGCGCTCAAATTATTCCAGGAAGTTCGTAACACCTACGGCCTGGAAACCTATAATCTTCTTATAGCTGTTTTTAGGCTATTTGATTTTGTTGTACAGTACCTGATTTGTACTTGAGAAATTGTTGAACTGTATAGCTGCCTAACGGAGTTACTGAGGTATTTTGGCGTTTTCGGTATGTCATTATTATTTAACAATATCACAAATTTTATCACATAACACTGTCTTTTTACTGTCTTCAGGACATTTCGCGACTGAGTAACCGGATGGAATTTGGTTAGCCATACAAAAATATCATCCCTACTTTCAGACTACATTACCTCTGATTTGGTTATATCAGTATTTGCTAATATTGGTGTGCAGGTTTTCAGTTAATCATTGCCTGTTGTTACTCCATGAGATTCTCAGTGGAACACTGGGCTTCAGTAGCACACCACTGTTTATTTCTGCATTCTCTGAAGTTTGTTTGGCTGTTTGCATGGTTGGCCATTGGCTTTGTTTTCCTCCTAACACGGTCTCCTCTACTTCATCCTGGGATCCACTGTCGGCTCATTATTTTCCATTTGGGTTCCACTCAAGTGCACGTTTTGTCATTCAACGTGTAAACCATCTAAGTCCGTTCTTTCTGCTTTTTTGGGGTGGTAGGTGTTTGGTTGATTCACCATCGGAGTTTTTTACTGCAAATCCTTTCTGGCCATCTGATCTTCAGGATCTGCTGAAGGCAGCTACTGATCAAAAAGTGCAGCCTTCTGGGATTTTCTTTGGTGAATAGCGCTCCGCGTTAATGAACCATATGAAAGCACTGACTTGACATTATTGCTGGAAATTCATATGTTGTCCATTATACTAAATGCAGTAGATTCATTAGTATTATTAATTTGTCCATATAGAATAAAGAGCTTGCGTAGTTACACCAATTTCAATGTAACGAAGTTCCTTTCTGGCTTTCTGATCCTGCCTTTGTTATCTTCAGCTGTATTGTTTGAAACAATCGTGTCTAAATAAGTGAAGGGGGTAGATTCCCTAGGGTCTCTCCAATGGATGCTGGTCAGTTCTTATTGTTGTCAGTTAGGTGTCTTTAACAATTCTGTCTCTCTTCATTTACCTGACATCCTGCCTTTGCAGCTTCTCCCACTAGCATTTTGGTTTTCTGTTGTAGTCGTTCGAGTTTATTTGATATGAGAAATAAATCATCGGTAAATTCTTAATTTTCTAAGGTCTTTTAATCGGCTCAGCTTATGCCAATCTTCACTCTCTCCATGGCCCGCTGCTTGATTCACTCCCTCGCATTCAGGAATATAACCAAAACTAAACCTTTGCGTTTCAATATGGGGATCTTCACTAATTCAGAAAAATCTTCGGTGATAGAAGATAGTCCTGTCTTACTCTTTCCTGTTTCTTCAAGGGCTTTCCTAAGCTTTGCGCTGTCAATCACTTAGCATGCGGCGTCATTACTTAGCAATCTTGGGATGGGCAGAAGTATGTTTTAGTGCCAGTTCTTGTAGTGGCTTAATCCTGCCTTCGTTAGAAGTTTGACAATTATGACAGTACATTTTCACATAAATTGATTTCAGTTTTAGAATTTCACATAATAAAACTTTGGTACTTTTTGTGGTTTTATCGCCTTAAATAGTGGGTTTGTGACGTCAGGTTTTAGAACAGTGAAATTTTAAACGTTAAATAGTAAATCCATCATCAAGGTTAAGCGGATATCTCAAACTTCAATTTTTCCCACAAGTAATTGTAATTTATTCACCTTAGCACTATATTCACAGGTAATAAAGAACTGTTTCAGAGATATTAAACGTTCTAGTAAACAATTTTAGAGGTTGCAGGTATCGACGTTCGCGAGTTGTACGGATTATACTGACGAAAGATCTTAAACCAACAACTTCTATAGTGCTCGCTCTTCGAGTACGAAAGATAAAGCAAAAGACCAGGTTTAGCCGTCCAAAGTACGCAATATATTTTGGGACCAAATCGCGGGTAGAAGTGAATGCTTAGCTAGCTAGTAATCGTGCACGCACGTGACACGACGGAGTACCAAATGGCGGGGGTGCTTGACCGGAAGCCTTCAGCTAAACAAGTCGACTTAAACAGTGAGGGTCAGCATCCAATGTTGAGTGATGATTGCTGTGGTTAATAATTTTGGGGAATTATTTACCGCTACACAATCAAGCTTTATAAGACGTAGGTGAGTTTAATATATGAACAAAAGTACATGTACATAGGATATAGGAGGAAGGATCCGTGTAATCCCTATAATGTTAATGTACATTTGCAATACGTTATGCTTATCATATCTTTATTACTATTAAATCTGCGAGAGTTGTACTGAAAATGTAGTCTATGCAAATGAAGTGCGTCTATTACTGCAGAGCCGGACCCTAAGACAGTGGGGAATACGAACGAATGTGGTAAAGTTTAACTTCATACAGAACCTGGATTGATGAGATCCACTGCAATACACTGATACTCAAGTAAATTATTATGAAGCGTTCACATAATGGTTTGGTTAGCAGTGGCATTCAAATATCTGACAAAGTAGAACATGATGACTAAAAACATGTCTCACAAATCCGTAGGATCCGCAGGATCGTAACTCGACGAGAAGCTGAAAAAGTGGTAGATGTCAGGAGCAGAAGCTTCATCTGTTGTTCATATCTAGACAGTCAATAGTGTTTTCTAGGAAATGGTCTACATTCATGCTTAACTCCCATGTCGTCAAACCGCATAGTGCTCTTCTGTAGATAGGAACGATTTACATTTGTGGCCTGTACAATATTCGCTGAATAGCATGAGTCACCCTCCTCCCTTTGTGACATTAAGCACTGAGATTTTTCCTGCAGCAAATCTAGTGGTAGCCTTGCACTGCTTCGTGTGTATCTCAAACATACAACATTCATAGCATGTGTCGATGATTGTGAACAGTGAACGTTTGTACATTGTCCTTGGTCGCCACTGGCGGGCAACTCGAAGGCCTGAGTGATTCGATCGTGTGCAAGTTGGGGCGAATTGCAAGAATAGCGTCCCAGGAGTGCGAACGCTCAAATGACCTTGATCGCTTGCCAGTCGTTGGTTGAGGAAACTTACGATTATTCTAGCGCGAAAATGTTCACCTGCTGAGATGCAAATTTCATCCAGATCACGTTTTTCAATACTGCTTAGATAATGGATTAATAGGACATACTCAGATATGTAGTTGTGGTGCTTCTATGAACCTCCAGCCGCGTACCCAAGTCAGTGATACATATATTTTTAGATGTACTCACTGTAGGAAGCGAATAAGTGTTCGTAGTGGTAAGTGACACTCTCAGTTAATTGTCTTCTAGGAACTTTCTTTGAAAAGTCGAAAATTTCATTGACCAATATCCTGTTTCTGTCCCATTACTGGGTTTTAAAGTCCGGCGTGCGATCAACCGCGGCTCAGACAGACGACACGTTAACGTCTATTGTGCAGTGGTTCCAGTTTTGTCGAGATTTAGCATCGTGGAAAATGGATAGTATTAATCAAGTGTTGGGAGGAGTCGGTGTAGTCGTTCATATCGATGAAACGGTTCTTATAAGGAAGAAGTACAATCGCGGACGGACTAGAGCTAACAACGTTTGGGTTCTGGGAATTTACGACATCCAGATTCCGAAAGGATTTACCGAACTTATTCCAGATAGGAGTGCAGACACAATTCTTCTTATTATACAGAGGCTTGTCTTGCCAGGCACTACCATTCACACGGATGAATGGGTGGCATATAACCGATTATCGGATTTGGGATATATACACCACCGAGTTAACAATTCCGATGACTTCGTTGATCCCAGAACCGATACTCATACGAATTCAATAAAAGGTTTTTGAGGAAGAATGAGAGCTATTAACGGCTCTCAAAATCAAGTTGTTTTTAGTCATCTAGATGAATACATGTATAGGAATTGGTTTAATTTAAAAACTGACACTTCATATTATAATTGGGACATATTTTATCTCATATTAGACAGAAAATACCCTGTTTAATGTGTTTTTCATACTTTTTATGTAAATATACATACTTTTTTGTGCAAAAATCCTCCATTCTTCTGATTGGTCGGCTCAAGGTCACTCGTGCGTTGGCTATTGTAGAACTTTGCCCAAGTTGGAAGAAGACGGAGGAATACGAATTAAAGTACAATACCTTCTTTGTATAACATTTGTTTATAGACTTTGTACAGAGTATTTATTTTAACTGCCGAACAATACAGCTTATTTCCAGCCCTTGTGTTTTGGAGTTTAGGTCAATATTGTGCATAGTAATTATCGGATCGAGCGTTTTCGGAGATAACAGGAGCTTAGGGTTAAGTTCCTTGACAGCATGCTACTAGCTCTGATGTCAAATGCTTCGCGATGAGTCACCAGATACAGATACGTGAAGATTTTCTTATTATTATCTGAACAAGTGCCCACATGTCATTGCAAAGGACTACGAAATTAAGAGTTTTAGGGTTTTTGCATATATCCCTGATAACATAGTATTATGAGTATTTCAGTATGCTAAGAATTGAGTCTCAAGTTCCAGATGCAAATCAACTGAAGACGACTGGTATTAAAATGTCTCTGGAGACTGCCTAATGCTATATGTTAGCACTGTCTGCCTCTATGCAAATTAAGGCCCGAATGTTGGTTAGTCCTAAATAGTAATGAATCCTATCTTACTGTTCTATAACTATAATATTGTGTAGTCAAATCTTTCTGAACAACATATTATAACTTACTACTACTTATATGTTTAATGCTGCACGATTATGCACTGTTTTCCGAAATTACATTTGTTTATATCTAAAATGTAGACTCTGATAGTCTATTTTCTTTATACTTTTATCATTGTTCCTCTCCAAAATGCTGTAACAGATGAAACATACATGATGGTCTTCTGAAAGTAGTCACTCACGCCATGACTTCTAATGAGTTGACGAATGAATATTTTTTTAAAGAAACGTTTGTGGCATATTATAACAGAAATTTTAAAAATATATATAACAAAAAATGAAGCATTTCGCCAGGGCCTTGCACAAAAAAGGTGGGAGGGTGGTGATTGCTAGTCAGCGGATATGATGGTGGGGACATATGAGGACCACCCTTATCTGTGGGACAGCACTCTATTGCTAAGGCTCCTGAGTTCGAATGGCTTCTGCAAAATAAGAGAATAAATAAAATTTAAAAAAGTGGAAGTTGAAAATTTGCTTAAAGCTGAATTTTAAATAACAAACTCCCCGAATGCAAGTACATGGTATGAGTCCCCTACTTCAGAAGGACACCTAAATGTATACTTCAGAAAAACAGTAGTTATTATTAAGCCCTCGCTTTTCTTCTACATAGTTCACGCACTTTAACTTTTGTGTTTAACTCCTATTCAACCTATATAAGTAGGTAAAGTTATCACCTTTTTACACTTAAACCACTTTTTTCGCAAGAAATACTAGAATTCCATTACTAAAACCTCAGGGGGAAATATTTTTTAATGAAAAAAACAATTAAAAAAATGATGAACGCGGCAAAGTTCTACAATAGAGACCCAAGGAACGAGCGCACAAGTGACCTTGAACCGACCAATCAGAAAAAAGGATGATTTTAGCATAAAATTTTACGTATTTTTACATAAATAAGCATGAAAAAAATCAAACAGGGTACTTTTCTCTAGTATGACATAAAAATGTTCCAGTTATTAAGGGGAGTTTCAGTTTTTAAATTAAACCAATTTCTATACATATATTCATCCAAATGACTGAAAATAACTTCGTTTTGTGATCCGTTGATAGCTCAGATTCTATTTTTCAGTCTTCCTCAGAAACCTTCGATGGAATTATTATGAGTACCGGTGACAGGGTCAACGGAATCGAATGGTTCACTCTATGATGTATATATCCCAATTGCGATAATTGGCTATATTCCACCCATTCATCTTTGTGAATGGTGGTGCCTGGTAAAACGAGACGCTGAATAATAGGGAGGAGTGCATCAGCACTCCTATCTAGAATCATCTCCATAAACCCTTTGCGAATCTAAGTGTCATAAATTCCTAAAACCCAAACGTTATTCGCTCTGGCACCCAGTAATTGGACAGGAACAAGATATTCATCAAAGACAGTTTCAACTTTTCAAAGAAAGTTCCTAGAAGACAATTAATTCAGTGTCACTTACCAGTACGCACAATTATTCGCGCTAGAATAATGGTGAGCTTCCTCAACCAATGACTAGCATGCGTTCAGGGTCATTGGAACATTCACAAGGTCATTGGAACATTTACAATCCTGGGACTCTATTGTTGAACTTCGCCATGAACCCCATGTTTGTTATATATATTTTGAATTATTAACACCTATTATGTACTTCTGCGTCTCTCCGGCGGTTTTCTTGTGTCTTCTCCTTTTTCAAAGGTACTGCCTTAAACGAAGGCACTGAAACTACTCTACTAATTCGGAATATTGCTAGCCCACCTGGTGAATAACGGAACCACCTCTATCATGAAATCTGCTGACAAGTTCAAAGTTGGTCTCATATACAACTGGAAATGTCACAATTATGGTGTACTTACCGGTAAATTTGAAGTTTTATGAACTTCCAAACGCTTTATGAATCATTTACTTACAATTACTGTTCATTCTGCATCTCTTATATTTCACGTCAGCACCTGTACAAACGTAATTGTTTATAATTCCCGCGTGAAATTGACATACCGTATTTTTTCAATTACAGTTTAGATTTGATGCTATATCTCATGACTTATTCAGTTGAAAACAGAACTCAAAAATTACCTATTGCCTTATTTATACATTTCTTTTTAAATATTTCTCTCACATTAACCAGTATTCAATGTATTTCTAGATTAACAAATCATATTACGTATTCTATAAGTTCTAATTAGTGTACACATATTCATGCCTGTAAAAATGGCTGGTTTCTGTTCCAGAAACAAATTATTATTATTAAAAGTCTAAGGGTGGTCAACAGGGTGAAATGAATAGTGAAACATTTAGTGGTAAGATTAAGTAGAATGATCTTGAGGAATGCAGTCGACTGGTAGAACTTACTATGCCAATTCTCAGGACCACTTCCTATTTGGTCTGTGCCGGACATTGCGGAGTAACATGTCCACTTATATAATGAAGATGGTATTACAAAACAAATTTTGAAATTATGCTTTCCAGGAAAGCATAAGAAAATAGGCAACTGTCGATAAATTTGACGAGACAGCCCTCTGTCTGAAGGATAGATACGTTTCCTTCCTTCCAAACTTTCTGCAGTTGTGGTGTCAGCCTATCGGTTGAGGTTTCTGGATCCGTTTTCAGTGACGTTCGGAAGGTTATCCACCTGGTACTGCTGCCTTTGTACCTTCTAGTAATTTAGTGGTGTTCAAGGCGCCTGCTTTTTCTGTGGAGTGGCATTCTCTAGTTGCACTGCGTCTGCAGGTAAATGGTAGTAATTATTCAGATTACAGAGCAACAGTTCAGATTATTGCAGAATATCAACTGAGTTTTTAAAGCCCAATTTTTAAAGGAACTATGGCGAGCAAGTGAAACTGAAAACCTAGTCAAATGCACGTCGGGGTATTCAGCCCTACAAATAATGGAGAAAATTAAGTTCCTACTTGATTGTGTGTCTAATTTTTTTGAATTGCTTAATCACTGGTTATGCCTGAGTGTCAGTAACATCATGTCTTACAGAAGCCTTCCAGTATTTCTGAACGAGTCACAGGTAATGGTCGATTCATCAGGCCTTTGCAGTGATCGGCGTGGAATTTCTTTTCTCCTCTCTAATAACTAGGTTCACTTCACTTCATTTTACTTGAATCACTTGCATCGGTTCCCTGCTGATAGTGGTCTATTCGCTTGACATAATAGCCTGAGATTTCCCTTACCTGCTGTCTATTGCATCATTGTGTCGTAAAATTGCTCTCTACCTTTCCTAGCACTCTTCTTCACTTCTCGATTCATTGAGTTGCACTTCAACGACTGGAATCTGTACTGGACCTAGGGCTGAAATATTCACATAACTTATCATTTTCTGAACATATCTCCAAACAAGTGTCAAAGTCACGCAGACTTATCGGCTTTCTACTCAGAAACTTCTACAGAAATGAGTCTAGAATTCTGTTGTACAAGGTTTGTGTGCGTCCCTTCTTTGATTACTGTTCATTCATGCATAGTAGCATACGCATAGAGGACAAATTGAAAGTCGAGGGAGTGCAGAGGTACTTCACGTTAAAATTACTCGGAACCGAAAATCGTGCGAACTACTCCACTAGATGTGATACCCCAGGGCTAGAAACACTATGGCTAAGACGCCTGAGACTAAACTTAACACTTTACTATAAGCTTCTAAACCACTTAGTTTTTACCTCTACTAATGGCACTCGACTTTCAGATGACAGTGGCTACAAGCTAAGACACACTAAGGATGCGGTAGCTATCGAACAATGTAAAACAGCCACCAGGCAAAAGTTTTACTTGATTAGGTATGCACAGATATGGAATAAACTGCCAATGGAAATGCGTCAAGCAAGTACATTGGCCTCCTTCAAAAAGGTGCTTAATGACAAACTACAAGAGTTTGCAAACGGCAGTAGTTCTAGTTCCTATCTGAGAGCCTCCAAAATTATAGGTCCATTTAATGTATAAGCTTAAATACTACACCTGTTGTTTATTGCCTATATTTATGATTCTAGATAAAACATTAACGGTTAAGATACGTATCCTCAAACAGACAAGAAATTTCGTTTGTAAAACTTCTACTCAACACAATAAGTGGAATAAAATGGACATAAACCGACAACATGAAAAAGGTATAACTCACCACATCATCACATGGATAGATGTACGCTCGTTGGGCACCATATATACCTCACCAACTGCAACCCACCTTTCCTTAGATAATGTGATGAACTTATATCCATAATGTTGCTGAGCAGCTAATATTCTCAACTCCTGTCGGAACAGCTGAAATTCATAAACCTTCTTCACGCTAAGAAAATACCCACAAGCAGTAGAAATCCATTAATTAATGCGTCTGAAGCTCTTATATTTACTCCCAACAATGACATTGCAGATGAAATAAGATAAACATATCACTGATTTCAAAATAACACATCAATGAACTATAATTCAAGGACTCTGCACACAACAAAGTTATGTATGAAAATTGACTTCAAGCTTTATTTTTTTCCCAGGCACTTATAATCCATCCACCAAAGACCTGGTTTTTTTGTTAATGCGAAGACAATACTCCTGTATTTCCTGATGTGTTGCACTCTCTGACAATCTAGCAGATTTCTCCAACTGGGCACAGAAATGATTGCATATAAGTGAGAAGGCTGTTTTATACTACTGGGATAACATTTATCAAATGTATGTATAATCTCCAGCGAACATGTAAAGCATATCTTGCTACTGCCTGTAAATTGTGATTGAATTATATGGTTCTATTTCTGTGACAATTTGATGATGCCTGTAAACTGGCGTCCCTCATGTACTGTACTATGAGAATAAATTTATTTATTTATTTATTTAGACGTAAAAGCACCTTCAATTATCTTTCTTTTCACTTGCTCATATTATTCTTCACCATCCTTCTTTCCTTTCTCAGACTTCACGTTTCACATTGAAGAAATTTTCTATTTCACCCCTTCCTTCTTCTTAAAACGGCTACATAAGTTTTCTCCGACATCACTTCCGGAGAGCTCCATTGTTCTCCCTCACAGGAATTGCCTGTAGTGCCGCGTAACGCCCACGACTTTACTTCAATGGCAGCGATTAAAGTTTCATCAACCTGCTTCTGAGTTTTGCAGTCGAGTTGTGGTCTGTCTGGAGCTTCTTCGAAGGCGTTAGGCCTGACCTTAAAGATTCCTTGAACTAGATAATGCTCTGAGGCCACATCTGCTCTGGTGCTCTATTTTTCTGCAGAAAAGGTTGCATCTCCACCTTGGGGAGATTGAGGTGATGTGTACATCAGGTGAAACTCGAGTTGTTTAGTCTATAACCTTGTGTTTGTATATGCTGCCTCCTATCATCAAATCATTAAGCGTTAAGTCTTCTCCGTTATCATTCATTTTGATGAGAGCCTCCCGGCCCATGACGTGTTCTGTTCCTGTGTCGTTTGCCTCCAGTGCAGCACTCATATTACCTTTCAGGATTCTGATAAACACATTTAGGAAACTGTCAATGACTGTTTGCGAATGTCTGAAGAATTGTCCTTCCTTTTCTTGGTTTCCTTAAATGAAGTAGATTAGACGGGATAGTTGTCATTCTCCTACCTTTTGTAGTGAATATTGCTGTCTCGAGAAGATGTGTATCCACTCCTAAGCAGCCTTCGATGGTGCTGGTAAATTCACGATGGCCACTCTTACAACTTCTCTGTAACTGTCATCTAGATGTTTGGAGTAAATTATCGACATTTCAGGCGTTTCTTTGCTATGTTCTCTCGCCTTCCTACGGTCACAGAAGCCTTCCCAGTTTCGAATGTGATGTGGGCATTCAATTTCAGTACACATTATTTCGTTTTCACCGAAGTAAGACGCATAGGGTAGCTGTCCTCCCAGAGGCTGCTAACAGCTAGCTTTGTTTCGCCACAGTTATTGCTGCGAATAATTAGTTCATTTTTCTGCACCTCAAAGTTTCTATGGCTGTGGGACCTATTTACCAAGGTGACTTCGTCAACTTAATCCCCAGCCGTCCCTCACGAAATAGTGTGACCACTAGCCAATGTCATCGGCGGCGAGCAGTTGTCCCCACACCCTACCTGCTAGTGGAAAGTCATGAGCAGTACGGTGCAGCAGGTTGGGCGTGAGGACAAATAATCGCCATGGATGACATCGGCCAGTGGTCACACTACGTCGTGAACTGACAAAAGTTTTAAATTATGGCCCGCTGGATCGATTCATGGTGTGTTAATGGTCTATAAGCTCGCCTTTTCAGCAACAAGTCCTGGGTTCAAACCCGGATGGTGGACGAAGCGGCTGTTCGAAATTCCAAGGTCTCCCAATGGTTGTCTAACCGATGTCAGTTCGTGGTGAAATCTAGAAACCAGTTTGTACATGTTATGCTTGCTTAATCAGACAGGTAAATGTATAGTGTAAATGCGGCCGTGGCATGCCACCACCCTTTGCTTTATCTAAATAGCAAAAACAGTGAGGTTGACTCAGTAGCACCCGTCGAATACTAAAAAAATTGAAGGAATTTATGCTGGCGTAGTTCACATGAAGCTATCTTCTGCAGAAGGGTGCTAACAAACATAGGCTCTTGCGTGCAATGGGTCAGATGCGTATCTCGCTTCAAAAGCTGAGTATTACAGAAAAGAATTCACTAGTGGATGCGGTGTTGGTGAATAGAGTCACAGTTGCTTGGAAGTTGCCGCGGAACCAATTTCCATAGACGACTGGAGCTTAGTGAAGATAAACTAGACTTAAACGACACCACATCTGCCAACAATTGCTTCACAGCCCCAGCTTGAAGGGACCTGAAGCATTTGAAAACACCGATGATCTCTCATATCAAAGATGGTGTAGTTGGCCTCTAAGTGGTTTCGATAATCCAGACGCACACTGGTTTCTGAAACATCGATTTGGATTAATATAACCATTTGTTTTTAAAGCACATTTGAGGTGGCTAATGTGGCGGCCAAAAATATAGTGAGTAAGCACCCAACGTTATGTGCTGCCGTCTGTCTGGCATTGAAAAAGAGATATATGGCCATGAATTAAGAGACATGGACAACCTAAATACGGACATTCCAGAGATAGCAATAGAGGCCTGGAAGTAATTATCAAGTCATCCACGTCTACTGACGGTCATCTGAAGTGGGATTACCAAATAGGCATGGACATTCTAACATGCCAAGCAATTACTACGTGGCAAGCCACAGAATTGGGCGTCCTATGACACATACTGCTGTCTAGACATAACGAAGCGCAATATCCAATATCGCTTGATTTCTTCGTGCCCGCTTCTTGACTGTGACGTAAAGGTTCCTGGTCTTCATTAAACTTCTGTGAAGTTCGTCCAGCCACAAGACTGTTGTAGCTTTGGTTGATTCCAAAAGAAGTGGTGCCGGGATTTATTATATGTGGTTTGTAGTAAGAGGTGTGTTAAGACAGTGTTGCTACTGGTAATGGGGTTGATGCTTTCACCAGTCAGTCGTCCGGTATTTTCAACAAAAGGAAAGAGATTATAACAACAGATACAATTAGTGTAAGTTCTGCAGAAAAAAGAACCGAAACGCAAAACCAGACTGCTAATGAAACTTTAAGTTAATATATAGATACATGTATACAGATATGTGAAGAATGTGAAGAAATAAAACGATGAGTTCAGATGTCTACCCATTCATGGTGATAGGCCGCTTAAACGCACTGCATATGTCGCTGCATGACTGCCCAGCCCTCGTTTAGATCTATGCACAGGCGGTGCCATAGCTACATCTGCTGGCAAGGAGTTCCAAGGACAGCAAACTTGCAGTGAATATAAATGGGAGCACATCCAGGTCTTTACATCCTGATTGGCTATCCTTCCGGGATTTCCACGAGGAAGCTCATACCCACTCAATGGCAGAACATCCTTATTTGGGTGATTCTGGTCATTTGCAATCCTATAGGCAGTAATGAAGTCCTTCCTAAGCCGACAGTAGCTAAGTATGAAAAGACCTAATTTCTTTGGCCGTTTGTCACTTGGTTTGTTTCGAAGACCTATCACGCCTTTTTCCACCCGTCTTTGGACTCTTTCCAAAAGCTTTGCGTCTCTTCTGAGCATTGGCAGCGCAATGATATTGTGAACACCAAGGTGTGGTCTGACTTATGTTTTTGTACGGCCTTAGAAGCAGCTCAGGCGTAAGTGCACCTATCTATGTGTGAAATGTATGACCGCATCCCCAGTGTAGTTTCTGCTCCAACGTTGTGCAGGGTGAAACTTCCATTTTTCAGTCTACAGGTGCGTAATTTCACTACTTTGCACTTTTTCAGGTTGAAAGTCATTATTAGCCACCACTCAATCTTCGAGAGGCTTTAGATTTGCCTGCAACCTATCTGAGTCTTCCAAGAACTTTATTACTCACCAAATATCCACGCCGTCAGCGTGAAGAAGAGACAGGCAGCTAAGATGGCACGACAGGTAATCTACAAAAATCAAAACATTAGTGACCCTAGGATAGAACACCGCGGCACTCCTAATGATAAGCTATGCCAAAATGGTCGTACTCAATTGACCTTACTGCAGAATTTCCTTTCAGCTAGGTAGTCCTTCAACCGTGACAGAAGCAGCTCACCCATACCTGCCTGACTTATTTTGTGTTGAAGGTTGTGGTGAACCGTGTCAAATGCCTTCTCAAAGTTTAGGAATACTATTTAGACTGGAACATTCATATCCCAGCATGTTGTTCAATCGTTTCAGACTTATAGTCAGCTTTTTACGCCAGATCTGCCTCTCATGAGGCCATGTTGTCCTTCATGAAGTCTACTAGTCCTGTTAAGATATTGCCCGATGTGATAACCAATCAGGCTTTCTAGTAGTTTTGATACCAATGGAAGTAGTACTGCTGATATGCAACTTGTGGTATTTCTGCAGTCGCCACCCTTGAAAATAGGAGAAATTAGGGCTCTTCTTCACTCTTCTGACAGATTCCCTGAATCCATTTGGTGTTGTAACAGGTCACACAAGGGCATCCAGAGGTGTCTAACATGCTATTTTAGAACAGGTGGACAAGCGGCATTACAATCTGGGAACTTTACAGATGTGAGTTTATGCAACTTCCCTAGTGCCAAAGCAGGATTTACTTGAAGGGTAGCCACAAGGTTAACCCTCGATGAAATAGCAGTGCTACGATTGTGGCCCATACCGTTAATATCTGCACCACTGTTTAGCTGTTTGGCGAGGGCTAAAGTGAATGTTTCAGCCATTTCCAAACTGGTAAGATATTTGCCGTTTAGACTTACTAAGGCGCATTTCACCGGTTGGTTGGTTTTCTCTCCGACATGAATAGGTACAGGCTTTTAGAGTTCTCCAGGGGCTTTCCGGCAAATTTAGCCCTAAGTGACTTCCTGACACTCCTGATTCTTATGTTGTAAAGGTTCTTAAGTCCAAATTATGCATCGTGGTCGGTCTGACTCTTGGATATTCGCCACGTAGACCAAGCCTACGCTTTGCTTGCAGAATATGTTGCATACCTATCTTCAGCCACGAGGATCTGTTCTTTGGCTGTGTTGTGACTGTAGGGATTGTGGTTGCTACGTGAACAATCTCTTTTACCATTTCCTGGCGTTTGTCCATGGATAACTCGGTCCATCCTATGGGCCACTCTACTTAGGACAAAAGAATTCAGCCCTGCCATAAGACAGACAAAGTAGCTCACGCTGAACGATATCACATGCTATAACTGCTTGGTTACTACTCCCCAGAAGGGTTGCGATTTGGACATTTTTGACAAGTAGCTGGTCACTTGTTAGAATACAATCTAGTTTCGATGACATCCTACCAGAGCCCCACCTAGTGTCGTCTTCAACGTTCTCACTCAAACCTATATTTCTGATAGTACATACTCCGTATGACCTGTAGGGTTTATTAGGACCGATTATCTTACTCTCTGGACAGCTGCCGTAAACGCCGCACGAATTTTGATTAAGTTGGAACGAAGTGCCATCGCATGAAAACGACTCTAGTTCAACTTCGTCTCCAGCCAAACTGGCTCTTGTCTAATAACTTACTGTGTGTTAACAGTCGGTCAAGAACGTATTAGGGTCAATATTTCAAAAAACTGTGACATCTCTCTATTACAAAATCCATTGCCATAGTCGAAATTTCCCTATATGCTCATACTACTCTCCCAGTCAGTCTATTCCCACTCGTTTTCAGATCCCATTAGTCACAGCTGCGCTGCTCTTTGTTTTGTCCCTTGCATCTCCCAGGTAACTTGGAATACATGAAATATTGCTATTTATCTTATGAAAACCCCTTGGCAAACACATAACAAACATTTGACAAGGTTCAACGACCATTATTTCAGGTTTATAGACGCCACAAAACTTTCAACGTCTGTTGAAATGATAATGTACATGTTTCAAAGATTCCTTTTGATCTCTGAATAATTAAGAAATCTTTTTTCATAAAGTCAACACTTTCCATGAAAAAGATGCGTGAAAATAGCTGAAATACAAAATATGACCTATTGAACATTCAACCTCAGTAAATGCTTCCATGTTTCAATTAATCATACTCACATAATTGATTAATGACTCATAGAGAATAACAGCCTACAAACGCACCACTCTCCAAGAAATCCGTTTACGAAGCATCTCTTCATTTCGCAAACAAGGTTGTGTAAAATCCTTATTCAAAAGTTTCACGTCAGTTTATCATGAGATATATGCTAGTAAAAGTGGCGCGATGGTTCATACAAATGTTTTCAGGTTATCTTTGTGTAACAATAATGATAAGCAGTGGCACAAACAATTAACTAAAGACGTTTGTGGCCAACAGGCTTTCAGCAACAAATAAATTATCTCAGTAGAAACCTGATCCCTCAGAGGAAAATGTTGCAAACTTTGCCTCGAGTGAAATTTTTATCAGAGGTGAATTTCGTGGTATAAGGATCGGATTTTCGTCATCCTTAAGTCATCCTAAAATAACATGGCCGGTATTTGGCAACTATGTAACCAGACACCAACGTGGTAGATATGGTCTGCAACAGTGATCAATCCGCGGCCAATGACTTTGACCTAAACCATGGGTTTCGCACAGTGTTGTTGAAGGCAATCACGCAGCTGACTGGGTTTAAATGATACCCATCCATGACACATATGAGTAGTGGTGATACACCACTTTGCTGGAGGCATTGGATGTGAACGAAATGCATGTGCATTCTCGGACATCAAAGGAATATTTAATTAGCAGAGGTAAAGAAAGGTTTAATTCTGTACATTCTCTGGTGGCTCATGGGTACAAGAAGTTAATTCACGCTCGAGAAAACTTTGGTGTATCTCGCTGAATTGGCTCACCATATGCAGATGGTCGAACATAGAACACTTCCTCACCCAGTGAAAGTAAGCACTCGTCAATATTATCGTCCAAGCATCACATCGCAAAATGGATTTTAATGCAATACAAAGATATCACAGGTTATGGAAGCGGGGTGCAAGTACTGGTAGTAAGAGATGTATTAAGGGCAGGTGCATAAGTTGGGAAAACTGTGTGTGTTATCTGAGGATTGATGCTAAGCCACCTTGCCAGTTAATAACGTATATGCCAGCTTTGAGAGTGTCATGTATCCGTTCACTCCAGCGGGTGTGGAGTATTTCGTACCCGTCATGTTGACCTCAGGTAGGAGAACAATAGAAAGCAATGGCTGCATTTTAACATGTTTAATATTAAGAACTGTATATTGAGAGGTAGCACTACTTAACGAAGAACGTTTTCATGGTGGCACAGTAGACATCTGAGGCGAATATTGGTTAGCAACCAAACTGAACTGATAGGAACATAGTGGCGTTTGGATAAATGTTTGTAACAAGAAAGAACACCCAGCACTTTACTATGTGGAGCGGCAATTGTATGAGCTGACCTTCAGACATAGAGAGGCATTTTGTCACCTCACTCCTAAGCTTTGTGTATGATTGCTCAGGTGCAAGGTGAAGTATAATTCCCCACACCGGCTTACTAATCTGATTCGGTAACAAAGAATATACTTCCCCATAGCTAGTGGCTCCAAGCTAAATGCTATAAGGATCGAAGTAGTTAAACATGTCGATCAAGTCCGGATCGTCCAACTTTAGTGGTAACTAAGGATTCTGTACCTGGAGTATGAGACATTGTTATGCATAAAACAACTAGACTAAAAAGTTCGCACGAATGAATAATTCGACAAAAGACAAGAATATAGATTACAGTTAATTATAATAAAATAAAAGGTGTCTAGTGAAGAAAGTCGACCAACCAATTTAGAAACCGGCTTCCCTACCCAAAATTACAGATTGGCAGCTTGTATTTTTGCAGAAAACCAATTTAAGTTTTAAACGTTCGTTTTTGGGGCATGACAGTAGTCAAGTGATGTGGAAACAGCATGATATTCAGCGTTAAGTGTATAAGGAAAGCCCTACAAATCATGTAGAAGATATTGTCTCCACTCGGCTACCTGTCGCATCTTTGTGAATTACTTGATCATATGAACCTGTCAGTCAGTAACTACTGTCAGCTGAAAGCCTAGAAGCCTTATTATAAGAGGCTGAACCTATTGTAAAAAACGGACCTACTTCCAATGAAGGATATTTCGAGGCACTAACACCTGATATCAGGTGGTTGCAGGCAGTCAGAACAAAGTCTTGGACCTGGGTTGGCACTCGTCAGTAAGGCGTATCTGCGGCCTTGAAGGAACTCATGTCACTTCTGAGATTCGAACGCGCCTGACCCAGTGCCGCAGTCAAAGACATTACCACCTAGCTATTTGGAATCTCGACTGACCTCCGGTAGGACTGTACTAGATACTTTTGATGGGACACTAGTTAGCAGCTGGCGTAATGTGTCTAGTCGTCCGTTAAATGCAGACTAAATTCTATCACTCAGGAAATCTGGATCCAAGGCTCCCTATGGGTTGCTTCCAAACATCTGATATTCACAATTCAAAGTGCACTATGATGACGAGCCAATAAGAAAGGTGGCCATATTGCAAACGTAACTGATAGGATTCAGTTTTCACCAAAGAAAGGATTAGACACATTACACTAGTTGCCAACTAGTGTCCAGTCAAAAGCACTAATACCTGATTAGCTGCTGTTGCCAGAGAAGGGCCAAGTAGCTTTTAGTGTGACCCAGCTAGACGAAAGGTTTTTCGAAAGACACTGATGAGGCAAAAAAGTTTTGGAGACGCGGATTTAGGGAATGTTTCTGCCTTACTACCATGACACAGATGGACCCGTATAAAAAGAGATGTACATTTTGGTGACCTAGTTGTCTTTGAAATTGGACTTTAACATTAGTAACCAATGGCCGCTGCAGGTTGTTCAACGGGTATAGCTCAGTAAAGATTCAGTAGGTAGACTGGCAGAAGTTTAGACTGAAACTGGATTATTTGTAGTAGATGTTGGAAAGGTGTGTCTTCTGGAAGTTCTTAACGGTGAGCATAAGTAAGAAGGTATCTGAGTCTACTGCTGTAAGCCTTGGCAGCCAGAAAATTTGTATATGTGGGTTTTGTCTTAGCTATTAAATTGTTGTGTTTGCAAATGTACACGGTAGATGTACCTTGTTTGTTGTTTCTTGGCACATTTCAGTATAAGTGTTTCAAGTATGAAAACAAAGTTCTTTGGCTGGGCAGTGTTAAATCTAGTACTGCACCACCAAGAATTAATGCTGTACTATGTGTCCTATTCCTCATTCTATTGTACGTTGTACAGATTTGTTATGTATATTTGAATTCATGCGTCATTTAACCGCACGCCGCATTGTTCAGGGAGTGAGGCTATATTCTATGACGATGTCTTTTCGCGCATTGTATGGGTTATCGCGTTCACGCCTATAGAGATGCTAATCGCTCAGTTTTGTGAAAATAGATTTTATTTGACTGGTTTTAGACTTTTGTAGCGAAAAAAGGCAACATTTTTCTGTACTGTGTTCGTAGTAATGCGTAAAATTGTCATGACAGCCTCGACGAATTATTAATAAAAAAGTCATCTTTTTGAAGAAATTTCGCATATAAAGGCTATTATTTGCGTTTTAGAGCATTGAGGCATTGTATTTGTGAGTTGTTTTAGATCTCTAGGTTGTAAATTGACTGCAGGCAATGGCTGTTGTCATCCCAGTTATTCTATGAGAATCGTGCATTTGAAAGAGGAATAGCCTACAGACATAAGTTAGATGTGTGTTTTGAGGATGTTAGACACTTCTTTTATCATCTGTGATGACTGAAATATTCCATAACACATGGAAGAGATCATGCGATGAATGAGACAAGCTGCTGCGTTTCCTGGCGATTAAATCTACTTTGGTGAATTTCCCATTTAAAATTGTTTAGGCGAAGATTGGAATGTCAGAAGGCCTTAATTGTTTATTATCAAAAATGACATCAGATTATGTTTATATCAGTGTGCATCGGGTTACGAAGAATAGTGTAGGTGGTCCTCCTGAAATGTCAGACTACTTAAAATTAGTATCAACTTTCTGTCGATTAGTAGCTAGTAGGTGTGTCCTACAACTACTGCACCTGTTACATAAGTTATCCCAGTCTTAACAATTACTCGTGTTCAGATCACTAAGATATTCTGAGATCCTTACTGAATTACTTGTGGCTATGAAGGATATGGAAGATGCACTTATGGCTCACATGTTTAAATCATTTATTATGAAAGAAGTTATCTGTAGGGATTTTGTGATGTTCAGGTTACAATGCTTGAGGGCATGTAGTGACTGCATGCTTCTGTGCGTGAAGGAAGAGTTGGTTAAAATGAAGATGTGATGAAGTTTCCTGTACAGTGTTCATTGTGAATGGTTAACAAGTTAACACTTATCATTACCTGTTCTAATTACTCGTAGATTAATTGAACGACTTGAACTTTTGAAAAAGTATCATTTTATGATACTTGAGGATTGTAATTCATTAATAACTTATTGTGCCTGTAGAAATTACATGCATTTCTTGTAAATACCCGTTTATAAGACATATTAATTTACTATTATTTGCTTGCTGCTATACTGTACGAACAATCTCTGTGTGACATTGAAAACTGCAGAAGAATGCTGTCATCACCAAAGAATGAAGAAGGGAAATGAACCTTTTTCAGCAAAGGTATGCAAATATAAGGCGTTTAACTTTAATATTACTTCTTCCTTACTTCAGCGATTTAAAAACATACACTTTGTTCACTGATTTACAGATATCCGGTAATGTCAGTCAACTTGATCGCAGCAATTCAACATGGGCGAAATAATTACGAAAAACAATTGTGTAAAGACATTTGCTTATTTTTTTCATGAAATAGATTTAACATCCTGCTTACAATACTTTTCTTATTCTATCTGAGTGACACTAAGTTTTTATGCATGACGATGCAGATGTCAGACTTATCAATGATACTTGATGATTTATTTGACTGCATAATTAAACGTAAGCGAAATGTTTCTATGACGGCTACAGCTCAACCTACTTATTTATTCGCCATGTGTAAACTTAATTTTACAGTATACGCTAACACTCGTTATCATAGGGACTGCCATAACGCTTTAATTTAAATATTAGTAATACACTGATTTGGAATACACCTAACCGTATACGAACTGGAACTGCAATGCATTGCCTAAGTTCTACCTATTGTTGTCATTGTTCCCTATAGACTTGCATATGACTATGTGACGTTTTCACGTAACTGTAGACAGAGACTTAGGGTCCACTAAACTACTTATAATTCACCACGTATATCGGCCGATAGTGTTCCTACAGAATTACACTTAAGTATAGTAACTAGTTCAAGTCCTAGGGGGCACCGGTCTAGCATGCCGTGCTCACAAAGCGAACACATGAATTGAAAGACAACAAGATTTATATGAAAAGTTCATATTTATTATAATACAACATTAGTTTGTTTACATATCAAGAAAACGGTCCATTTGTGCGATTACTTCTCCCGCTTTGAGGTGCGCACGAGTCGCGAGACCATGTCCATCGTTGACACTTATGCAGCATATGATTAACTACAAAAGGTGGAAGAGTAAACAAAAATAGAATTATGCACACAATATTACAGCATAAATAATGGCAGTACTTATGTCCTGTTTTCAATAAAGACAAACGCTTATGAAATATATAAATTTCAGTATCTACGATTTTCAGTCAGTTAAGAGTAGGTTAATATGCATTACCAATGGAGACATAAAATGGGGAATACTTCAGGTGGCAACATAGTAATTCTTACGTGTAAATAAACACACAAGTTTCAAAAATAGGCTAATTTACCTATGAAACACGTCTTTCTGATATGCACCAACAAGTGTATGCAGGGACACCGACATTTGCATGCAGATCCACCTCTACTTGCCTCCCATTGTCTTCCAAGAAGATATAATCAAAAGCTTCAAACTGAAAAGAAGTCCATCGTCGCTTTTCATAATCAGCGATCACTTTCCTCGCGGCGTATGGCGTCACTAGGCGTAAAATTGGTATTAGACGTTTGGAACATGAATACTTGAAGCAACACGACCGAGCAATCATCGACTCCTGCTCACGCTAAAAGTGCATTAAAAAGCAACGTAAGCGTACTTAAATCTGTCGTCCCCTGTTGTTTTCCTTTGAATATCCACATAGTGAGTGCAGGACAACTACATTGTTAGCATTAAATGACTCCCCCACTTTTTGAAATTCCACTAATGAATTCTCAAATTCCTCCCAGCTAAAGAAACGCCTTCCCAGTATTACTTCACCGAAAATTCCACTGACGTCTGCAGTGCCCTCACTCGCATTGCCAACCTGCAATAAACTAAAAAGGCTTTGTCAATTAGTATCCATCTGTCTCGCGACTGTTTAAATATAATTCCGTAGAAAAAGCAATATTGAAATACATCACTGAGCAATATCCATCAATAAAATGCTACACGTATAACCTAAAATCGAGAAAAGCCAAAGAACTCACGGGTTCCTTGACATCGCCAACAACCGATAGGCCAACAAACCAAGTGCATGATAAACCAAGCCTTGTACATGCACAAAATAAGTAAAAGAAAACGTTAGAATAATCAAATTTTACATTTATTTTCATCAAATATGCTGGCAAACAACGCATACCTCAACCACACAAACCTGCACACGATATCACCTAACAAGGACAAATTAAATATCAAATTAGCCACCACTGTTCCAGCCAATGAAAGACAAGAAAACCTGAAGCGCGGCAAATTTAACACATCATATCCTATATCCTCACCCCTCCCTCACTGGGCTGACTTTAAGCACTCTCTTCGAGCGTGCTATTCCGCATCACTTCCGATAAGTTGTATAGTATTCTTATTTATTAAATTAAACATTACAACTGTGGTAAAAAATACAATTCTTATCAGGGCATACTATGAAGTCACATGTCTTTCTACTTTGAGTTCGTTAATGGGTATTTACGTGTTAGCTAGAATACTGACTAGGATATTCAAAGGAGAAGTCTTTAGTAAATGCAGTTAATTAAAGTCTACCTGAAGTATAACCAGCAGCTTACATATTTATATATGTTTATATTTATTGACTCCGAATTTAATTAGCTGTCTGTTTTTACGTTTTCTTTATTTCTTTTTCTGTCTTTAAGTCTGCATAACTTACACTTATTATATTTGCTATTGTTATCTGTTTCTTTTATCGACGACACCGGAGGACTGACTGGTGAAAGGATCAACTCCATTTACAGTAGCAACAAAGTCTTAACATACCACATATTACAAACAACATATAATTAATCCCAGCACAACTTGTCTTAGAGTCAACCAAAGCTGCGACAGTCGAGTGGTGGGACGAACTACGTGGAAGTTTACCGAAGACCAGGAACCTTTATTTCACAATCAAGGAGAGAGCACAGAGAAATCAAATTGACTTACACTAGCTCGTAAAAAACCGATTTTGGACATTGGATGAAAATATCTGGAAATAAGCGGTAAAATGGTGAAATTATTAAGACAAAAACAGAAATTAGGTTGAAGAGTGTGAATACGACAGCAGTTCAACCCCGAATTCCTCTGTCGCAGTTCAGTAAACTTCTCTATTCAGTCATAATATCAGTTCTGATTTTCTCTTTCTGAAATGAATTGTGAGTATTCAAGCACTGACGGACATTTTGTGTTAATAACCTCAAGAACAACCACATTGCGCAATGTATGTTAAAGCGCGCTGCTACCCACCATAGTACTTTTCCTTAAGTTTACGACGAACTTGCTAATCAGCAGGGTTGAGAATAAAGGCAATGGATAGCGGCACATGCGGCTTGAGGAGAAGCTGAGCGCTTGACGGTCACTTATGCGTATTGTGAATGGTAGATTTTCCTTAGCGTAAACGTTGCGCTAATACGCACTGCATGGTACTCAGGCGGGCTTCGAAGTAATGGTAATAAAATCAGAGAGACATTGCATTTTACAGCTTAAGGAATCAGGTTAATATATGTATAAATTTCAAAGATGTGATACACATTGGATCCACTTTCAAAAAGAATTTTATTTGGTAAGCTTTTCAAAGAGGTGTAATGTTTGAGGGCTCAGTTTTTTCAGTTAGTTGTAACAGATGGATAAGAGAGGCAGTTGCACAATATTCGCTTTTTTCCAGGATAGGAACTATGATACATAAATCGGAAGTTCTATAATTCTTCAAAGCTATCGCGTTTTAAATTTAACTCGCTTTCGGTTTGCTTGTCTTTCATTGACTAAAACAGTGGCGGTTAGTTGAACATTTGACTTGCTGTAGGTAGATGCTGTTGTGTGCAGTTTGTATGGTTGTGTTCTGCGCCGTTCGCAAGCGACTATGATAAGTATAAATGCAACATTTTACTATTCTAACGTAGTTTCACTGTTTTTAATACAGACACAATGCTCATTTCGTTGTCCACTGTCTTGAGGCTGGTTAGCCATTATGGTGGTCATCAGTGGCTACGATCCCCTGGGTCTCAGTGCATTTCTGAAGTTGTAGTTATGCGTACAATATTTTCTACTTCAATATTTCCCACTTACATAGTCTAGTAGTCCGTGTTTCTTGCGAATTGACCGTGACAAACCGTGGCAACAATGTGTTTCATTAACGGAGCCTTTCTTAGAAGTCCACCGCAGGTAATCGGTGCGAGAGAAGGCAGTAGATATGTAAGGAAGCCATAACGCATTGGAAGACTTTCAAAAAGTGAGGACCCTATAAACTGCCAGCAGTGACGACATTTTTCACGTATTTATGTATGGCTGCGTTCACATGCAGTAGAAAAATCGGTTAATGAGACACTGCGTAGTAGTGACACAACTTAGTGGAACTTTTATCTGGTGTGTATGTTTCTCTCTGATATTTTTCCCTCAGTCCACTAACAGAGTGTTGTTAAATGTATTTTTGTGGTGTAATTTTATGACACTGTTACTGGCAGTTAATGATGTTATATGTGTGTAATGTTCACGATATTTTCTGGGCCATTAATGTGCTCAACATTTCAAAAGAAGTTTACACTATGATAACTGAATTTATTGAATAATTATGTCATATAAGATCATACGAATGCTTAATTTATGTAAGTGAATTTGATCTGTATCACTCTTGGGAATGTCGAGTCGTAATGACGTCTATCAGTTAGTTAAATTCACCGGGACGCAGATGCAGTCGCATTTAGACGACTTATGACCAGATATATGTCAAGGAACTTAACCCTAAGTTCCTATTATTTGCGAAGACGCTCCGAAGCGATAATTACTAGGACTTTCTCGACTTTAACTCCATAAAGTACTTTGAGAAAGTTATATTGTTTGGTAAGTAAAGTCTAGATAGTGGCAAGTATATAAACAAGTGTTTTATGCAAAATATAATTTACTTTTATTCAATTTTTCCTCTTCTTCCAACTTGTACACGATTGAACCATTCGCGCCTTCGAGTTGCGCGCCAATGGCTACCAGTTCCAATAAACAAATGTTCAATGTTCGCTTCCACTGACGCTCCACGGCTAAAAAGAGTTCATACCTTTATTTCCATAGCGCCGATAACCTCGAACGCGGGAACCTCGGCCAACTGGGACGATGCTAAAATGGAACAGCAAGACAAAACGCCCAACACACAACATGCATACCATATCACATTGGCAAGTTCTTCCCGGCGTGTGGGATCTTCCTCAGTGATCGGAACTCTCCTTCGCCCCCCGTCGACAGTACCACCGCTGATCCGGTCCACGGGGTGTTGGTTGCTTCATATCACCCTGACACAATCCCCTCCCTGGCGTATCAAATCGCATACACTGACTCTAATACTACTTGATATGTTCATAAGTTTGGAAGACTAGAAACGACTTCTGAAGTACTTACCATAACATTACTAGATGATTCACACCACGCGACAACTACCACATTAACCGACAATTAGATGAATTGGAACCCACTCAAATATACGCACAATCAATACATCAAATGTTGTGGATTCTGCCTTGACGAGCTACCCTTGAAGAACTGTAGGACTTACAACAGTACGCCTACATTTCTTCTCAGGTTGACGATCCAAAAAGAAAAAGGTCCGAACACAAATAAAATTAACAGACAGATAGATGGGAGGTGATCCCGAATCAATATACACCACATTAACACGTGTACAAAACGACACACCAAACACGATGGGCTTCGCTTCAACGTATTACCCTTGAAGAATTGTAGGACTTACAACAGTACGCCTACAACCCTTCTCAGGTTGACTCTCTTAGTTAGAAAATCGTCGTTGAGTTCATTTTTTGACCTCCTTCTATCATCCATATCCTCAACTCTGAATGGTAACATGCCCATGACATTGTATCGTGGAATGTAGATGACTAAAAAACATACGACGTATCTGACCAACCAAGCGTAGGCACAGAGTAATTTACACCAGTAACATTCAAATAGTAACTTGAAACCTGAAAAGTCTTTATTCGTGCAAGTCAGTTTAACAATTACCCTATCATACACAGTTGACTTATCCTCACCAAACTGACCATTGACTTTCGTCATTTCGAACGGACCGACAGTAGCATAATCACAGCTTAAGATACATGAGTTCATGGACGTCCCTTTCATTGTGGATGACAACACCAACGACGGCTGACTGATACAAGTTGATGAATTTAGCGGTACATCAGAAGCTTTTCCTGTTCGACCTTTAGAAGGTTGTCTAACCGCAGGATTACCACCACTGCTATCCTTTACGATAAGCTCCAGTTAAGCATCAACATCTGTCGATAGATGGACTACACGCGGATCATTTACACTGACAGTCTCATGAGTATCCTTACTTTCTGCTATCGCATCTGCCTTTAATTCTACTTCACGTTCAAGTTGCACAGAACCTTTGTTTGACTCAGTAGTAGTAGGCATTCCGCTCGTCTCATCATGATCAGCCAACGACAAATGCGCACCATCATTATCACAAATATTTACTTTACCGCCGTTTATATGGCCGACTGCATCATTTTCAACCTCTTCAGTAACAGCAGTAGATGACTTGGATTTTTCCTCACGAATCCTTAAAGGTTTCATACCTTTACTCTGACTAGTAATACCATGAAAACTTGTGGAGTCAGGACTGGACTCTGAAACTGTAACTCTCTTCTTCTGCACAAACTGCAATGTCGTCTATAACATGCTATTGAATAATGACTTATCAGTTGCAACTAAAGGCTTCTTCACTACACCAGCACCTCCATCATCACTGGAATCTGAACTCGATGACACCGGCTTTCCAACCACCTTCTCACCACTAACCATGCTCACTGCAGGCTTACCAACTACCAGAGATGCCTTTATTACAGTTGACTTCTTTATATTTACTGATTTCTTGGGTTCTACTGTTGGATGCAAAATGTTGGCAAACTTGCCCGTCGCTTGACTTACGCCGTCTTTTACCAGTCTCACAATATCATCGAACCCGGGCTCCAAACCATCCTCCTCTAGAGGGGAACTGACCTTTATGAACTTTCTTTGTAAATGAGCAAGTAATCTCTTAGCAATAGTCTCAAGCACAGAACTCGAGTTCAATTCATCCACGCAATTAAGAGAAACGAGGGTATTTCTATACACCATTACACTATCCAAAAACTCTCCGAGTTCCTCTGAGTTTTCGCTTAACTGTGCCCCATTACCTTTAACGGCCTGAAAAACGCTACTGGATATCATAAACGGCTTCCCAAATCTTTGTCGCGATATCGTCATAGCCTCAGAATATCCTTCGTTTGGGGGCATAAACTTACAGCAATGTATAGCTCTTGCCGCAACTCCAGTGCAATACCTCAATAAATACATCATTTCATCATCAGCTGTAGCAATCGTAGTAACATTTCGCTTGCATTGAATTATGCCAACAATTACTTTCCAGGTCCCACTGATAAGCCATGCCTCCATCTTGTCATGATGACAAATATATTTGCGCTCAGATAGAATAAGAAAAGTATGGTCAGCAGGATGTTAAATAAATTTAACGTTTCCTATATTACCACTTGCAGTTATTCGTATGCTACAGGGGCATCAATGATGGACACGGTCAAGCGGTTCATACGCATCAGCAGTTGTCCTACAAAATCCCTGTGAGGAATACCTCACTAACAACAGGCTTGTGCATGTCTACACGAACAAAATTCCTGAGAAATTTGGAGACAGAGTTGCAGCAGATTGCGCAGGAGAAGTGGTCACAGAAATTAGACATTTTCTTGTTATGTATATAAACTGAGTTTTTATTGGAATAAAAGGTTCTTGTCTTTGACTTCACATGCTTGCGGTGGGAGAACGGCGTGCTAGACCGGTACTTCTTAAGGTGAGAACTTGCAAGTGTCCGTAAGTGTAATCCATAACCGGTTCGTATGGACTTCAGTCAAGCTTTTGAATTTCAAATCTAAGGATAGAAGTTAGTCTCTGTGGCGTAGAATGATTGCGTCATAGGGTAAGGGTATTCAAAAGCAGTTCATTGCTGCTGCCTCTACACCTATTCCAGCATCCCTGGTAATGTTGACAGTTACCAAAATAAAGCGCATTACCAGTAGGGTGTCTACATCACTTAATACTGTGACGTTGTGCATTAAATTCTGGCATATATTTCATGTGAAGCGTTAATTCAACTAATAAGACTAAGGGTGTTAACATAGAATTTCACGCTACCTTTGCAATAGACAAGTAATTAAGTGAATCTGGCGCAGCACTATTTCACTTACACTGGACTATGCTACCATCACCTTTTCACGTCGTATTAATATGTCGAGCCCTTATGTCGTCATTGTTAGGAGTCCAATTCCACTGTAATAGAATATGACACATGTGCTCAGAGGAATGGGACTTATGTTTAATGAAAAATGGTAACAAGTAACTCTCTGTACGCAACTGTTATTTACAATTATTTTGCCGGTATTGAAACGCTGTCACCAGGTTGACTGGTGCTACAAGACTTCAAGAATTAAACAAATGAAGTGAACCATTGTTTATGCTGCAATTAGAAGGAAAAATTTAAGTCATATAAATTTTTACTTCATCACGTCCTTTCACAACGGTTCATTCTTCTTCTGCTTCTGTACTCACGACAGCATTTCTTTGTGATTCCAACTGTCACATTTATTACATTCTCCGTCAAGCAAGCAGTCGATGCCTTCATATTTGGGTGTCATTTTTAAATTTGGATGATAGTTTACACATCTAAAAAGCGGTAATTACGGAGTCTTCAGTAGCACTTACTTGTATACTATCTAAGTATTCCTACTGAATGCTTTTCTTATCAAACATTTGTACCATTGCCATTACTTTGATAGGAAGTTTCAAGTCACGTTCGTTTTCATCACCTATGCCTTAAGGCATAATACCACCCGTATCTACATATGCTTCCACGTTTCAACGCGAATTTTACGAAATCTCACTAGATCACATACTTCTTAAGATGTAGTAAGAAATATCAGTCGCAAGCGCAACTCCCATGTCTATCATAGACAAGGGTACCTCCAGAAGAAATGCAGAACTTCTTGGTGATCTGAAAGTTAGTGATGGCTACAACTGACATGACTTCCGTAACACGCGTACTAGTATATAAGTATAGTAGGAGGGACCTGCATGCTACTTATGGCAATTAAAATCATGTCTAATATCACTGATTGAAATCTATACCCAATACTTTAATAATATTCAAACATCATCGAATGATAATATTGAAGATTTTCCTCTCTTGTTACAGATAATTCATATCTCCAAATTAGATAAATGTCAACAAGCTACTCTTCGATAGAAACGCAGTACTAACTGTAAGCAGTGTGACATAGTATTATCTTTTTATCCAAATGCATACTGATTTCAGGATACTTCGATGCGGTTTGATGCGTAAGTAGTCAGAGTCTTCCAAAATTCCATGTGGCAATGTAAATTCCACTAGTATAACACCTTAGGGTGGGCAATTCTAACCATGAACTTCGTCAGAATGGACATAATCACTGCAAAATTAAGCCGCTTGTCTCATTCATCATACGATTTCTTCGATTTGTTATGAAGGATTTCACTTATCACGGACGCAAATAAAAATGCTTGAGCTCCTCAGAACAGGTACCTAACTTTACAAAAGGCCTGAATCTTGTAAAGTAACCGCCATGACATTGTCCATTGTCTGTAATAATTTACGACCTGAAAACCTAAAACCACTCAGAAATATCACTCCCAAACAAAAATAAAAGTCATTTCTATGTATAATTTCTGTCAGTGTATGCTTTTCTGCGTTATAATTTATCTGCGATGTCAAAATACTTTTACGCATTAATACGAAAACATTACCAGAAAATGTCACTCTTTTAGAATGCAGAAGTAAGAACTAATTGAATATGCTCCAGTTTTACAAAATTAAACGCTTATAGCGCTTCTGTGGGCATGAACACTAAAGTGACTGATAGGGTCCATCTCCTATACCGTAGCAATGCTTAAAGAATCAACATTGCAACAGTTCTAAACTTATTCTAATCTCCTCGTCACTAATGCCTTTCTACGGTAATGAATATTTTATCTGCCTGAAATGAACCCAGTGTGCATTGAGTTAACGCGGGTCGTTCTCAAAGAGGGTAGTGGACGCTGAATCTGGGCAAAGAGGGCTGAAATAAGGCTGATAAGCAAACACAGGTTCTCAAGCATTTCTGAAAATGTTTAGAAGAACAAAGTATGATGACTAAACTATAGCAGCTTGAAACGAAACTACCTAATGGACAGGTTGATGACCCTGACGTATCTACGTGATTATGAGGACCCCTGTGAGAAATTGGGGGGGGGGTTTCTTGGAACATACAATAATAATATCTTATGTAACAATTTTTTACATTACATTTCTTGTATATGGACGTTGATTTCAGATTGAACACACCTCCTTCTGACTCATCTCATTGTTCGCTAGAGACAGTTTCGTTTTGGGCTGCTATAGTTTAGAGCCATCCACAGTGCTGAATAAATGCCACTCACGCTGAAAACATCACAAAATTCCAGTTTTGGCGTATAATCAAGCCATTTCAGGACATTTTTAGAATATACTCAGCATAGAAAGTCAGAGTTAGTTTAGAATTTGCCAGATTTACTTCAGCATTTTTATACACTTGGAGGGTTAACTAGACTGCAATTAAATTTCATTTTGTGCTATGAACAGTTTACCATTTTAGCCTAGTACAAACGAATTAGCCCAGTGATTACAGCTTTACCATAATCGTTAGTTATCAACTTAATATCTGTGAACTTCAGATTTGAAATAAACTTATAGTGACATCCAGTGACAAAAATTGCCCTTGACACGTTAAAATATGGAAAACGTCAGATAAACTATTAAATTGCAATGGCAAACAAATTTCACGAAAACATTTAACCAGTTGATGCAGAAAACTATCATGACCTTAAATCTGGATATACCGCCTTACTAGACGATAGTTACATGAGACACTGGAGGTCAAAGTTGTTTTACCGATCAGTTCAAAGGCATTGGCGGTCTAGGTGTGTCCAATGAGACGGAACGCATCAATGAAGCAGGTTAGCTTTACGAGATAGACGCTCAAATTATCGAAGTCTGTAAACACTAAGATTTTGTGTGCTTATTACTCTTCCTAAAGTGTTATGAGGTAAACCGACCTGTGTTACCTTAGTGTCTCCCGACACCCCAGCCAGGACCTTCTTCAGACGCATCGCAGAATGTGGGACAGTGTTGTCCAGAAGGACGACGAAATCTTCGCAACTAAACCAACCAGCTCAGAGAACACTATTAATTACAGTGATCTTCAGTCTACCCCAATGTTTTGTAGTGCCTGAAGTTAATGCTAGCTGGGATATTGAGATATTTAAAGTGGCATCAGGTTTGTTATATGAAGTCTAGTTGCTTGTGGGACGCGACTTACACTACTTTAGATGTCTGTCGAAGTTGAAATATGGTTTTAAGACCACTTTTTAAGCACTGGACTACAAGGATGCTTCCTGACACTGGGTAACGAGAGATACTTACTCCTATCTCTTCTGAAGGGTCAGACAGAAGTTAAGCAGGTTGACCATTCAATCCGGGGAAATATTTTAGGTCAGGAAAAGCATGCTTTCAAACCAAAGAACCTATGCGAAGTGGGACTTATATAAGAAGGCATGGGTATGTTAAATTAGGGAGTTAAGGTATAGCAGTGGTGTCCGTCAGCGATACCTAAAATCTTCATGGGTGAATTAATGAAAGTAACTGTAACCCACTGGAGCGGCTTAGGGATTACTATATGTGTAAAACGTGGGCACTGTGGTAATTCCATATTAGTTTGTTTATTAGATGTATCACACAGTGAAACAGTATTATTTACTGATTGACGTTTCGAACAAAATTTATTGTTCATAATCATTATCAATTATAATCACACGACTTCGAAACTTAAGTTTTATAGTTTTCTTTGTCTTTTACTATTTGTCGTATGGGTGGTAGAATTTTCCCGATATCTGGGACAGGTGTTGAGTCATTCCTATTACATGTATTTGCAGCTGATTATCGAATCGGCTTAGGTACTGACTTGATATTAGGGCAGTCTTCTCAATATCGATTACATAAATATAACTGTCCTCCTAGGTGAAGACAATGTTGAGGAGCTGACGCTATCTTCCTAGCACATTGAACAGAAATCTTAATGTTTGGCTTGTGATTCACTCCTACCAGCTGTAAGGTGTGTGACACTTCTCACTTTACGTCATCTCTGGTTGTCCATCAATGTGTGCACTGTGCACTAGTCCGATTCCTTCTTTATTTCTGGTAAATAGCGGTGGAAGGTGAAAGATAGGGAGAAGTTGTCTATGTATGTTGATAAGTCGGGTAGTCACTCCTCACGAACTGGTTATGGTGTCATGTTTACATATGTAGGATTTTAAGTGCATGAGACGTTCAGGAAACTGCACCTCTTATCAGCCTCCACATACTCTCTCCCTAAGCTCTCGTAACTTTAGTTGCCGACTCAAGTGCTCACAATTATTGTTTTTTGACTATTTTAGGCTGAATATGCCTCACTATGCGGATTCTATTAGCAAAGTGATCTGGATAAACGAAGCAGTCACAAAACATATCCGAAAATTCTCTTGTTTACTTTCAAAAGTGTGTCAGTGTTTGTGGTTTTGGATTCTGAGCTATCCTATCCAACGTTTGATTCCAGTTGGTTGCCTGACCGTGTGAAAGTTATAAAGGCACTGACTCATTAGCACATACGAATGTAGTCGTCCACCATACCTCATTATACCTCGTGCACTGATTATCTTGTCTTCTTGATTAGTTTGACAGCCTAGTGAAATCAGGGAGTAGGATTTGCTTTGAGGCCCATGCGTAGGACTCAGTCCATGGAAAATATTGTTTTTAAGAGGATATCACTTTTTGAATAAATGACAGTTAAGAGGAAAATACTTACTTCTGCTATTTCCATGATGATATTACATGAAAGGTAACCTTGGTATTTTAATATGGCTGAGGTCTAGTAAAATTCCTCCGAGCTAATACTCTTGCATTTGTTCTTTCCTACTAACCACTCATCAAATTGTTTGGGGGGAATAAATTTCGTTCTTATACTCTCATCGTTGTTTCTGGTCACAGAGGGAAGTAAAGATGACTCACTAGCCTGAAGAATAGTACTAGCTGTAGTAGGGGAGTAAGATGATGGTGATTTGTGTAAAAGAGAATGATGATTGGGAAGGCTTCGCGTGCTTTTGGAAGCTTGTGAGCGGTTGTTACTTCCCGACTGCCCACACTGGAAGTTGATTGAATCTCCGGGTACCTGAAGCAGAAAGAGAGTTAGTGTTGCGTGACCGCAGATCCCAGGCGATAACTGCTTGAGGCCGGTCACACACAGCCTGTATGAGCTGGTTTCTTGGTCCGCCGGTTACGGACCACCGTAAGGTTAGTCTGGGATGTACAATTGTTGGGGTCGACATTTTCTAAGCCCCTCTCTCCAGAGTGGAGAGAGAGCATAGCTAGCATGCTGTCGCTCAGCAAATATCCTCAGGAAAATGGAGATGAATTAGGCACACTAAGAAGATCGTTGAGTAACATCGTACGCCTGACCATCAATTGATGGGAATGCTAATTTTGGACAATTTACTGGGTATCTGAGGGTGAAATAGAGGAGGTCGTGTGATTAGGAGATGAGAGCGTATTGGCAACCGTGGAGTCAGTTAATGAGGACTGTAGAAAAGTGGATGAAATGGAGATGTGCTAATGAACCCCTATGTGTGTTCCACTCGGAACCTAAGGGAACACTAGTGTGTAATATAATTCACTTTCCTACAGTTTAATACCTGCAACATAAATCCTGTTACTGATATGATATTTAAATTCGAACATTTTGTTCTGTTAATTATAGCTTATCCTTTTTTCATTATTTTTGACCTATTGTAATTTACATAACTCCGAATTTTGAGCGTAAAGTTTTCACTCACTGTGGCATTATTATTAACAAAAAATCTGGGAATTCATTGTATAAAATATGCCTGCTATATTCCTGAGGAAACTTTGTGAATAGAAAATACTATTGAGCTGCATTTGGTGATTCGTAAATGTTCCTAAAATACTCATTATGCACATTGATAGCCTCACAAATTGAAGTGAAAAGTATAGTTTTTGTTTTACTTTTTCTGTTATTGTCATCATCCTACGAACCTATATCAAGGTGTGTATGGTGATGTGCAACGCGTGAAAATTATACACAACAAACGAAGCACAGTTCTGGTTCAGTAGACTGATGCTGCTCAAGCTCTTCGAGGTGAGTAGCATACTGTAAAGTTAGATTGACATGCAGGATTTTATTTTATGTCATGACTGTAATAATTCCTTCTAATTTAGGGGTTTTTACTAATGTAATACCAGAAAACATTGCAAATGACACTTTAAAACAATTAGACCCTTCTATGAATTTTAATACCCTTATTCGAAGACCGAGATTATCTGAAAAATGTGATTGATGTATTTGCGCTATACATTTCGAACAATCTGATCACACACTTACTTGTCAAGTCAATATATATGGAAAAGTTAAATTAAACAAAGTGACAAAAAATAATTAAGAATAATTAACACAAACGTCTGGTAATCCAATCAAATAAGGACTACCAAGGTAGGTTAAGAGTAATAACAAACTGTTTTTGAATACACAAGGGGGGCTTAAGTTTATGAATGGCTATAGCCTCAGCGTATTTCAGTAAACGCCCTTGACCGTTCTTATAGATGACCTTAAAGGCTGAGTTAACATCAATCTTATGGTTCATCTCGATTAGATGTTTAGCTATAGACTAAGTTCGTAGTCTGACACCTGCATCTATTGGCTTGTCACAATTCATCTGTTCTTCTAACCATTTTGGGATATGCTCTCCCACTCTCACGTGCGAAGCCCGATTACTCCTCCCTATGTATGTATGTCCACACACACGAAAATTGGTAAATTGTGTGGGATGTGATATAATCACTTGTGCACTTTTGAGGTTTGCAGTGAAGCATGTTTTTAGCTATTTCCACAATTACAAGCTGGGCTGCATAGTAGGTTCTACGGATGATCGAATTCAACCTTTGTCTCAAAATGCTACTGTTTATTTCCCCGTTATATGTTAATTTGATGAAAACCTTTTTCTTAGGGATGGTATGGATTGTAGGTTTAGAGGCTAGTTGACTTCTACACCTGTTTAAAAATTTCAAAGGATATCCGTTTTCAACAAGAGTATCCATCAATATTTCGTTTTCTTTGTCTATAACATCAGCCGTGCAAATACGCTGAATCCTCTTAAATAGACACTTCACCAAGCCTCTCTTATACTGTAATGGACAGAAGCTGTGAAAATTAAGGTATTGCCCTATCCAAGTGGGCTTTCTGTAGATAGACCGTCTTATTGAGCCATCATCTCTTCGACTCAGAAGTATGTCTAAAAATACAAGCAGGTTGCGACTTTCTTCCACGCATGTAAAACTAATATGATTCTCTCTAATAGACCACTAGCATCTTCATCATCATCGTATATCAAAATGATATCATCTACATATCTCTTATAGAAAGGCAATTTAGAAATTAAATCAAAGGATAAGTTTTCAACGTAAGACATGTAAACGTCCGCTAACAAAGGTTCTAATGGACTCCCCATAGCAACGCCATCCACTTGTCAAAAATGTTCACCTTCAAACGTGAAATGGACGTTGTCAGTACATAATAGTAATAAATCTTTAAAATAAGGTAAAGGAAAAGGAAATGAAAAACAACTAGAAGATATATAGTCACAAAGAATATCAACAGTCTTAACCAATGGTACATTAGTAAACAAAGAATTAACATCAAATGAATACATTTTCCTATCTTTTATGTTCATATCTATAAGAAAGTCAACAAGTTTGAATGTATCTTTCAAAGTAAACTTACATAATTCATTGCGTACTGGACTTAAAGTATCGGCTAACCATTTTGCTAATTTATGTGTAGGAGAGTTACACATTGAAAGAATTGGACGTAATGGATTATCAACCTTATGAATCTTGGGTAATCCATAGAGGTTTGGAAAGTCAGATGATCCCATGGGTTTTAAGGAATTAAACTCCTGTTTATCGATAACGTCCATACCACGAAGTTTTACCAAATGAGAAGCTACTTTTCCTTACAATTTTCTGATGTCATCCGAAGGAACATCGGCTATGAATTTGCTTTTGTCATTAAGGATGGATAACATTTTTGTTTTGTAATCGCTTCTGTCCATTACAACTACACCAGGTCCTTTGTCAGGTTTCAAAATAACTAAATCGGATCTGTTACGTAATTCCTTTAGGGCTTTAAAATGAGTTGATGTTAAAATGCTTCTTTGTTTCCGACTTGTATTACGGAATTGATGTGCTACACATCTACAAATTTAACTTTCAACCAACTTCGGTCATCTGTCGAGGTAGCAACTGGAGAACTCAATTGATCATACAAATTTTCAAACTGAGAATCAATTGCTAAGTCTGAAATATTGTTGAATGGGATAGAAAAGTTGAAACCAAGTGATAGCACCTCCTTTTCATGTGATAAAAGTTCAACCGATAACAGACTTGTCACATGCTTATCAGGATGTAATGGGAATTGGTTTAATTGAAAGTCAGAGGTACAAGATTCAAGCAATTTCAATCTAGTATTCTCTTTCGTTTTATTAACGACAGAGCTACAAAAATTGATGAACTAGATTTAGGAAATTATGGAGGCATCAGACAATATATTTGATGACAATAAATGGAGTTCAATTAATCCACATAACTTCTCATTGGAATTGTCAATGTGAGATTTCGTAAGGCGAATATGATTTGAAACATTTGGTTGAAGTTTAGAAGATCGAAGAGATTTGTAAAATACCTTCGAGAATGTGTGACTTGAGAGGAAAGATTTATAAAAATCCAATTTCACCTTTTCAGATGCTACCTTGCACTCAAAGTTATGTGGACTTCTTAACCTTTAGTGCAAAGTAGCATCTGAAAAGGTGAAATTGGATTTTTATAAATCTTTCCTCTCAAGTCACACATTCTCGAAGGTATTTTACAAATCTCTTCGATCTTCTAAACTTCAACCAAATGTTTCAAATCATATTCGCCTTACGAAATCTCACATTGACAATTCCAATGAGAAGTTATGTGGATTAATTGAACTCCATTTATTGTCATCAAATATATTGTCTGATGCCTCCATAATTTCCTAAATCTAGTTCATCAATTTTTGTAGCTCTGTCGTTAATAAAACGAAAGAGAATACTAGATTGAAATTGCTTGAATCTTGTACCTCTGACTTTCAATTAAACCAATTCCCATTACATCCTGATAAGCATGTGACAAGTCTGTTATCGGTTGAACTTTTATCACATGAAAAGGAGGTGCTATCACTTGGTTTCAACTTTTCTATCCCATTCAACAATATTTCAGACTTAGCAATTGATTCTCAGTTTGAAAATTTGTATGATCAATTGAGTTCTCCAGTTGCTACCTCGACAGATGACCGAAGTTGGTTGAAAGTTAAATTTGTAGATGTGTAGCACATCAATTCCGTAATACAAGTCGGAAACAAAGAAGCATTTTAACATCAACTCATTTTAAAGCCCTAAAGGAATTACGTAACAGATCCGATTTAGTTATTTTGAAACCTGACAAAGGACCTGGTGTAGTTGTAATGGACAGAAGCGATTACAAAACAAAAATGTTATCCATCCTTAATGACAAAAGCAAATTCATAGCCGATGTTCCTTCGGATGACATCAGAAAATTGTAAGGAAAAGTAGCTTCTCATTTGGTAAAACTTCGTGGTATGGACGTTATCGATAAACAGGAGTTTAATTCCTTAAAACCCATGGGATCATCTGACTTTCCAAACCTCTATGGATTACCCAAGATTCATAAGGTTGATAATCCATTACGTCCAATTCTTTCAATGTGTAACTCTCCTACACATAAATTAGCAAAATGGTTAGCCGATACTTTAAGTCCAGTACGCAATGAATTATGTAAGTTTACTTTGAAAGATACATTCAAACTTGTTGACTTTCTTATAGATATGAACATAAAAGATAGGAAAATGTATTCATTTGATGTTAATTCTTTGTTTACTAATGTACCATTGGTTAAGACTGTTGATATTCTTTGTGACTATATATCTTCTAGTTGTTTTTCATTTCCTTTTCCTTTACCTTATTTTAAAGATTTATTACTATTATGTACTGACAACGTCCATTTCACGTTTGAAGGTGAACATTTTTGACAAGTGGATGGCGTTGCTATGGGGAGTCCATTAGAACCTTTGTTAGCGGACGTTTACATGTCTTACGTTGAAAACTTATCCTTTGATTTAATTTCTAAATTGCCTTTCTATAAGAGATATGTAGATGATATCATTTTGATATACGATGATGATGAAGATGCTAGTGGTCTATTAGACAGAATCATATTAGTTTTACATGCGTGGAAGATGCAACCAGCTTGCATTTTTAGACATACTTCTGAGTCGAAGAGATGATGGCTCAATAAGACGGTCTATCTACAGAAAGCCCACTTGGATAGGGCAATACCTTAATTTTCACAGCTTCTGTCCATTACAGTATAAGAGAGGCTTGGTGAAGTGTCTATTTAAGAGGATTCAGCGTATTTGCACGGCTGATGTTATAGACAAAGAAAACGAAATATTGATGGATACTCTTGTTGAAAACGGATATCCTTTGAAATTTTTAAACAGGTGTAGAAGTCAACTAGCCTCTAAACCTACAATCCATACCATCCCTAAGAAAAAGGTTTTCATCAAATTAACATATAACGGGGAAATAAACAGTAGCATTTTGAGACAAAGGTTGAATTCGATCATCCGTAGAACCTACTATGCAGCCCAGCTTGTAATTGTGGAAATAGCTAAAAACATGCTTCACTGCAAACCTCAAAAGTGCACAAGTGATTATATCACATCCCACACAATTTACCAATTTTCGTGTGTGTGGACATACATACATAGGGAGGAGTAATCGGGCTTCGCACGTGAGAGTGGGAGAGCATATCCCAAAATGGTTAGAAGAACAGATGAATTGTGACAAGCCAATAGATGCAGGTGTCAGACTACGAACTTAGTCTATAGCTAAACATCTAATCGAGATGAACCATAAGATTGATGTTAACTCAGCCTTTAAGGTCATCTATAAGAACGGTCAAGGGCGTTTACTGAAATACGCTGAGGCTATAGCCATTCATAAACTTAAGCCCCCCTTGTGTATTCAAAAACAGTTTGTTATTACTCTTAACCTACCTTGGTAGTCCTTATTTGATTGGATTACCAGACGTTTGTGTTAATTATTCTTAATTATTTTTTGTCACTTTGTTTAATTTAACTTTTCCATATATATTGACTTGACAAGTAAGTGTGTGATCAGATTGTTCGAAATGTATAGCGCAAATACATCAATCACATTTTTCAGATAATCTCCGCCTTTTTAATAACGCTATCAAAGTGACGCTTTGCTTTGTGTGCGTCTGCTGCACAGTGGTATGCACTCTCGCTAACCATGCACATTATCCGGTGCTGGATCCGCTGCTGACGCGGTACATCGAATGTTTGCGTTACATTTTGCGTGATTCGTTACATAAAATTTATCTGGTTGTAATCCTTGCACAAGTACTCTACTACCTTCATACCTATAACTTTTAACTCTCATATCAAGTAGTTATGGTTTTCCAAAGTAAAAAGCAACGAACTTAATCCCCTGTAAATCCCTGGAGTGTGGCGACTTGAATTGCCGCACATATGTGCAAAGTTCTATGTCGAAAACCGACCGACCGACCGACCTGTAAATCCGATGACTAATTTTAAGTCGCTGATTGCTACATGAAGCACTACACTCCCTACAAATGGTTATAGTGAGCCACATAACTCACTTTTATGTCGTAAGCGTCGAGTTGAATTTGAGGATAAAACTATACTGACAACTAGTATTAGAACTACTCCCAAAAATTCAGTACTCGCTGCTCATACAGAAACCCTCCCTACACCTTATGTGCTTATCGAAAAACTCCAGCCTTCAAGCTCTGTTTCAGTACTATCTTCAGAAATAGAACTTTTAAAGTTGTCTATAGGAGAACTTAAGGCCGAGTTAAGGGAAATAAAAAACAATAAGTCAGTAAATCCTGGAATTTCTGAAACCAAAATATCCAAATTATCAGAACAGATCAGCGATATCAGATCGCAGGTCTCTGTACTGACACCTTTAAATATTCTCATGAAAACTGTAGACCTTAACAAACTTGACACCGAATCGGTATCTAAGGTGGATAACCTCATTAACTTTGTTAGTACAGAAGTAACAAAACGACTCGACGCTAAACTAAATGCTATTGTCTAAAACGTTCCGGACAATGAGGCACTAAAAACGGTACAGCGCATCTTACTTAGTGAGGTGAAAATGCCCAACTCCAAGACTAAGTGCTACAGGCTGAAGAAGAGTCAACATGAAAAGTGTTGTCCTATTCGTTTTCAGTTCGAAACACCGGCTGAGGCCAGAAATTACAAACTAATAAAGGTTGCGGTGGGCAAGACAGTCCTAGAAAGGCGCGCATACAATTATCTCACTGAGTCTAATTGTGGAATAAACAATAGGACATTGCAAGCAGCAATTATATCCAACCCTTTGAGAGATACCGTAGAATCCACCGCACCACCCCTCTCAAACCACACAGAATTATCCTCTCAGAGAGCGACACCAACCGAAAGGCCACTAAATTGTAATCAAATAGCCAATAAAACTATACCCTATCACCGTAGATATAGACATGTCACCAAATAATCCCGGAAAAAAAGTCAAAATCCCCCGAAAGTCGACCCTGTCCTCTCCTAGCCATAAGTCCATCGGTAAAAAAAAAGAGAATATGACCCCAAATCATGCCAACAACAACAATGGCAGTATAAATAAGCCCACATTCCCCACGGTCAATAGTATTGGCACCCACAACGTGCGAAATAGCACCATGTCACACACTGATAACCAACGCCAAAACAATGCCACCCTCATTAGTACAAGTGGCAATAGTCAGAACTCGACCACCAACAATTCAGGGTATTCACAGTATGGCACACAAATAAATTTTGATCGGATATATGGTACAAGTCTGCTGGGAACTAACCCACAAACCAGTACACACGAAACCCTTACAAGGGCACAACTAGTACCTAACAATAGGTGGAATAATAAACCATGGTCTTCACAAGGTCCCAATCCTTTTTTATCTCCTGCGTCCCTGTCAGCGTTGAAAAAACAGCTGGTAGGGATGTTAACACTCCTAAACCGCTAGTGCTGGCTCCCCCTTTGCATGAATGTAGGAACAGTCTAGTTCACCCACATCCATTAAGCACACCTGATACATGCACAAGTTTAGGTCAAATAAAGATCTCTACCCACGTTTCCAGTTTAACTAAAAATAAAAATGCCTTAGCCTATAGCAAATCCAGTACTCCAACCCTTAATTCTTCACCGAAAACAGCACACACCAACTCGATAGACATAGGTGAGCATGATGTTGAAACTCCTCTTAACATAGGGTCGTCATGTCAAACAGTACTACTGGGTGCTGAACCACATTCGGGGCTGATTAACGAACTTATATACTTCAAATGCTATTTCAAATCTCATCTTTACCTGATCCTCATAAATGCTAGATCTGTTCTAAATAAACTACCGATGCTCAGAGCACTCACAGTAATATACAAACCCCCTATAATTGTCATCACTGAATCATGGTGTAATTCGAACATACTGGATGTAGAGATAAGCTTAGATAGATACACACACGGTGTGACAGGGAAGGTGGTAAGGGAGGGGGTTGCCTCATGTACTTTCTGAATGCACTTACTGTATCACGGCTAGAAAGTAGTACACTTAACATGCCTGAGACTTTATGGGTTAACTTACACTTAAATAACGCAATAGTATTAATTGGATGCACCTACACAGGACCTGGTACCTTTCGTAATTACGAGACCCAACTTATTAATACTCTGGAACAATTATCCACCCTACACTACGATCATAAGATCCTATGTGGAGACTTTAACTTACCAGAAATCAACTGGGAAATACCCACAGGCCCAACTAAATTTGATAAGTTCTTAGGCACACTGGATATACTTGGCTGGAAACAGACTGTCACAACCCCTACAAGAGGTAATAACGTACTAGACTTAATCTTCTGCCACAATATAAGTCCCCTTTCTACCCTAGTAGGTTCTGAGTTTTCAGGGTGTGACCACAAAACAGTGCTGTGTGCACTGCCACTTCCGTCAAGCAGCAATGCAACCCATACCCCTACTTCACAACAAATAACTTACAGGAACTACAGTAAGGCAGACTGGACTCTAGTGAAATCAATGCTAAGATCCTCAGAATGGAGAGAGTACTTCTATATTGATAGCCTCTCGAAAGCTCTAGACATCTTTTACTATAACTCCAACACATGCTTAGATGCTGTCATCCCACTTCAAACACTAAAGTTTTCCCCACATAGAAAGACATTCATAAAGCCAAAGGATCGTAGGAAACTGAAGAGACTGTCAACAAGTTACTTCAGACGACACGACTTTAGTACACTAGGGTCAATACTTAGTACTCTTAGCTCCATCTCGCAAGCTCATAACTTGCGTATGAGAAATGAAGAATGCACCGCACTAGCCAGCACCAGCAGAGTAGGTGCTCTCACAGAAATCCTAAAGAAACGAATGAAACTCCAAAGCCATAAAATCTCTCTCCTTATAAACAAGGGTAAACTATACAGCAACCATGCAGACATGTGTGAACTGTTCAACTGTTTGCAGCTAAGTACCTTAAGCCCACAAGTCCACTTCTCGGTTTACAATCTACAATGGAACTCCCTTCTTCTTCAACTCTGAAACAAATCAGTACAGTTCATTTCACCTATTCTAATATTAACTAAGCCATTAATACTCTTAAAAGCTCTAGTTGTGCTGGTTTTGACGGTATACCATCGTATCTTTATAAACGCGGTGGTTCTAACATTTCCGTTTTATTACTTAAGATTTTTACAATGTCCCTAGAAAGCCAAACCTATCCAGATAAATGGTAAACGACATTTATAGTACCTAAACACAAATCTGGATCAAAAACTGAAGTCAACAACTATAGGCCAATCAATATTACACCCATAGTATCTAGAATTATGGAAAGAATAGTTAAAGGTGATATTCTCAAACATATGCTCAGCTGCAATATTCTAAGTCCCAACCAACATGGATTCCTAAAATCCAGATCATGCATGACCTGTCACCTTGACTTCTTTAACTATATAACTAGCAGCCGAGACAAACAACAACTAGTACTAGTCATCTACTTCGACATATCCAAAGCCTTTGACCGCGTTGACCATTTGCTTCTAATAAATAAGCTGAACTCCTTAGGAATACGTAACCCATTATTAGGATGGATTGAATCATTCCTTAACAATAGGTCCCAAGTGGTTAGACTGGGGTCTGTAAACTCCAAACCTAGTCCAGTCACTTCTGGAGTAGTTCAAGGTAGCGTCTTAGGCCCCCTCCTATTCACTCTATATGTCAACGACATATGCAGCTGTTTCTCACTTGGTAAACCATTCATCTTTGCAGACGATCTTAAAGTAGCTTACACATTCCACTGTGATGACTTAGGATACTTTCAGAAGCTGTTCAGGAAGAACTAGATAGAGTAACTGCATGGTCCTCCACATGGAACCTAAAATTCAACCTTAAAAAATGTGGTTGGATCTGTTTCGGTGCACCCTCAATAAATATCAAACTAGTACTTGAATTGTCTAAACTCCAAAGTGTTGTTGACCTAGGACTCAGGTACTCTAGTGACATGACATTCTCTGAGCAAGTGGCAACACAGACGCATAAATCGAGGATGCTCTTAGGATGCATACTCAGGAATTTCCACAACTACGAAGTGAAACTATTATTATATAAAACTTGTGTCAGACCACTACTTGAATATTGTCCATTTATTCTCAGCAGCACTCGCTTAAGTGACAAACTTAAAATAGAAAGTGTCCAACGATACTTCACGTCCCGACTACTAGGATTTGACTGCGAAAAGGACTACACATCAAGGTGTATAACTCTAGGTATCGACCCACTCTGGATGAGACGACTCAGCATTAATCTAACATTCTTCTTTAAAGTCTTGCATAAAATATCATTCTCAGACAGGAAGGAGATACAGTTCTCACCGGAAGGCTCTTACAACCTTCGTAACCAAACGTGCACAGTATCTAGAAAAAACTGTAAGACAGCACTCCGAGCAAACTTCTTCATAGTCATGTACTCTAAGATCTGGAACAGTTTACCCCTAGAAATAAGTACCTGTCACTCTGTTATAACCTTCAAACGCTTGCTATATAAACTGTTTCATCCCAATGATCATGCTAATCACACCGCACCACTTATTTCTAAAACGCATGAGCTATTAAAACACTATAACGCCTAGACTCATTACTAAATATTACGACACTAAATAAACTCTAAGACTTCGCAAAACTACATGAAAAAGACAACTAGATTATAGGTAATGTTTACTATACAATGATATACATTTATAAACATTTATATATACATAAAATATTAATGTTCTCTTCATGTTTACATACTTTCTCTTTCTGGGATTATCTTCCTGAGCCTGCCCTTCTATATACCTCCTGGTCGAGGTCGAACAACCCAACATTTACACTGAAATGACCATTTAAGTAAATTCAAACTCAAATTCCATGAACGATCCGATGCTACCATTTGAAAACGCTGGTCAACATTCTGTACAAGGAGTATTCGGCGAAGTAAAAGAATAGAGTCCCAGGATTGTAAATGTTCCAATGACCCTGAATGCATGCTAGTCATTGGTTGAGGAAGCTCACCATTATTCTAGCGCGAATAATTGTGCGTACTGGTAAGTGACACTGAATTAATTGTCTTCTAGGAACTTTCTTTGAAAAGTTGAAACTGTCTTTGATGAATATCTTGTTCCTGTCCAATTACTGGGTGCCAGAGCGAATAACGTTTGGGTTTTAGGAATTTATGACACTTAGATTCGCAAAGGGTTTATGGAGATGATTCTAGATAGGAGTGCTGATGCACTCCTCCCTATTATTCAGCGTCTCGTTTTACCAGGCACCACCATTCACAAAGATGAATGGGTGGAATATAGCCAATTATCGCAATTGGGATATATACATCATAGAGTGAACCATTCGATTCCGTCGACCCTGTCACCGGTACTCATAATAATTCCATCGAAGGTTTCTGGGGAAGACTGAAAAATAGAATCCGAGCTATCAACGGATCACAAAACGAAGTTATTTTCAGTCATTTGGATGAATATATGTATAGAAATTGGTTTAATTTAAAAACTGAAACTCCTCTTAGTAATTGGAACAATTTTTTATCTCATATTAGAGAAAAGTACCCTGTTTGATTTTTTTCATGCTTATTTATGTAAAAATACGGAAAAATTTATGCAAAAATCATCCTTTTTCTGATTGGTCGGTTCAAGGTCACTTGTGCGTTCGTTCCTTGGGTCTCTATTGTAGAGCTTTGCTGAGTATTCTTCATCTGAAATAAAGAAGCAACTGGTTTTCAATGTAATACTCAACTTACATGTACAGTCTGCCATGCTGATACAAATGGCGCCAATGGGTAGTTCTAGAATCGACCTCGGCCCCATTGGATGCAGTAAAACAATCCAACATGACCTAATTTAGTTTTCGCATCCACAATCAAATTTCTTTCCTATTATAAAATTACGATTAGACTGCTGAAAAAATTGGAATAAATATATCAATGATCTCAACATTATAGATCAATGGACATTAACTCAAGGATGCTGTTCACAACAAAGTTATATAGGAAAATTGACTTCAAGCTTTATTTTTCCCAGATATTTGTATTACATTCATCTGATGTCTGGGTCTTTTGTTAATGCGAAGACAATATTTCTATATCTCTTTATGTGTTACACAGACAGACTATTTTGCAGACTGTTCCGACTGACTGTAATGTCAGAAAGAACAAACAAACTGTAAATTTAACATACATCGAAACATGTGTAATTTATATAACTTATCCATGCCTGTACAATTGGTATGTTCCTGCATAAACAGGAATAAATATACATATATAAGACTCCTGCTCACGCCAAAGGTGCATTTAAAAGTAACGTAAGCGTACTTAAATCTGTCGTCCCCTGTTGTTTTGCTTTGAATATGCACATAGTGAGTGCAGGACAACAACATTGTTAGCATTAAATGACTTTCTCACTTTTTGAAATCCTACTAATAAATTCTCAAATTCCTCCCAGCTAAAGAAACGCCTTCCCAGTATTACTTCACCGAAAATTCCACTGACGTCTGCAGTGCTCTCACTCGCATTGCCTACCTGCAATAAACTAAAAAAGGCGTTGTCAATTAGTATCCATGGTTACTTCAACAGGAGGAACAGCATGTGTGACAGCCTCCGTTGACATCGACGCTAGTAACTGCGCATAGTTACGTTTATACCTTCTGTAAAATGTGGTGTAATGGCAGGTCAATCGTAGGTTACGTTGACGTAATCTTTTTAGGCTTAATATAGGGTATTTAGTGTTAGACTAGGAGAAAAATTAGATATGAACCACAGCGACCACTTACCTGCATCGTGAACAGTTTAAAAGTGCACGCACACTGTGTGACTGTAAACTAGATAAACAAAAAAAATTGGTTGCGCTGCAATTAACATTGACCACAGATGTTTTCATAAGCTCCACTGATTGGCCAGTAAGCATTAACCCACATATAAAACCATCTTCGTTACACGATATCCTGTGACTCATACGAGTCACATGAGTGACATTATTCGCAAATACCTTGACCAATAACATTAGCACAGTCAAAGTGACAATAAGAAGTCACAGGTATATTTTTCAGTGTGACTGCAATGTAATGCCATTGGTCACTATTCTTAAATTATATACGTTTATATACAAACATACACATGTGTGTCTGTCTGGTTAGTGTATGATAGAAAACGGTTTAGTTATCAGGAAAATAATACTACCATTCTTACTTTTAAGTGTTAGCACTTCTGTCTTCTGCTTGTAGGATGTTTTGAAAATATTCTACCGGAAACTGTAGATGTATACATGTCATTATAATCACATTAAGAAAAACATATCAATTAATTGATGAGTTTTTCTGCATTTGAAGTAGTTGCAAAGTAATTTCGACATAAAACTTTTACTACTTACAATTTATCAGTAACCTCCAGTGTACATTTAAATTTTCCATGGTGTCCACTCTTTGTCCCCTTTATTCGGATTATGTCCCAATTCATAAAATTTGTCCCCTTATTGTCCCATTTCATCGGATTATGTCCCAATCTGAAATGAAATACACCCTTTTTGTCCACACTGTCCTAAAAATGTCCCCTTTCTGTCCACACATTTGTCGGATTGGGCATCTGTCTCGCAACTGTTTAAATATAATTCCGTAGAAAAAGCAATACTGAAATACATCACTGAGCAATATCCATCAATAAAATGCTACACGTATAACCTAAAATCGAGAAAAGCCAAAGAACTCACGGGTTCCTTGACATCGCCAACAACCGATAGGCCAACAAACCAAGTGCATGATAAACCAAGCCTTGTACATGCACAAAATAAGTAAAAGAAAACGTTAGAATAATCAAATTTTACATTTATTTTCATCAAATATGCTGGCAAACAACGCATACCTCAACCACACAAACCTGCACACGATATCACCTAACAAGGACAAATTAAATATCAAATTATATATATATATATATTCCTGTTTATGCAGGAACATACCAATTGTACAGGCATGGATAAGTTATATAAATTACACATGTTTCGATGTATGTTAAATTTACAGTTTGTTTGTTCTTTCTGACATTACAGTCAGTCGGAACAGTCTGCAAAATAGTCTGTCTGTGTAACACATAAAGAGATATAGAAATATTGTCTTCGCATTAACAAAAGACCCAGACATCAGATGAATGTAATACAAATATCTGGGAAAAATAAAGCTTGAAGTCAATTTTCCTATATAACTTTGTTGTGAACAGCATCCTTGAGTTAATGTCCATTGATCTATAATGTTGAGATCATTGATATATTTATTCCAATTTTTTCAGCAGTCTAATCGTAATTTTATAATAGGAAAGAAATTTGATTGTGGATGCGAAAACTAAATTAGGTCATGTTGGATTGTTTTACTGCATCCAATGGGGCCGAGGTCGATTCTAGAACTATCCATTGGCGCCATTTGTATCAGCATGGCAGACTGTACATGTAAGTTGAGTATTACATTGAAAACCAGTTGCTTCTTTATTTCAGATCAAGAATACTCAGCAAAGTTCTACAATAGAGACCCAAGGAACGAACGCACAAGTGACCTTGAACCGACCACTGTTCTAGCCAATGAAAGACGAGAAAACCTGAGGCGCGGAAAATTTAACACGTCATAGCCTATATCCTCACCCTTGTTCGGGCATTAAGTACTTTGTGTGTGGATGCCGGAAAACCAAGGAATTGAAAGTTTATGATACAACTACCTAATTAATAATTGAAGGGCAGTTCTGCAGATTTGGTGCTTCAATAAAACACTTCTTGGAACAATTCTTGCCCTGTTTATTACATTGGAGCCTACGACTTCGATTATTCAGTCCAACGTTCTGTCTTTAACAGCAGTGTCACCGACGTTTATAACGTGTGCGGCCGCTTATGTAGCAGCTCGTAGCTGCATCATTTCCATTTTACTTGGATTCGCCGTACTCTGGTCAGGTTTTCTCGCATTATCGCTGTCAATGGCATCAGTTTCCGGTCGCCAGTTGTTTTTTTACAGTTAGAAATTATATACGCTAGGTAGCTCCTCTGTTAAGTTAAGAGTCATGGCAGAACGCTGCAAAGGTTTTACGAGATTAAGGGACGCGCTCCTTTAGGCCAAATCTAACCCTGTTATCGGATATACTCTTGGAATCTAAGACAGTCCAGATGATGTAAAGCATTGTTAGAATTGCATGAACCTAGTGTAAGCGCAATATCGCCTGAAATTAAGTCACACGTAGATGAAGGCTATCCCGGTCCAGAACAAACAAGAAACCGGTCACTGTTTCTACGGTACTATTGATAAACAAATCAATAATTATATATACAAAAAACCTTAACGGTTTCAAGAGTACAAAGCACAACGCTTAACAGAAAGCAAGATGCCGCTATCAGAGCGCAATAACGTTAAAGCCAAAATTGGTAACTAGCCGGAATCAGACACGACCGTTCAGGTAAGCAGTCAGTAAAAGAGTGAACCCAAGTAAGGCAGGACATAGAACAGATAGCGGTTAAGAGACAGACAGATCATAGGCTACTTAACCAGGTAGGCTGATACAGATGATCAATAAATAAGATAAACTCGACAGAATACTACAAAGTAAGACATGGGTCAGCAAAAATAACAGTTTACAAATTACTCTGATTGGGTCATGAGTTCAACGGTCTGACTAAACGGATCGATATTAAAACACACACATATAGTTCATTAAACAAGAGGGAATATACACGTTAGGCATGGATAATTGGGTTGCAACAACGCTAGGCTGATCCGGGACAGGTTGACTTGATTCAAGGATGGGAATTGAATGGATCTTACACTTAGTCTTAATTAAGTTTAAGGTTATTTAGAATACACTCACAAACAATGTGAGAAACGCAAACACATTCCACATATTCATAATTACTATTATACTCTATTTTATCTCAGCTTCCTAGGACTTTAATAAAGCTGAAATTTATTTTTTTTTCCTTTTTCTCATTTGCACCCTTCTCTCGCATAAAGTTCGGTTGCTCTGATGATAAAAAAAACAAACAACACTTATGTTTAAGAATAACTTTATTTTCATAGAAAATGTCATAGTTTTCCATGGTAAGACCAATATGGTTAGCATCATACATTGCGAATGTGCACTATCATATCAAGTACTGTATAGCTTATTCTTGTATTTTTCTTGTAAATATACTTCCAATAATTTATTATTCATAACTGCATTTTATGCCATTTTGCAGCTGCGCAGGATTTTCTTATCTTCCTGAAAGAGCGTTCAAGCACGTGGGGTCACAGTACTCACTCAAATATATGTTGTTTATCGATGGGCCATTACTATCATCAGGAATTGGAACGAAGTATGGGTTGTCGCTCAACTTCGATGGAGACCTTCATGAAAGATTTACAAATTAACAATTATAAGAATCTGTTCCGATTGCTTGTACTATATAATTCAACAATTTGAACGTTTTTTAAAAGTGATAATGTATGCTAATTCACAATTGTAATTCGTAACATAATTGATCGTGCCTGTAAAAATGGCATGCATTTCATGTAAACTTACCCGTTTATACGAAATATATATTATTATTATAACTTCAGCCACCAGAAATTTTAGAGATGAAAATGCTCTCCCACACCAGCCTCCTAGATGGGTTTCAACCCCCTCAAACGTACCTGGTCCATTAAAATTGAAAGCAAAAACTTCAAAAACAAATGACTTAACAATAAGAAGAACATGCTAAATATTTGTAAATACGATACAGGTATTACTTCAAAAAATAATATACAATTACACACATAAGCAACGCGTAGAATGTCCAAAACCAATAATCGATTCCAAGATTACACTATATATGTTGAAGGTTAGCATCCTCTTTTTTAAGACGAGCCAGTTTCACAAAATCTATGCCATCCATTTGGAGAAGACAAGACTCACGAGACAAGGAATCTGCCAGTGTTGTTCACCCCAGACACACGGCGAATATTCTACGTAAATCGTGAAATTTAACAATGCTGCTGCTGTTCCCTTAGAGAACGCCTACTTGAACTTGAGTTCAGAAATCACGTTAATGGTTTATCGCCCGTGAAGATTATGAATTCGCAACCACCCACTGAATTTCATATGCGGTATGTGGCGCTGTGCATAGCCAGAGATTCTCTGTGTAATGTGCTGCACTTTGTCTCTGCCAATTGAAGTCGCCTCATGAAAATGGGAGTGGTTGCCACTTCACGTTGACCAGTTGTTGCAGAACTGCATCGACTGTAGTGTGGGATTCATTAACTGAGGTACCTAATGGTCTTGCTGAATCCTGATACACAAGTAGGTGGATTTTATCATCCGAACGAAAGTATTCTTAGTGTACGCATCAGGCTTGCGCTTTGTATCTCCCCGAAACGGATTGGTCGGTGGTTGAATCAAGGAGACATAGTTAGGAATGTACGGTAGCTAATAACTTGCGAAACATTGAGAGTGAAACGATTTTTCATCGTCCCTAGCTTCGGAAAGTCTAGAATTGGTTCGACTTTACTAGTCATAGGATGAATACCCTTGTAACCCATGGTGTGGCTAGGAATGTCCAGTGGTTCCTTAGAAGCCAACTTTATGATGAAAATTAACACTGAAACTGTGGACTAACTACCTGTGATATTTTAGAAAACCAGTTGTGCTTATGAACCTTTATTTCATAATGCACAGAGGAGGGCAAGCTATGAGGAGAATACCTATTAAAACAAACAGAAATGCGTTCATCGATCGATAGATGAAGGAAGCCTTAAAATCACGTAGGCTTAGTTCCCACTTGGCAGCCCCTTCTATCCTTCTGAGCTCCTTAATCGCTTACATCCTGGTGGCCGTAGAATACAGTTATAGTAGCCTCACATCAGCATCCCATTAGAAACGACTTCTCTAGCAATGTGGGTCCGATTCACCCATCTTTCGGAGCTGTGTTTATAGTTTTCCATAGAGTGCAATTGGGGGCTACGACAACAGCTGATGTCTCGTTACTTTGAACCTCCTCACCTTAAATATGCTGAATGTACGTGAAACATCCACATAGAATAGGTCGAGTGTGTTAATCCAGTATTTTACGAAGAGATGTAACAATGCCATCCACGGCTTAGTTTCCTGCTAACATTTCCTACTGAAATAGCTATACTAGAACTTTATTGGCTGTCATAGTTTGAGCACCCTGTACTGCTACCTAACAGTTAATATCTGCAGACTAGTTATTGTCAAGAGCATGTTCATCAAAAGCTAGTCAGCAGAGCTTCCTCAATTCTTTCCTGTTAGATTTATCCCGAAGTGCTCTTTATATGCATCCGCTTTATAGTTTAGCCAGATTACAGTTCATGCGCGTAGTAAACAAATAAGCCTGGACAATCAGTGAGAGTGATAAATTCGGCAACACTTACTTCTAGCCATCGGAATTGGCGCTTAACACCATGCAAATATTGATGCAATGTTTCATCTATCTCCCTCGTTAACTATGCTGGTGCCAAGGTAGTATTTATCTCTAAGGTTGGCCACTTGATGTATTTCGCTGGACTGTCTGTGGGCTGATGCACTGGTGCCAGCTTAGAAGTTTACCTTACCACATGGAGATGAGAACTAAGTTGAGACTACAGGTAAAACCTGGTGAAGTTAAGAAAGAAACTATTTAAGGAACTGCTGCGAGCTGCCTGCCCAACACCGCCTCGGTGAGGTGGAACTTTGCCTTCTCTGACCGACAGACAGGTGTACATCACCTGTCATAGAATACTGTGTTATAGAAACCCTACAGTTCCACTCCTGTTTGACGTTACAGCACATTAAAGGCAGCAGCGTAGCCTATGGAATGCCTAGTCCAACTGCGGAGGGCGAGTTTTCTCAATTTGACTTGAGATGGTGCAATTGTCTGAGTATGCGCATACAAAGTCGAGTCCGTCGAATACTTTGTAGGTGAATGGTTGTGATGTTTGTGCTGCATTTCCTTAAGCGAGTAGCATGCATAGGGATTCAGGCAGTCCCAAAAGCAAAGACAGCTGTTTCTGGAGTGTCTTCTGGTACCATCGGAATATGGTTGTGAGTTTTAACTAAGTCGACTTCGAAAGAATAGTGTTGCCATCAGTTCGTGTATATGCGGCGATGGATAGCAGTTTGGGATGGCTTTGGCGTTCGGTTGCTGGTGATAGCCAGTGGGTTACCATCCGTTTTTGGTACCATATAAAGTCGGGGGTACCCAAGGGCTATTCGGCGGTGGAATTATGTCAAGAGTAAGAATGTGGTTGGGTTCGTTTTTCGCTATTCGTAGTTTTTCAATATCAAGTGATCGTGTTTTGGATGTCACGGGTTGTCCTATGGCAGTGATGTGGTGCATAACATTGTTGGTTATGTACAGCGAATCGTTGGAGGGGTAGTTAATGTCTGGGTGCTTGTCGACAATTGGTTGAGAAGCTAGATCAGCCACTGTCTTCTTCTTAACCAGTGGCAAGCTTTAACCTACGTAGGTTATACCCTAAATAAAGTGGGTAACTTTTGCCAAATGCTACCGTTGCCGATATTGCATGCCGGCAGTATAGTTTCCTATAGTGTTTGAACGCTTGCTGATAACACGGCTTAGATTTCGAGAGGCCATGCGAGTTGCTGCGTCGAGGAAATTTTCATCAGCCGTTGGGAGAAGTGCGAGACTGCTTGACCTAGGAAGTCGCCTAACAGAGTTGCATAACCCGTCACTTCAGTGTCACTGCTCGAAGATTGTCTACTGATCGAGCGTGTTTCAGCGACCGGCCACCGCGGTATCCCCGAGACTCTATCAGCCGATGCAGCTAAACCATTAGTGACGACTCCATGGAGTGTCTCAAACACTGTCTTCACTAGCTGTGATAACTGGGATAAGAAAAACTCTCTGAAAAGTCCGTCGTTGAACTTTTATTGGTATATAACTTCTTACACTCGTGAAAGCATATAGACAGAAAAATTATCCACTTACTTGGTATCACGGATGAGTTCGCCAAGACCAATCTGAGAGATAATTTCTTTTGGGATGGCTGGTTTAAGCGTATCGTAGGGATGAACTGCCTTTTTGAGTGAAAATATGAGTGTTAACGTACTTACTCAACCCCGTGGCATACTGCACATAGCTCTTATGAATTGTGAAAGTGGCTCTGTGTCCACAGAAGTTGGCCTCAGCGTACAGAAACCAAGCTTTTTCACTGTCAGGCCAAAAGTACACGAGCTGAGTGGAAGTGCTATTCGGTCAGATATGAATGAGCTTAGCTATATGGCCACTCATGGTAAAAATTATTCAAAACATAATGAGTACGACAAGGGAACAAATATCACGCTGGAGGAACGCACCGGATTCGTGTGTGTGTTTAACAAATTAGATGATACTTGTGCTTGTCTGTGGGAAGTAAAAGTTAAACTAGGGCGAGCTATGAGCAGATCAAAGGTAAATCAAAGCGCTAGATTAATCGTCCGAATTACGAAGTATATTTCGTGATCGAAGTCGTAGTATGAGGGTGATTGCTCAACCAGCTAATAATCGTGCACGAACGAACGTGAGTAACACGACGGCGTGTCAATTAGCGTGGATGCTTGACCACGAGCATTCAGCCGAGCAGGTCGGCTTAAATGGTGAAGGTCGGCATCCATTGTCTGGTGGGAATTCTGTAGTCTAACAATTTTGAGGATTTATTTGCCGCTGCAGTGTAATACAGAACATTGTTCTCAGTTCCTTCTTCTTTCTGTGATTTATATGTACCAGTGGTACAAGGGTGAAGAATAGCAAGTCATACCCCAATATGGACAACCTTAAAAGGTTCATATACATTCTTGCCTAATTACACAAACCTTTAAAATAAGATTCATCACAACTTAAGCCGTTTTGGTGGACTCGATCTCATCCCAGATTAGGGTGGCATAGCTTACATCGGGAGTTGGAAATCTAACATTCAAATATATATGTGCGTTTACGTCCTCTAAAACTCGAACACAGTCACAAATCTTTGTATAAAACATTCAATCCTAACTTTTAATGAAGATGCAAATCAGAAAGTATTTTTAACTGTAGAAGACTTATTAACTTCATCTTGCAACAGTGGCACTTCTCTAAAGTCAGGACATGTGTTTGCCCTAAACTGGAATACTGTACTGACCACAAAATAATTGTAAGTGTCCAAACATACTTTACAAACCACTTAACTGGGTTTGACCAGAGAACAGAATATGTTGACCAGCATATTCGACTAAAATTAATGGTCATATGGTTATGAAGGGCGAGCTTAAACTTATTTCTTCTCCTCAAAGTTACTAGAAGACAAAGTTATAGTAATTTGCCCACTGTGTGGTGATTCTTACTATAGCGAGGACTATTCCTGAGCAAGATTATTTACACAGTCCAATTAGATTCCTGAGATTATCAACCACAAACAAATCACTGCAGCTGTTTTATATATATATGTATATATATACTTCCTAGCCGATAACTGCTACCTTGTCAGGGTTGTCGCGCTTGAATATCTCAGCGACCCAACAACTTAAACTGGCCGGGACTCAAGTTCCTGCAGGTCCTACCGTGTCAAGAAGGTTGTTTTGATAGCGATTAGACTAAAAGCAGTTACTGCGGGGTACATAGGCTCCAGAATCTAATCAGATCAAATGGTGTATGAACCTACATTGGTCACCGGCAACCATGGGAACTTGCTCCTGAAGCAGCTCCGCTGCCTCGCGGATTAGGCTCCAAGTCAAAGGCCCGCAGAGTGGTCCCTTAAGAAAACCACCTCCTTTGGTCTGGGCACCCGGGAAGTATCTAAGCCCTTACGCAATAAATGAAATGAAGCAACGAACTATCAGTGAAACTTATCGCGCACTCGAAATAATGCTTTCAAGCAATAATGATGTCTCAAGTAACTTATGTCTTTCCAACCTTACTTTTATTTATACATAGACTCCTGTGTTTTACCTTTGCTAACCACGACTTCTTCACCTTCGACAGCCCTTCGCCTTTGCCTGAATTCCCAGCTTGTCTGTGACAATTCGAGATGCTAGTGAGTAGCCTTCAAAATGGTTTTCCCCAATGGGACACCTAACACAGATATTCTGAAACCGCCTGCCGCGTTCAAGCTGGCCACCTACAATGTTCGTACTCTGGTGCAAATCGGAAAACAGACGGGGTTGGTAAGAACATTGGAAAGCCTCGTCATTAATGTCTGCTGCATTTCAGAGACCATCATTCAAGATCTCAGTGAAGTGCTTCGATAATCCTCTCCATCTGGAAGTTCTGGTTGCATATACCACGTGCGCTTGTCAGGCGAACCTGTGGCGTCGGCATCCGGTGTAGCTGGTGTCGGTGTCGCACTAAGCGCTAGAGCCGAAGCTGCATTACTCGACTGGATTTCAATCAACGATCGTTTATGTGCTGTGAGGCTGGAAGGTTATACGGAAGTAAGGAGTGGTAGGCCAGACAGGCAGTGTCTATTTGTTGTCTCTGCTTATGCACCCATGGATTGCAGCTCGGATGCAATTGAGGATGAGTTTTGCCACCAGTTGAGCGATCTCTTGAAACAAGTGGGTCGGAGAGATATCGTTTTACTGGCTGGGGACTTGATTGCACAGGTTGGATGTCTAAGCTCAGAGGAGAGTCGTCCAGGTGGTTAGTGTGGCTTACGTGGTCGCAGGTCAGATAATAGGGACCGTCTTCTGCAGCTTTGCGCGGATCACAACTTATTTCTAGCCAGCACCGACTTCTGGCACAGCCAGCGCCGAACCGCTACCTGGCGTCCTCCATCTGCAAGTCAAGCTTAGACTTAGACTGATCATATTACTATCAGTTTCCGGTGGCGAGGATGTGTACAAGACTGCCGCTCCTTCTGGAGCACATGTCTGGACTCCGATCATGCGTAAGTGTGTGACAAGTTCGTCTTGAAATTTGGTGGGGTTCATAAAAGACGTCGTCTAAACGTTGATATGAGCAAACTAGTAGCACCTGCTACTTCTTTGAAATACCAGAATGAGTTACAATCAGTGCAACCCCGAAAGTACTATGGATGAACATTGACTTCATATGCAAAGTGCCATGCTAAGGGTGAGTGTAGCCACTTGCAGCTTGAAAGAATGCTCCACCAGAAACCGCTGGGTTTCTACGAGTTCCTTGCAACTCCTCGATGAACTCTGGTCCATTCCGGCTGGCAGCGAATACAACAGTAAGCGAAAGGTGCTGACGCGCAAGATAAGACAGTGTTTAAGTAAGGACTGCGAAGCCTAGTGGTCAGAACATGTGTGTGAGATGCAGTCAGCTGCTGCATCTGGCAACAGTAGGAAGCTGTTTCAACTCATCCGAGCCACCGGCAGCAAGAAACAAGGTGTCAGCGAGACGGTTTGTGAGGCAGATGGCACACCAATTACCAGTTTGAAAAGACGCCTGGAACGCTGGGCAGAGCACTTCGGGAAACAGTTTAGCTGGCCACCAGCTTCAATGTCTGCTGTCATTAGCTCCAGTGCTCCTTGGTCGGTCAATACCGACCCACCAACCGAAGCGGAGGTCCGTAAGGAACTCCAAGTGTTAAAACGCCATAAGGCGCCCGGCCCAGACAATTTACCCCCGGCTCTTTCCAAAGATGGTGGCGAGACTCTCACAACGACTCTAACTGGATTGTTCAGGAAGGTATGGGAAACTGAGAGTGTACCATCAATGTGGAACGAAGCCATCATCGTCCCTATCTTTAAAAAGGATCGACGTAATTCGTGTGACAATCATAGGGGTATCAGTCTGCTACCAGTCGCGTCTAAATTATTGGCTTCTGTCTTGCTTCGCAGGCTGTGCAAAATACGTGAAGGATTGATTCGCGAAGAGCAGGCTGAGTTTCGTTCAGATTGTGGATGCATTGATCAAATGTTCACACTTCGTCAGTTGTTGGAACACCGCCACACGTATTGCAGGCCAACGATCGTTGTGTTTCTTGATATTAGGGCTGCCTTCGATTCGTTGGACAGAACTGTGCTCTGAAACTGTCTGTTGGAGAGGGGTGTACCTGAGAAGTTTGTTAACATCTTGAAATCCCTATACAGAAACATCTCAGGTAGAGTGAGGGCATACAACCAACTATCATCACTGTTCCCAACCAACAGTGGGGTTAGACAGGGTTGCCCAATCTCTCCATTTCTCTTTAACTTTGCCATCGATGACACGCTGTAGTCATCTCTGAAGGATGTGCGTGACGGTGATGTAGATCTGTTACCCAGAGATAGACTTTTCGACCTCGAGTATGCAGACGATATCGTCTTACTGTGCGATAGCATACAAGCTTACAAAATCGCACCTAATTAGTTGGCGATCAGTGTCTGTAAGTATGGTATGCGCTTTGCTGCATCTAAGTGCAAAGTAGAGTTACAAGATTGGCAGGAGCCTGTGCCTTCACTCACTCCTGCAAGTGAACCACTTGAAGTTGTCGATAAGTTTGTGTATCTGGGTAGTTGTGTGAGTGCTGGCAGAGGGGTGACGGATGAGATTTCCAACCGTATCATGAAGGCTAGGGTGGCATACACCAACTTGAGCCACCTCTGGCGCCATCGTGACGTTAGCCTGGCTGTCAAAGGTCGGGTATACAACGCTTCGGTACAGGCTATCTTGCTCTATGCCTATGAAACCTGGCCCCTCCGAGCTGAGGATGTGCGGCGGCTCTGCGTATTCGATCATCGCCGTCTCCGCAGGATTGCTTGCGTTCGATAGCATCATCGCGTGGATAATTCTGTGGTTCGGCGGGGTGTGTTTGAACACAGTGAAGATCACCATTCATTGAGTGTCGTTATCTGGAAACACCGGCTTCGGTGGCTTGGATATGTGCTACGAATGTCATCCTAGAGGCTTCCGTACAGGTCTCTGTTCCCTAGCCCTGGGACGGGATGGAGAAAGCGTAGAGGTGGTCAGTCCGTGACGTGACGTCTTGGGGGGAAGGATATTTGTGCTGGGTTAGCTTCGGTTGATGCGTCACGACTCTCTGGTTGGGGTGCGATAGACAGCTTGAATCGATGGCTCGAAATGTTATCGGATATGGTCAAGAATCGTAATCAATGTCAAACGTGTTGCGATTTCCTTCTTCCTTCCCTTCCCAATGATAGCTGACGAATACTGTTTGAACTTGTTAAGTATGGCTTTTTCCTTCCTGATGAATTTTTTTCCCTTCTCCACCCATATTTTTACTTTTAATCTATGTTGTTTTATTATTATTGTGTGGCGCATCTTCTTGGTGCCATATTGTACCAAGTTTTTCTGCGTTTAAATAATAAAAATAATAAAAAATATATTTTTAAAATCTTCCTCATAACAATCTTTGTTATTCCTGTATCCAGGTATTTTTTACAGGTTGCAAATAGTTTCACATATCAGTTGTTTTAGATGTGACAAACAGTTGACTTAGGTGACTTAACAGATACTTAGACGTTATCCAACAAATGATTTGTCCTCAGCACATTCCATCTCTCGTCTGAGTCTACATTTTAAATTTCGAATATTATTTCATTGTTGCCCAAATTTTTATTCGACTACTTTTTAATATCTCATTATGAATCTTATTTCATTATCTTTGGTTTATTGTGTATTGCAATTTTATTTCTTAATAGGTCTGATTAGGAATGTGTCTTGAATTGTTTTAATTGTTGCATGACTAGAAGTAATAATAATAGCTTCATTCCAAATAGTGTTTTGTACAATGCAATGTAACACGAATTCACTTTTCTTAAACATTATTTATGCACCGCATTACTCAGCTGAAGGTCATTGTGAAAGCCTGTTCTCTTAAATGTCTTAACTGGAAAAACTCGAAATTGTGCTGAATCATACTTTTCGATGTTACCATTCAATGGAAACAGAATTCTCCGACAGTGGTCAGAAGTTAGTTTCACTTAGTAGCGTCACGAACGGAACTTCATAATATGTGGAAATTAATAAAATAATCTTTTTAAATTTCATAATATACTGTTTTCTCTACATCTCATACAGTTCAAAGTATTTTTCTAACAACTAACAGTAATCCCAGACTCTTGTTGGCGTTCACATGGTATTTCCAAGTAATTCTGAGTATATAGTTTCGGCGAAATATTACAAAACCATCTCTTTCTGTCTTCTTTTTGACATCTATTAGATATTTCCCAAGCTTCATAAAAAAGGAGATACTTGAACACACGAGGATAATATCATTGAGAAGGACGGGGATAGATAGCAGTGATAACTGACTTTACATTGATTGACGTGAAATTTTATGCAAAACAGTCTCTCGTTTGGTTTTTAAAGATTAAGCAAGTGATGGAAGAGATTGCGAAATAACTGAGTGGCCATTCTGTTGTCGAAGTCATAAATTGGAAATGAATGGCTATGTTTCCTGGAATAATTTGAGCGCCGAGTCACATTGATTCATTATAAATTATTTAAATTAATCCCAGCGTGTTAAAAAAATCAAAACAAGATTTTTCTGAACGTTTCGCTGTGTAAGCCACAGCTTCTTCAGCAGATTTATGTTGCCTAGTGCTGAATCTATATCAACAGTCGTTGATTTCATTCTTTAACATCGTGTTTTCAGGTAATTTTATCCAACAGCGCATTTTGCAGGAAGAGTGTGGGTTTGTATGATACGTGTTTGAACCGGCCTAAATTGTTCACCAGTGATTGATTTGTTCCTTAAGTTTTTAAGGTCTTACTTCGCACTAACATTTTTTATTTTAAGCATTAGATATCGAATATTCTATTTTCATCATACTATGCATACCACCAGTCTATATACATGATATGTTTCTTTAGACAAAGCACGTAATCAAAGTGTTCACTTAATTGACTTTCAATGGCTTCACAACTGCGTCATTTTGTCTACAGTATGTTGATTTCTGTGGTAAAAAGATCGTTTAGTGTATTGTATTCATAAAAGGCCTTAGGTGTTCTAAAGTATTCATTGTATGTATATTATAATTGTATCCTTTAATTCCTACAGGAACATAGGGCTTCAGCCGTGCGTCTCCATTGCATTCGGTTCTCTGCTAGAGTCTTCACCTGGCTCCATGTCTGCCCACACGTTTTCATCTCCTCTTCACATGACCTCCTCCAAGTCACCCTTGCACTGACGACCAACTCGCCGCTTCCCTTTCGGGTTCCACTCGAGCAATGGCTTGTCAAGTGATGTCACTTGATGGTTTCTCTGCTCAGAGTATGGCCAATCCATCTCCATTTCTTCCTGCCTATTTGTTTCACAATTGGTTCGTGGTTGGTTCGCTCCCAGAGGTCCCTATTGCTGATCCTTTCTGGCCATCTGATCTTGAGTATTGAGCGAAGGCGGCTGTTAATGAAGGTCTGTAGTTTGTTTGAGATGCTCTTTATGACGCGCAGTGCAAGTCTCTGATCAGTATAGTAAGTAGCACTGACTGACTTCACATTGGAGTTTAAAATCCGGATCTTATTTTTGATGCTGAGAGTTGTTGACCTCCACACAGACTTGAGAGTAGTGAAAGCTTGTCTTGCTTTCCCGATTCTTGCTTTGATATCCTCGTCAGTTCCGTCTGCCTGTAGTTGAAACGATGCTTCCCAGGTAGGTAAAAGAGGTTGTTTCTTTCAGGTTCCTCCCATTTATGCTTCATTGTATGTAGTCACAATAATTATCTGTACCTGCTAAATTGCTGAAACAGCTGCGAAAATGAGTCGTCTAAATGTAACTCTTATTTCAAATGTTTACAGGCATCAATACAAAGGATTTCAGTGCGCGATATAATTCACGCCATTTTATAGTGTTTCACACATTCCTTACCAACGTTATCATTAGATTCAGTTTATATAATGAGGAAAATAAATTCCGTAATTCCCTGAGAATATTATTAGTTTCAAAGGCAGCTAAAATTTAGGATGCGTGAATCAATCAATCAGTCAATCTTTTCAGGAAATCAGTACTTATCTTTTACGATCAAACAGTTCAAATGGCTAACAGATTTTTCTGCAGATATTCTTAAGAGCAGTACTATATGCTTGTTTTATCAGACATGTTTGATTAGCAGTGAAGGATCTCAGCATTGTTTGGAGTTTCATTCGTTTTCTGAATTAATTATTGTAATACAGGTAAAGTGTAAATTTTCGCATCATACAATTTAATTTGATACCAACTGCTTTTCATGTATTTCTTATAGATGAGATTCATTAATAAACTCATATTTCGATTAAAAAGAAGCACTAATGTTAGTATCAATTTTATGCCTAGCTGTATATTTATCACATAATTTAGGTGGGGATTGCTCCGTTCTTTTAACACTTGGATTTCATCTTAGTACTGTCTGTCATCCTTTTGTATCCTAGACTCAATTGATTTTCTTCGTGTATTTGGCACACACTTGTCAGGTTTTTTCTGTTGGTCATCTTGTGGGATTTGAGAATGTGCTGGTTTTTTCTCATTCTGGACTCTAGTCGTTCCATTTGAAACCGAAGGCCTTGGTTTTCCCTGAGATTTCAGTTGTAGGTTTGGGCGATCTTGGAAAGAACACCAAAATACATTAAGGTATAAGTTGTACGAATTTATATAGAATACAGTATTGCATATTTGTATATATATGTACTAACGCTGGTGGCCTAATGGCAGAACACTGGCTAACCATGCAAGTGGTTCAGGGTTTGATCCCCGGTAGACGCATACATTTATCTCGCTTAGCCGGTAGTAAGCCCAGTAAGGAAGGTAGCTTCGCTGTGAGACTATCTACCCCATCTCGTAAAAACACCACTTCTGCTGAAACTTCTAAGCTCTAGCTTCAAGCCGTATGTTACACTGGGAACGAAAATGAATAAATTAAAAAATAAAATATATATCCAGTCTTCAAGTGTTGGTTTGTAGGGACTTGATTGATTGGTTACAGTATTTCATCGTAAGCTGAGATTGGTTAGAGAACCATTGGAAAACCTGGGAGTACTGGACAGCTGTTTCGTCCTAGTTTGGCGGGTGCGTACTGATGAACAGTCCCAAAGTATGGCGAAACAGTTGTCCAGCACTCCCTGGTTTTCAATGCTTCTCTAACTGATATCAATCCGTGATCAACTCGTAAAAGCAAAATTAATCCTTACAAACCAAATATAGAAAAAATAATGTAATTCGGTTTTGTACAATTTGTTTAAGATGTATTCCACTGTCAGTTACATTTATCACGCAAGAATTTTCGATACTATCTGACTGGCCAAACAGAAATAGTAAGAGGAAGGCTCAGATTTGGGAAAGTTAACTGAAGCACAACCATTGTGGATACCAAGCTGTATTACCAGAAATCACTTAGCGTGGAGTACGCATATAGCTCCAATGTGTGTATTCCATTCACTACTTACCTTTTATTTGAGAAGGCGTAGAAATGATGTCTGGAGTAGTTACTGCTCTCGTGCTGTTCAGACTTATGCAGAGAACTAGGTGTATGAAATTAATTTGAGTAAGTGAAAATTACCAGTCGAAGTATCAGAGCATAGAAAAATCTATATTATGTAAATTAAATGTGATCGCAGACATTTCCTCTTTAATTCTGCATTAGACTTCACTATAGTGCAATACCAATTACCGTATTCTTTCATTCGCTCCTGAGTTTGTCTATTGTGGTATCATAACAGTTCTGTCAGTGCTTTGGAAAGCTGCAAACTGACCTCACACACGTCAATATAAATATGTAGATTGAATTGTTGGATTATAGTACTGCCAACATAATTGTTTGAATGGCTCAGATATACATGAATCAGTTGATTAGCAAACGTTAGTTTTCAGATTTTGGTGAGAGCTGTCTACTGGCCAAATTGGTAGACAGTAATTAACGTCAATGTTTACGTGCCCAATATTGATCGTGAGAAAAATAAGAACAAAGACAGATTCAAGAACCAATCACAGCGTAGGTGGATACAATTTGCAGATAGATAATCTGAACTTCAAGAAACGGCCACAAAGAGATGAAAGATTAACGTTCAGCAAGAAATCACCAATCAGAAGACTGTGTTTGCTTGCTTACAATAATCTATAATAATGTACATGAAAATCTATAAATATCTGTTGATTTCCTAAATAAACGATCTGTTGCCTGGCCCTTGTCTTCTGTTGTTACAAGATAACTCCTGATTTTGTGAACATAAACTGAATAGGGGTGTTTTTGATACACACATTCACTTATTCTGATAGTGTTCTTAAAGGCAATATACAACGTGTAGAATATATTAAATGAGCAGGTTGTTGGATCATTTCATCTTTTCCAAGAGTGAAGACGATTGTAAAAATAAAAATTTAACCGAAAGTTCTATATAAAATGGGTAACAAATGGTGTTGCTATGGGTTCACCAGTTTCCCCAATAGTCGCTGATCTTTTCATGAATAGATTCAAAGATAACATCTTTTCAAGCATACTCACTCCTAAAATATGGTAAGATATGTAGATGATACTTTTGTAATGCTAAAACGAGATCTACACTGTCCATTCCTGGAGAAAATAAACTGTGTATCTCCCAGAATCCAGTTCACTTCGAAAGCAGAATCAGACGTCGGTGAACTACCATTTCTAGACTGCCTGGTTAAGAGGAGGGAAAACGGACATTTTAGTATATCTATATTCAGGAAGAAAATCCACTCCAATAAATATTTAGACTTCGGATCATCACACCCCATCAGCGCAAAGGTATCAGTTGTTTCAAGTCTTCTTAGACGAGCACACCCTCTGATAATGGATGAGAAAGAAAAAGAAGTAGAAATATCAAACATTACTGAAACTCTCAAGCAAAACAACTACCCAAAGAACTTCACAAACAAAATCAACACAGACATTAAGTATGGCCGAAAACGCATTCCGAAAACATGGACCTCAACAGTCGTCATTCTATATAGAGTGGAGACGTCAGACGATATCAGAAGAGTACTCAATAAGCTCGACATCAGAGTTTGCTTCAAAACATCAAACACTGCAAAACAACCTTGTCCATATAAAAGACTAAATCCCTAAAGATTCTCTATCTAATTGTGTCTATAAAATAAAATGCTTGAAATGTGATGCGATATATATCGGACAAACCTATCGAGAAATCAAAATCAGAAGAAATGAACACCGTAGAGCATCTGTTCCACCACTGAGAAATTCGGTTGAATTAGAAAAGCTTGAAAATTCATCAACACGCTATAAAACCAGGCCACACAATTGACTTTGACAATAGTGAAATGAAGTAGTGGCCGTAGAAGGAGTGCAATATTCGAACATCTCGTCACCACTGGTCATTCCATCTCAAAAAATGCCTCCTTCAAAGTGATCTACAAAGTGAAGAACAACCTGCCAAAGATAATACGTTTCCGTCTTCTTTGCATTGCAGAAGCCCTAGTCATTCAGTTAGAAGAACCAGAACTATGCATACAAAAGAAAATCATTCAACCACTTCTACTATCATGGTAACAACTCTGTTGATTTGACTTAACTTTTACTTGTTTGCTTGTTTTTCTAACTGCTTAAAACTCTTAAGTAATTCCGTATGTTATTTTGTTTCCATGTACACCCTGAGCATAACTCTTTCATGAAATTATTCATGTTATTGCGTAACTCTTCTTTAACAATCGTTTTTGACAACTCATCACTTTTGTTACTACCCTCTTATATCAACATCCAATCCATTTGAACTTACTGTATTTTCGTTTGACAAATTTAATGTACACAGACAGACAAAACACATAATATTTGCGATTGTACAGCTGTGAAAATGAATTCACCGAAAAGAGACTCTTCGCTGAACTACTGGTCTTCTGTCTATAAATATTGAAATAATCCAAAAAAATTTCTGAAGTTAGAAAGAACGTCTAACATTATCACAAGCACTTCATATCAAGTGGAATCCAAATTGTCTGAATAGGAATGATGGACTAAAACAGAAACTGACCTGGTTACAACACCTCCCTCCATGATATGACAAAATCAACGTGTTGTGATAAGCAATTTCATTATGTAAACACACGCTACTTTTATAATTTTACGCACTTATCAAATCTAACAATCTACACCTGGGTTTGTTATATTTACCAATTGGCCAATTTGACAACCCCATGCTTAGGAACGATGATTAAGTTGTTATATATAAGCTGAGTAGATTTTGTAAATTCTGGTTTAATAATACTTTGATAAGCCTATTAAATAGCGAAACGTCAGTAAAAACAGCAATATTATTTTGTTTTTCATTCATTGGGAAATACAAAAAACCTTTATTATAATTTTCATAGTAGTTCTCCTAATTAATCTTCTAGAATAATTGTGTAAATTACAGTACAAGTGGAACATTCTAACAGTCTGTACTGTTTCCTTCTGTGGATCATTTGCAGTAGTTATTTTCAATTAACGGGCTTATAAAATGTTTGTCGCGATTAATTCTCCTAACAGTTATTTTTAAAGCGAATATTACAGAATGAACTGAATTAATTTTATTTCATTTTGCCCACCGTAAATCATATGCATTGAATGTGAATGAAGCAGAATTTAATGAATTCATCAAATTTCGGCAGAGCTGTTAAGTTGAAAACTTTACATAGAGTGGTATATGTATATATGCTGGGAGAAATATATTTGAAGATATGTAACTGATAAGTAAGTGAACTACAGTTAATGAATCATGAAAAACGACAGGTATGCATGATTTACAGGTCATGTTCAGATAAATAAGGGCATGGCCATATGACAGACTAAAATTGATGAGCAATTAGTCGTAAGAGAGAGAACTTCAAAGTGCCAGGAGATGCAAAGTGAATAACAGTGATAATGAAACGAGTTATGATGATGGTGTGGTGACAGCTGGCTGCAAACCAAAATTGTAGACAGCAATTTACGTCAGTGTTACGTCCCGAATCAGGGTCATGAGAAAAACAATAAAAATGATAACCTTGAGGAACTCACCAACCAACCACAGCAAACTTAACGTGTGCAAACAGGATTCGCAGGCATATGGCTTAACTTTCTGAGAAACAGTCACAAGCAGTACAGAATAACCTTTAGCAAGAAAACAACCAATCAGAAGACGTTGCTTCTCCGCTGACAATAATGTACATAAAAATCTATAAATATCTCTTGATTTTCTCAATAAACGATCTGTTACCCGTCGTTACAATGGTGCCGACGAAAAGTAGTTTCAGATTAGTCAAGAATAATGATAAGAGATGGGAGAAAATATTAATAATAACAACAGTTAACGAATCAAAGATATTATTACCGTAGATTCAGAGTGACCACCATATATATATATATATTTGATGGTTGGAGGCGATCGGCAGGAAGCCTTGGACCTAGGTTTCGTGCTAGTTGGCACTCGTCAGCAAGACGCGGGTTCGAATCTCAGAAGGGACATGAGTTCCTTCAAGGTTGCAGATACGCCTTGCCTACTGGTGAGTGTCAACTAGCACGAAACTTAGGTCCAAGTCTTCCTGCCGATTTCCTCCAACCATCTAATATCATCACAAACAATGTACACCGTGATGGCGAGCTACCTAGAATGGTGGCCACATTACAACCTGACTGATAGAATTCAGTCTGCACCAAAGAGAGGACTAGACGCATCACACTAGTTACTAGCGTCAAATCAAAATATATATATTTATAGGTAAGTATAAATCACTGTATGTAGAGTACTCAGCTGAAGAATGCTAACCATATCTAATGAATTTAGTAAATCCTAATTTATTTAACTTGTGTTGCCTGTTTTAAAATGAAACAATTGCAAGTGGTTACTAAGATGACAAATCACACTGTAAATTCGATGTTGAAAGTAATCGGAACTTAAGCTAGTAGAATAGTGGAAAAGTACAGTATGGACCAAGACTAGAAGGCAGTGGATGAAATTAAATCGAATACAAATGACGTGCAAAACAATATGAGGGTTGAATGAATGACTGTAGGTAAATAGTAAGGAAATTAATAAAGCAGTCCAAGACGAATAGCAAAATCTTTCTCTGGGCTTAAATTGCTTTGCTTCATCTTGAGCAATTGAGTTGTACACAAAGATTTAGAGCACTTGGAGTGAGCTCGCTTCAGCTCATCGTTTGTTACCAATTCTCAACAAAAATTTAAAAAGATGACTTGAAAAATCGGTGGGGAAAAGTTTTTCTTTTTCAGCTTAGGCAATCAACTTTCAAGCAATGGTTATGACTTTCAGACTATTCTTCAGTTTAGTCAACTCATTCATCTAGTTGTTATCACAAATTCCTACTTACTGGGTATGGCGTACAATTTAATACACAAACATACGGGATCTTGAGCTCATTTCTCTTACATCGCTATTATGTAATGTGAGTTGATCAATCAACTTGGAATATGAAAGCAATTTAGTGAACTCAAAAGAAAAAGTTACCTTCATAAGTCTGTTCCCAAAGTGGTAGAGCTAAGTTTGTTGTAGAATTCAGCTGACAGTTGGGTGATGTCAGTGAATTCAGGACTGGATAGAAGGTACTGCTGTTGTTGTTCATGAATGATGTGGTTGTATCTGTTCGAAGGGATGACATTCGATTAGAAACTGCAAAGTCTAGAAGTTGTTGTATTCTCTGAAATATAATCATGTCAGGATTCGGAGTAAACCGTGTATCCACATCAAGCATCCGACCGACTAGATCTCGAAATGTACCCAACTAAGGAAAGTAAAAACAGATTATATATTTATATATGTCAGTGTTTGTGAATATTAACCGTAATAATGCCTAAAAATCAGAGTAATATATGGCAGTCCTGAACCTAAAAGTCATTTGTTACCTGGAAATTTCATTTTTCTTATTGTTTTCCGACTCAACCGCCAACAAAACAAACAGAAGAAATAAAAATTCTCATTTAATACAGATTAATGTTCGAGAACCTTTCGCCTGCTTCATCCGCGTCTTTTGAAAAGAGTAGCCTAATAGCAAACCTGATCCACCATTCTTGATAAAGCAATCGAAGGAGGCAGTTAACGAAGAATGGTGCTACTGTTGTTTCATAGTAAAATATTCAAAATGTATGAAAGGGACTGCAGTATACTGAATACGGTTTGATTCAACTTTATACCTGCGTCAGGCTACTTAGAATTTCATTTTACCTTGTAGAATGATACTTCATTGCCAAATACAAATGCTAGAAACTGGAATAGTATGAGCTGGTTTTAAGGCTTTTGAAGTCCTATTCGGAATGTATTTTAGAGTCTTCAGTTTTAAGAATTAAAATGTTACTATAACATCTCAACGTAGTTTAGTAGTTAATCGTTCTTAACTATGATTCCCTCTAAACGTACTGCAATACCCTGCTAACCGAATATTTTGAGCTTATGAAGACAAACAACCTCGCCTAGTTAACTAGCTGACTAGTTTTCTAGCCGGTCCCAAGCCCGGGCAAAGAGGGAGGATTGGGTGTGGGACTAGCAACCCTATACCATAAATCTTTCAAACCGTTAAAGAAACTTCAACATATAGAAAATATATTAAAAATACAAAAACTTCAAATAAAAATATTATTCTTCCCTCGAATCGGAGAAGCGAAATGAAACAGTGGGCTGATGAAAGACAGCCTTCAGGAGGCCAGTCAGCCAACAGAGGTGTCTTCTTTCGATGAAAGCAAGAATAAGAACGGGGACGTGGAAAGTTCGTAAAATGTACGACGCTGACTGGGTAGACTGCCTAGGCAGCCAAAGAAATGCGAAGATATGGCTTAGAAGTGCTGAGAATCTGTGAGAGTAGATGGAATGGATGTGGATGATTGTCAACTGGAGAGTCAGTAATCTACTCTGGTCTGGTCACACAGACGACAGCCACGAGCACACTGAGACAGTGAGTAGGTATCATGATGTTACCGGGAACAAACAAAGCCCTAATGCAGTGGGAACCAATTTCATCCAGGATCATGACAGCAAGATTCAACTCAAAATGAAGGAAGGTCACAATTATCCAATGCTTTGAATAATGCTATAAACAACGTGGAACAAGAGAAGTGAGATTTCTATAGCTAACTACAAGCAATAATGGACAACACCCCAAACGGTGACATCGAACTCCTTTTGAGCGATGTGAATGCTAAACTAGGGGTAGATAATACAGGAAGAGAACTCATCATGGATCAGAGAACTCTTCGTAAACTTCTGCTCTTTCAATGATTTGGTGATCAAAGAGAGCTTGGACAAACGCAAGGATATAAACAAGGCAACGTGGATTTCACCTGATGGACACACCACAAACCAGATAGATTTCATCTCAATGCTGCTCAAGGAAGTGAAGAGGCAGCCTGCTGGATACAAAGTCGAGAAGGGGAGCAGATGTGGCCTCGGACAATCATCCAGTTCTCTAGTTTCTTCCTTCCGTCCATGGTGAACATATATTAGTGAGGTCGATTCCCTGGCGTTTACTTGTTGCCGCATATGTATGTTAAAATGCAGCAGACCCAACAGCTCTATAAGGCAAGAAACCTCAGTACTGATTCTGGTAGTAAGAAATATTTCATATTCACTCAGGTGTTTATATGAGTTTTCTTGCATATAGTATGGTAACTTTTCCTTTTTTAAGAAAACGATACATTCCCGAAAAATCTTGTTCTAGTTGAACAAATCATATTCAAAACTGATTGTAACTTACGGTTTTCTTTTTGTTATGTGCATCGACCAAAAGACTTTTTGCCATTTTAAAAGCTTCTTGTTTACTTTGTGATTTCGAATTTTGATGTTCAACTAACTTTTGAAGTTTCTCTAATCTTTGTGTTTGAATTTTCGAAGAAGTATTCAATTTGACTATTGTTTTGTTAAGATCATCAATCTGTTTGTCCTAAAGTTTAATTTTTAAAAGTACTTATCTATCAATTTTTGACCGAAATGTGGTATGCAGACGAAAAGGCAAAGACCTGTAAACAAATAAACCATCTAGTAGAATGTATTTTGAACGATGGATACTGCCGATGTTAGCGTAGATTCTTGTTTCAATGTAGAAAATAGTTTATGTGAAAGAGATTATATAAAATATATGTATGATCCACCGTATTACGTAGCGTAATTCCTGGCAATTTCAGCACGTACATACAATTAATTTTGTGTTTGTTTGCATATATCAGTCAACCTGCTTCGGTGAAGCCAGGTATATTATTTATTCCATGTGTATCTTGTCTAAAAGAGTCCAAGAATACTATTCCACACGGTTGCCATAATGTAACAGCAACTCCATAAGGAGTGTAATAATCGGACTTCTTGTTGACACATGTTAGTCTTTCATCAGAACCCCCTTTTAAGTGGTCTGCAAAGTGAAAAGTGACCAACCAAAGGCAATACGCTCTCACCTCTTTTGCACTGATGGAAAGACCAGAGCTTTTCATACAAAAGGGAATTCAGCAACCACTTATACAATCATGGTAAGACCCTGTTGTTTTCGATTATACGGCATATCCCCTTTGAATTGGCCACCTTTATCCAGTGAATATTAGGATGTTTCAGTAAATATGCCAAAATACACCATCGTGATTTCGTGGAGATCCATTAATCAATTACATTGCGCTGATATCAGTATCCAGCAAGAGTTTCTGATAAAAGTGTAGCAAATGTAACACAGTTCAAGAATATAATGCCACCTATAGCATGCACATCACAAACAAATTTTGATGCGAAATTTCCATAAAAGGCATACGAGGAATGTAACCTGTCATTAAGCCATCATATCAACAGACTACAACGCTACAAGGGAAACACCCCAATACTCATTGAATAAAGTTGACGCCACTTCAAAAGGTGGATATGACATATAATCGCCTCTTATATGCATTGAATAATCTTAGAAACTATTGTTTTGACAATTAGTCTCTTCCGTTACCGTCCCGCTTTGTGAAAAAGTGAGTATCAGTGCGATTGCACAGAAAATGAAGTCACTAAAAAGTATCTATTCATTGAACTAGTTTCATTTTCACTACTGATTGAAATTTCACTTTAATTTGGTTAAAATACAGTTGGAAAAAACAGACATCCATCAGTACCCATCATTCTGTTTTACGCCACATATCAAGCCAGTTTTATTTTTCACTGTGATTCTTCTGAACAGTGATAAATCACACTGATTTGGCCTGATAACGAAGAATGCACTGCATACCTGCTATGCGATTAGTGGTAGTACATGCTAAACTTGGATTGACAACCACTGGATGAATAAATCTAGTCAGTCATTCAATATGGCTTTATTCACTTCATTCAAGTATAAAGTGATAAGGTTTCAGTACACTTTCCATAACTCAAACGATAATACTGCCTTAATTGCTTTGGTTCAAATAGTTAAAAATAGTATTGCGTAAGTGAAGTTTACTTTTTGAATTAAATGGCCACATAGGTAGGAAGAGATGGTCAAATGATGCATATTAGACCACTGGAGAAAACAGCTTGTTGGAGTTTATACCAGAATATGTTTTTCAAGGCTTATCACTAATACAGGATGAGGAAGTGCATATAGCAGTAAGTCCATCACTCGTCAGGGGGTTATAATACTTCGAGTTAAACACTTTCGAACTAGTTAAACACCAAGCTTCTGAAAGTAGTCTTGCTAATGGGACAAACAACAACGCTAAACTATATGATCTATGCAGAATAAATTATTTGAGAGGATCTAGTTACAGTAGAAATAGTCAAGTTTTAAATATTACGAATTGAAAATATAATAGATGTTATTTCTTTAGGTGCCAGCTTACTTTATCCTCCTTCACTGATTCGAAATTGCTTTTAGCATTACTCAATTCTAATTCCTTAGCTTCAAGTTCTTGTTGCAGTTTAGCCAATATATGATCACTACAATTTGGATTTGGTATATTTGTCTTATGCATCTCCGAAATTTGTCCAAATAATTCACTTAGCTGATTACAGAAGATTTTCATCAATTTCCCACTACATGATTTACACAAATTCTCAATCGACTGCCAGTCTTCAAATGATAAATCACCTTTGTGTCTAATTACTTCCTCAATCAGGTATTCAACTTGTTTATGATCACATTCATATTCTTCTATCCGACTAGGTAAATAGGATTGATGGTGATCTATATCATGTAGGCATTTACTGGTATTATTAAATTTAGGGAGACAGTGTTGGTGAGGAATAGGCGGTTCATGATTTGTGAAGTGATGATGATCACGAATTTCGCTTGACTGAACGCATACCCATGGTAAGCATCCTCGGTTCAACAAATGTTCTATACGATCTAGAAATGTAAAAATAGAATTAAGTTTAAACTGTGGTTTATTTACAACATTATTCGACGTTGATAAACTGAAACTTGCAATATGTGTGAAATATGCACAAAAATGTTTACTTTTTGTAGCCAAGTATTTAGTATTCATGTATACTTTGGGGCACATATATTTATAAACTCTGATGTCACAGATTTCTTGTTTTCAAGTATCTGATTATAGGGAAAGTTTGTTAAGAAGAATTCCTTAATTATTTAGGTGGTATATATTCAGAACGCATGGAGTAGTGTAAAGGGGTAATAAATGGTTTAAACTCATGTTCGTCTAAGTTATTAAATGCTGTATAAGTTAAACTGTGAAGATGAATTAGTATTTTGACTACAACTTACTGTTCTACTAATGTAAAAGTAAATATAACATCGGCACGTTTGGAATTACTGGTATCAGAAAACTAAACTGCTTGCGTTATTAAAATTCAGAAATTTGGTAAGACAGAAACCATCCTAGTTAGTCACTTTGAAGAAGTTATTCGAGGTCATTTACTTAAATGATTTTAAAAGCACTAAATTCCCTAATCTTGATAAGAGCAGATGGTAGAATACCAGTCTTCTCTTTAGAGAAGCATATTTTCGAAAAAAATTGGTAAGATTTATGTTTAAACAGCTAGTACGAGTCTATACAATGGTGTATGCTGAAATAAACTGAGGCTGAAAATATTCCTAAAAGTAAGTAAGTCTAATGTATGTGGGTAAAACCAAATTATTTTTACGTGTAGCCTTATCCTTGTCCGATCATATTATCAAGAATAGTGTCCAGTTTTATCCTGCTCACTCTTAAATCGCCTATTATTATTTTGTTTATTCTGCAGGATTCCCTGTTTCTTCATTTTTTATATGAACTGTGACCCAATAGGAGGATATATGGTCAAAGTTTTTGAAACTTATTCCCAAAATATATTACATTTTCCGATTGACGTTACCCTTTAATAATGGTCTCCAAGTATAATGACACTTATTATTATTCCCTTGGGTTCCGAGTGGAACATAGGGCTTCAACAACACATTACTACTTTGTCCTGTCTTCTGCTGTCCTCTTCAGCTTGGACCACGATCGCCCACAATCTCTCATCTCCGGCTCCTCGCACCATCTCCTCCATGTCACCCTCTCACCAACAACCCACTTGTCGCTTCCCATTGGAATTTCACTCGAGCTATGGTCTGCATTGCGTGCGTGTCATTCGACCGTCTCCTCATTGTATGCCCGATCAGTCTCCATTTTATCTCATACATTTGTTGAGCGGTCGGCTCTTGGTTGGTTTGTCTCAAGCCACAGTATCTTGTTGCTAACTATTTCCAGCCGCCAGCCAGCCATTTGATCTTCAGTATGGAGCCAGTGAAGGCAGCTTACGATGATAGTCTACAACCTGTTGGAAATCCTTTTCGTGACACACTGGCCAAGTTTCTTACCCATATAGAAGAACACACTGACTGACTTGACATTGGTGTTGAAAATCCGAATCTCGTTCTTTATCCTGAGTGCAGAAGATTTCTAAACTGGTTTCAGGTTGATGAAGGCGTAGCTTTCCCTTCAGATTCTCTCTGGCTGGTTTTGAAATCTTCATGCGTTCCGACTGCCTGTGGTTGAAACCGCGCTTCCCAGATAAGTGAAGGAAGTAACTTCTGTCAGATGTCTCTCACTGATGGTGATTGGTGGTGGTTGGTTTTGTTGTTCGTTGGTTATCTTCATCACCTCCATCTTCTCTATGTTCACCTGTAGTCATGTCTTCGCTGGCTGCTTCTTCAGTCAGCCAGTTTGTTGCTTTTCTTCTGGAAGTCTTCGAGTTTGTGTGACATTAAACATATATCATCCACGCGCGAAATTCAGATCTTTTAGAGTCTTCTTATCGGTCGTCCAGTCTATTCCTGTTTCTTCGCTCCCAACGCACAGTCTGACGCATAATCCAGTCCACCACGTTTAAGAATATCATCGGTGATAAGAAACAGCCTGTCTTACTCTCGAAAGCCTCCCTGACTTTTCCGTTGTGACACGTGGAATTGTCATATAGCTAGCTGTTGAATGAGGTTGATAAAGACTTGGTCGCTGCATGCCGTAGTGTTGAAGTAGTTTCCAAATTACTTCTCGGTCAGTGTTGTCTGTCGAAGGCCTTTTTGAAGTCGATGAATTTGAGGCAGAGAGAGGTTTGACTGCCATTCTATGCTTTGTTCTGTGATGACGATGCGTAGAGTTGCAATTTGATCAGCACATGAAATGATGGGATTAATTGTGTGAATAATTAATTGACAGAAGTGAAAATGTTTCAAAACTGATGTGAACATCAAGTTCAGTTGTGTATATTCCATATTTTTTCCGCCTAATTCTTTTGATGTAAATAGTTTGAGAAACAATTCTATGAGAACAAACACATTCATAAACACTTCTGTATACTAAGCCTAAAATTAAAATTCTGTTGCAAGAGTGTTTAGACTACTTAAACTTTTTTCAGTAAAACTATTAGATACTTTATAAAATCTATCTAATGCGCTCGTATTTAATTATTCTAATTTACCTATCATTAATGTGTTTAATTTGTTTTATGTGTAATTATCATAAAAGTCATCTTCGTGTTATCCTAAGCTTTATTTGCATCAGTCAGAAAAGATAACGGCAAGCTATTCGAATACTCACTAATATTCCTTTTAAGAGTGAGTTTCGAGTTCAAAATACCGATAGTTTCTGAATCTGGTACTACGTTTATTGGCAGGAATTTGATCACCCATTATATTTTGAAACAATAAACATTTATTATCAATCAAATGCTGAAAAGTAATTTATATTGATCCTTTTGCTTAAATTTTATTAACTTTTCTCCTTTCACACTTTAACAAACATTTATCTTGCGTGATGATGAATATGACAGTTTCTTGTGTATTTTCATTGTGTTCATAAAATGGCATTTCAGTATTATATACTATTGAGGTCAATTTTCAGTTGAGGTAGACATATTTAAGCCGTTCTCTCTTATTTGTTATCTACAATAGTGGAGATGTGGTTCATTGATTTATTTAATCAGATTTCTGTCATTAGGTCCAGGGTTTGAGCCTTGACTCACTCAATAAGTGTGGTTTATAGTCGCGTGTGTAAAAGGCATCTGTTCTGAATAATTGAAATACCGACTGTCATTTGGAACGATGATAACCATGTTCTCAAGTTTCAGAAAAAAGTAGACCTTGACTACAATGTTCCCTGAAATTATTTTAATTCACCTTTCAGAAACAGGCTATTTCAGTTAGGTTTATCAGAGCCTGACATGGAAAAAGAATATTTTACTCAGATAACAAACATCATGATTTTCCATACTGCTCGGATGAGTGTTTATCAACTTCAGACGTTCACGGCGCTTTTTCATGTGATCTTATCACATGAAAGGAAAAAAGTTGTGTGAGTAACTTGATATGATTATGAGCAATAGTTTGTGCTCAAAACGCCATCAGTTAATATTACTGTATAACACTATGTGATTTATCAAAATAAAATCTTATCCATAATGGAGTGATCTTATCACAAGTCTAGTCTAACAACACGAGAAATTAGCTCGCTCTGTTCCTTTATCATTATTCATGCCCTGTTACATAAAGACGTGAAAAATTAATCACAAAGGTCTTACCTAGACAAGCTGAAATCATTTCGCTCGGAGTTACTTCTTCATGCTTTATTTGTATTCCCAAATATTCACACAGTTGAATCATCAGTGACGTCACCTTAGGCAATGAAAATAATATTTGACATTTCAGGATGTTGGAAAAATTAATCAGAATTACGCCCAACTTGATAATATTCAGGCTTTTAAAAAAGACGCTAAGTTAGGTCAGTCGAACCAGCAGTTGCAGCACAGTTTTCTGGGAACTTCAGTCGATCTACCAAATAACGTAATTTATTGAAGAAGAGTTTCCTGAATGGTGGCTGGAGGTGATAAAGAACCTAAGTCTTGGGATCATTCAACCTTAACTTCTCGCCTTGTCAATTTAGTGCCCTTTCAACAAGAACTTTTGACCCAAATGTTAACCAGATCCTAATTTCAATTCCCCTACTCAATAATTATTCCCAGTCTTGTTAGAATGGGACCTGTATGAATGTTTTCATCCTTTTCAAGTTCATGAAAAGCAACTTATACAGGAAATTACACATTTTTCTCCTCTAGAAGACTGATCTTCAGAATCCAGCAGTGAATTCACATTCAAGCAACTACGTTAAACTGAGTCTGTTGACTGAATAACTTTTATGTATGATTGAAAATGTGTCTTAAAAGCATAAATCTTTGTTTCCTGGTTGTAAAATTGACTACCTTACGCTATAGTGATGTCAGTGAATTTTTGTGACCATTGCTTTTCGGCCTTAATCACTTGTATATTTGTCTAACCAGTCTGCTAAAGTATTACTTTCTCCTATTTTCGAAGTCAAGTCTATGCATGAAGAAGTCTTGTGCATACCACGCTAATGACTAAGAAACACAGTGAAAATGATGTTATATCCGTAGAAACTAATTAGCTATAACCTACTGGATGTTACGATGGTGCTTACGTGTAACAACTATCTTTGATTGTTGAAACTTAGTCATACTCTTCCACAAATTAGCTTCCTATCAAGAATTCTGAATATATTTGCCGATTCGAAAAATAAGATGGTAATCAACTCAAGGTCTTTTATACTAAAGTTATTGAAAACAAATTTAATTATACAGTAAGGTCTTTGATCGAGGAAGTTATTACTACACTACTGTAATTAAACATTCAAAAAAGGTTCAGCTTCACTCTGTTCATTTAGTAGTAGTCTGAAATAATTTAACGCATGAATACAACTTACATTCTCTTTAAAAGTTTGATCCTGCTTATGTAAAAGACGAAGTCCTGTTAACTCAGACTGCATTTGAGCACAGTCTGTTTCTGCTTGTTGTACTCGTTCTCTTGCCTGTTTCAATTCTGCATTTACTGCCAAGCCAGCTTTATGTTGTGCTTCGAATTGATTTTGAAGCTCGAGAACTTTATTTTGAAAATTATTTCCAGCCTTTAAAAAAGTTTGTATAATAATTAAATCAAGAAACTAACAGATAAATACGATAACGTAATTATGGAAATTATCAGATGTAAGAACATGTTTAATTTTTCGGGCAATTTTCTTTGCAGATTAAACTGATTTAGGGTAGAATCAAAAACCAAAGGATAAATGGAAAGTTGCTTCACCAAAGTGCTGAATTTTTCACCAGTGAATTCTATTTTATCAGAAATAGTCAAGAACATATATGAAGAAGAATGTCTCTAGCATATCTGCTGAAAATTCTCACCTAAATAACCTCCTTTGTAGACTGTTTTATGACTACTGATTAAGAAAATGGTGGCTTCGATTATTTCTAGTACATGGCATTAAAACTGTGGAAATACATCTAGCCATATCAGATAAGTTTAATTGGTATTATTCGTACTGGTGTGGTACTGATAACTACTCATAAACGTATTCACACGGCTTCATAATTTGCTTCAAAATAAACTTGCCCAAATTCTACGCTTAGATAAAATACATCTAGCCAGTTAAAACTAGTACGTCGCGCTGCAGCATATTCCTGTAATCTGAAGGCTGTTACATTAACCGAATACACATAATCATGCTAAAGTAATTTAATTCTCAAAAATACACATTTTGCATGTGATATACGGGTAATGGGGCACCGGTGGTTCAGTGGTAGGTCGCTCGTAACCACCTACGTGGTTCGCGGTCCAATCCCCGGCCGACGCCCTCCTAAAACTCGCTAAGACAGTGGTAAGGCCGGCATAGAAGGGAAGTTGGGCACGAGGCTGCCCCCCCCCGCCATTAAGAATAAAAACTCTGCTACCCAAACTTCAAAGCTCTCGCTAGAAGCCCTATTTTCTACTAGACACGTAAAGGAATAAAAATAAATAAATAATATGGATAACGAAGACACTTACCTCACGCATTTGTGCAATTTGATCTAAACACCTTGCCACAGACTCTTTAACCCCAATTTCAGTCGGTTCACATGGTTTGTCAATAGTTGACAAAGATGCAGCAAGTGATGTTCTAGTATGGAATAAAACCAAGTAGTGTAAATGTAGGATTATGTCAAGAAATTAGGAATAAGTGGGATGTACACAAACATGTGTGAACCAACGGAATTATTTACCTGAAAACGTTCTGATGATAAGTCCATTGTAAACTAAATTAAATTAAAATAGCAACTTGGAACTTATTAACAATCATCTGTTCTGGACTGTTTTGAAACTTACTGGCCTTACGCACTCATCCCATCCTCCATGGACTAACTGAAATTTAAAGCGTATAATGAAGGAATTTTAACAGTTTTTCTGATAAACAAGATTTAACAGTTAGACGTTAGAGTTCATTGACCACTATATTTCGGCCCAGTGACTGAACAGTCAGCAGGCATATCGTAATATATTAACCTGGACGTCTTTGTTTCGTTCTGTTGAAGAGCCCCAAGCTAGTAGGAAACAGCAGTTTAGTACTCCCTGGTTTTCAATGGTTTACCAGTTAATGTCAGTTCTTGACCTATTTTGAAGATTGGAAGATTTAAAATTATCAAAGTAAGCCACTGGATGATATAATAATCATTTGGTATCTCAACAACCAACAACTGGCGGTTTAAATAATTTAAGTTTTAAACCAGTAACTCTTTCTTATTAGCTGCACTAAAATATTTCATTTGATTATTGGTAATATAAATGCTGACGTTTCGGTAATTTAATACATGTTCTCAAATGAGTGAAAATTGATTCAGAAATTCAAACTAATAAAGCCGTTCAGCTAAAAGTAAATGGAAAAGTCAGTTAATTCAAACCTCTGATATTTTTTCAACAGATTCATTTGTAGATTATCTGAGTTTGTTACTGCTGGATTGTATCTTCTATTTTGAATAGTTTATCAGGAAATTACTCTTTTCACTTGAAAGTCGGTCATTGCGGTAAGATATATTATTATTATTGTTTACTTTAATTCCTAGAGGAACACAGGGCTTCAGCCGTGCGTCTCCATTGCGTTCGCTTCTCTGCTAGAGTCTTCACCTGGCTCCAAGTCTGCCCACACATTTTCATCTCCACTTCACATAACCTCTTCCAAGTCACCCTTGCACTGACGACTAACTCGCCGCTTCCCTTTCGGGTTCCACTCGAGCAATGGCTTGTCTAGTGATGTCACTTGATGGTTTCCTCAGAGTATGGCCAATCCATCTCCATTTCTTCCTGCCTATTTGTTTCACAATCGGTTCCTGCTGGGTTGGTTCGCTCCCAGAGATCTCTGTTGCTGATCTTTTCTGGCCGGCCATCTGATCTTGAGTATTGAGCGAAGACAACTGTTGATGAAGGTCTGTAGCTTGTTTGGGATGCTCCTTACGACACGCTGCAATTGTCTGATCCGTATAGTAGCACCGAATTCACATTGGAGTTGAAAATCCGGATCTTATTTTTGATGCTGAGTGCTGTTGACCTCCACACAGACTTGAGAGTAGTGAAAGCTTCTCTTGTTTTCCGATTCTTGCTTTGATATCCTCGTCAGTTCCGCCTGTAGTTGAAACGATGCTTCCCTCGGTAGGTAAAAGAGGTTGTTTCTTTCAGGTTCCTCCCATTTATGCTGATTGTTGTCTGTTGTTGTTGCTGTTGGTGGTGTTGGCCAGGAATCTTCATCACCTCTGTTTTCTCTATGTTCACCTGAAGTCCTATCTTCTCCGGATGCTTGTTCTGCCAACTTGTTGCTTTTCGCTTGCATATCTTCCAGTTTGTGGGAAATCAGACATATATCATCGGCGAAGTCCAGATCCTCCAAGTTTTTTGTAGTAAAAACATTCTCTTATTAATCGACACAGATATGAAGTTTTAAAAAAATTGATTGCTTTACCAGTTGCTGTCATCCCAAGAAACTTGCTGTTTCTTCAATCAGTCTACAGATTGATCTAATTTGGTGTTTTGGGTATTTATTGGTTTGTGTATGTGGGAGTTTGTGAAATGTAACATGTTAGACTGCGCTAAGACAGGGCTGATTTGTTGGTGTCTGCATAACAATATAATGCCTACGTAGCATTATTTACTATGATTGCAGCCTCATGGTTTAGACTGAGTTTATTTGCAGAATATTAGTTACGAAAGCCTATTTGATTGATTTGGCTCCTAGTTCTTATTGAATCAGTTGGTTAAAATACTTTTTACCTGGTCCTAGCTATTGAAATTCTGCACAGCCATATTGGCTAATAGATGATAAGGTTAAAAAGGAGTTGGTGGTAGTCATACTAGAACCTGGTGCAAAATTAAAGCATGGTGCGGTTTCCGTGAGTCATATGAGTTGAAAGAGGTTGTCTAGCTAGAGTCTTCCGGCAGCGTAGTGATTACTACACATTAATTGTTTATTTCCTGCTTCATAAGAATTATATCAACATTGTTTGAAGGTTACAGTACAATACCATAATCCTCAGTAAGTGAATATAATTGTTCAAACAGTGATACGAAGTTTCAGGGGGAAGTTCAAGCTAAACGGTTTTCAAAGAAACACTCAGCTGGAAGACCACTCTTTATTCATTAGTCAGCGATTGTAGGGTTAACATTTAGGATTGTGTTGAACTATAAATTGACGCTTTGCAAGAGGTCAAGGACAGTAGCCCAAGTTACAGCCAGTGACGTGATACAGCGATGTCTTACCAACATTCCAATTTCATTCTAGTATATATGTGTTGTTTGACCGCAAAATGTAGCGAACTCACCTAATACGATGAAAATATCTCATCTGTTCAAACTGCACAGAAGATAAAATCATTTCAGGTCAAAACTTTGTCACTGCAGAATCTTGTCAACACACTAAATGAAGCAAATAACACCTGTGATATGGAAGTCATTCCTACCTGACATTTAAGCTAGGCATAGAAAGGGAAGTGGTTCGGTATGTCGATCACATCAGTTGATAAGAAAGTCACATTTACTCCAACGTACTGGATGTTGATGGAATTCTGGAAGGATAAACAAGGGTTACTCGTCATTGGTCAACGTGAATCATGTTTCACACAGATGACATCCGATCAATGATCAAAGCATATGTGTAGTGTACAGCAGTGTTTTCCTCCCTACTTTGCAAATTTGACACATGGCATATGGAAGCAAAAAGAAAGATAGTGATTAGATGTTCCCGACAGTGAATATTTTCATTCATTTAAGCTTATAATATATCTAGCGATATGGCATGCTCTAGTGAGATGTCACACAGAGGGTTGTAGTGGGACATCGTTGAAGAAGGTGGCTGGAACATGTGCTGCGCGTAGGCAACTACTGCATCTCTAGCTGGATAATACTGTGGTAGAACAACATCGTAGAAGAGTTGAAGGTGATAGGAACCAGATATGATACCAGGCGGTGAAGCCACTAATGTTTAGTCTGACTTCCTTAGGGAGCGGGGGGCGAATAGCTCGTTTAGAATCCTCAGAGGGCTAAGAGTCAGCGGTTGTGAACACTTCGTGGGGTGTCTTAAAATCGGCCGTAGTAGTGCGGGTGGACTTACCCTTTGTCACCACACAAACCCTGTATATCTTCAGTAGTCTTCATCTAATTACTTTTGTGTTATCTGACTCACATTTCCCCACACATTATGCATATGAACACTTACTTCTGTCAGTAAATTTAAAAACACCATTTTCAGTCCTTTGATTATTTTATATACTGGAAGGTCACCAGTAGATAATTCAGTTTTTAAAAACATTATTTATGAAAGGTTTCCATTCTTAAGGGAATCAAATAATATATATAGCGTATCTAAGAGTCAATTGCAACGCCACCTTAACCGTGTGTTTTAAGTTAACATGGAATTCAACGTAACTAAAGAAAAATTAAAATGGCAGCTAATTAGTCTCAAATAATTTCTAGTTAAAATTGTTTACCGATGGGAAGCGATAAGTGGGTCGTTGATGCGAGAGTCACATGGAGGAGATCGTGCGAGGAATGACAGGTGAGAGATTATGGGCAAGACCAAATAGAACAAAGTGGAGATGTGTTGTTGAAGCCTTATGTTACACTCGGAACCCAAGGGAATAATAATAATAATATAATAAGTTAAATTCGAAGGTTAAATAACTATGACTTACAGTAATGCCTTCATTTGTGCACTTTCAATTTGTAACTTGAATGTGGTTTGTTTACTTTTCTCTTCAATGGATTTTTTAGTATCTCCTAACTCTTCTAATTGCTTCTGTAAATCTTTAATGATGGTCTCCTTAGCTTGTGACATGTTTTTTAGCAGTGTCAACTGAGACAGTAAGTCTTCATTTTTCGCTTCAAGCAAATTGATTTTCTGTTTCAGAATAAGACATTATTATTGATAAAAAAATGCAAATATTCACATTTAGTATGGAGTAAATTTAACTACGTGTTATTAAAAATAAGTAAATGTTATCAGTGCGCTGATATTTACCTTGTAGCTTAAAAATCCCCCAATGATTCATATGAAAAAGAGAAGACGTTTAGCAAAGAGACACTTTCGGCGAATTAATTCACACAGCTGGAACATTTTGTGTGAAAAAAGTTTAGCTCATTTCTGATTTCACCTTCCACCTATTCTTTGCAAAGTAATATCTGTCAAAAGTCACTTCTGGCTCTAAAAATGTGACTTAGTTTTGAAAAACTCAGCTTACAGCTTACCTTCCAATAAATTGTTTTAGAAGTGATATAATATTCTTTAAGCATTTCTTTGGATAAAAATAACTGCGGTTGAAAAAGAAAATTATATGAAGGGGGAGAATATTTTCGCTCTGATTTTGTGTAAAGTATGTGAAGATTGTTACCGGATGACTTCAAAAAGACTTATTGAGGTACCATAATGACTACAGCTTTAATAATCCAAGTACCTTTAAACTAATACCTGTTATCATAGGTACTTAAAACTCATTTAGGGTAATTATCCTTCAAGGTTGCAGATACGCCTTGCTGACGAGTGCCAAGTAGCACGAAACCTAGGTCCAAGGCTTCCTGCCGATTGCCTCCAACCATCTAATACCAATAATTATCATAGGAAACTAATACTTCACAAGTTCTTTATTATAAAAGCTTTTGTATTTACCAATGAATGAAAAACAAAACGATATTGTTTTTACTGACATTTCGCTAATTAATGCCTCTAATGGCTTCATCAATGTATTATTAAACCAGAATTTACAAAATCTCAGCTTGTGTATAACAACTTAATCATAATTCATCTGCAAAGGGTTATATTTGCGTTGTCAAGTTGGTCAACCAGGTGTAGATTATTGGATTTGATAAGTGTATAAAATTATAAAAGCAGAGTGTGTTTACATAACGAAATTGCTTATCACATTCTTGTTGATTTTATCGTTTCATGGGGGCGGGAGGGGTGCTGTAACCAGGTCAAATTCTGTTTTACTCCATCATTCCTATTCAGACAATTTGGATTCCATTTGATATTAAACGTTCTCAAGTTCTGTTTATTTATTTTCTAAAACTGGCATATTCTTATGCTTGTGATAGTAATTTTAGTTCATAAATGTATAATTGTATAAACAACGCTGAAAAAGTCTTACTGATTTCTTATTTCTCACTTGGCTGACTATCCGTAGTGATAAGTAATACCAGTACAACTTTTGTTTGTTAAACTTTAGCCTCCCTTCCTACTTATTATTCAGATCACTGTGAAGCTACTTATTACACAATACTCGGATTTATATTACTACCGGATGTATTCATATTTTCCATGATTAAAAATGTTCCCATTTTAAAGCTCATAAAGCCTCAGAGAAAGTAGTTATTATCGGAACTTTTTTATCTTATCAGTTACAGATAATTATCCATGTCTTACTTGCTACAACAGTCATTTCGGAAACGATGTCAGAAATAAAATTCAGACGTTTACACAACTAACAAATCACCGTCATATTTATCTGTTATATACGTATGTATGTATGTTATCTAAGTTCAAAGAAGTGTTAGTTACAGCAGAAACTAAAATCTGAGGCATGATTAAGTGTTAAGATGAACAGCTGTTAGTCTATTTCAACCTCAGTTATCTCTCCATTAAGGTCAAGCCCATTGAATCAAAATGGTTTAATGATGACATTCGTAGCTAGAAGAAGATTTTCATACACTTAGTGAATGACTTAGCAATTTTAAAAAAACATGCATAACACAAAATGAACTGTCTTACTTCACTTTGTACTTTTCTTTCTTGCAGGTAATCTTCACTTCTCTTAGTCATCCCTTGTGTACTTTGTTTCAGTGTATCAAGTTCAGTAATAGCCCTTTTTAGGTTCGATTCACTTTGTATATACTTGAATTCAAATAATGCTGCTTCATCAAGAAGCTGGGTAATCTTAGAAGTAGAAATTGAGGAAAATATGGTGAATTAATTTCACATAATAACATATATTTTAAGAACTCTACGTTGGGCGATCTACAGTGGTTTCAAATGACTCCAGATAACTACATAATACTATAGGCTTATGGTTTAAGACATGTTGCCGGGCTATTCAAATACATTTGAATAATTCTGTCCAAATATTAGTTCTTTTCGAATGCTGTGTATTCTGAATAACTGAGCAAAATACCTTATACTGTCAGCCATATTATAGGAGCATATCACTGCAATAGGCGTTTACCTGTTTTATACAATAACGCCCTGTGAAACTGATTCCTTTATTCGTTTATATGCAGGCTTGAAGCAGTATAACTGTATGAATTTATTCTAGTTTGTCAGTTGAAAAAGTTGTTCTGAAAGTTAATATAAGTACTCGAGGATTTTTGTGTAAACATTATCACTGTATTATAAAGCGAATTCGCACAAAAACAGATAGAAGTCCAAGTCAAAGACAATTTACGACTATGAATAGTAAACCCCCATATTGTTGTAACAGTGGATTGGGTTTTAGAGGGAAGTTGACTTTCATCAGGTAAACCATCGGTTTTATACCTTTATCGCAATGACATTGGGATTTTTACCCATGGTAATACTTGATATTGGCTATCTGTGGGAGCGAAAGTGCGTGTTTCATCCTACTGTAGATCACAAATAGATTAATCCGCCTTAAAATAACTACTGGTGTTTATATTGAAACCCACATCTACATATTCTGAATACAGACACCACAGTATTAATGAATTTCCTGCAGACGAATGCAAGCCTCATTTTGGGCAAAAAATAGGACCTCTAAACATTTGATTTACCCATATGGGTTTTGGGGACTTCCATCAGTATGTTGCTTTCTGTACATCGGTGGGTTTTTTTTAACTGAGGATCTTCGTACTACTGCAGCTAAATAAAGAATTCTGAGGACAAGACGCTTACAGGACAATATTTAAACGAGAGAAATTAACAGCCGGAAATATTCTAGCTCTAAAAATGAATCCCAGTTTATTGCATTTTACTTATGTTATAGAGGAAGTAATTTTGGATAAGTTTGAAGAAAATTCTAAGCACTCACTGAGACAAAAATACCACCTAACTGCATTGATGATAGTTGTCAAAGTTTAAGACGAATTCCTTTCAGTGAGGAAAGTGTTTTACAGTAAAGCCAGCTGCAGTGCGAAATTAAGATCATGTTCGTGTCAGTTAATTGTATTCATTTAATTCATTTATTCGTCTGCGTATCAGGCTTCTAGGAATTCCCTGGATCTACCTAAAGTTTCCACGTTTTTCTAGGTAAATTAATGTCCAGAGTTGTTGTTGATTGCCAAACATGAAAATTACTAAGTTTTATTTCCACATGGTACTCGTTTGCATTCTTTAAAAGCTTTGATTTAGAATTACTTACTTTTCCCATAAGGTCATTGAAATCTGCTTTTGTATCTGATAAACCAATTCTACGTCCTAATTCTAACCGAAATTCATTAGACTCCTTGACCATGTTTCTGAGTTGTTCTTGCTCTGAATTTTGATTAACTGTCAAATTTCTGAACAAAGAAATAGAATTAGATTGAAAAAGATTTAATTACATTGAGTGAAATAAAAGGAGATGTGTTCAAAGTTCAAACAATTTATTCTTTACAAAGCGTAACTTCTATGCAAGTAGAATACCTAAATTTACACGTTAAACAACTGAATGAAATCCTCAACTTTAACCTTACTTTAAGCTTATTTAGAAACCTTAGTAAAAATTAAGAATTTCTCAAATAGTATAAGGAAAACGGGTAAAAATGTGTACGCTGTTTCATTTTTGTTGTACACCTTTAAATTTAGCATTTTATCCTGGATGGGATCACCAATAATGCTCGAATTTCCTACTTATTTTTTATGTGAAATCTTTTAAGACCAGTTTCTGATTGTTTCATAGACCTATAAGTTACTGTTTCTGAAGTTTATTCGGCATGATTATTCAATTCGACTGGTCACGGGTAAGTCGTTAACATACCATTTTCCCGGACGGTTATTTAGGCTGGATAACTTTGAAATAAAGTTCTGTAATTATTCTGTGGATATATACTTGCACATTTCACGCACTTTGGTTTTCACGTAATAATCTAACACTGTCATCAGTATCTTAACTATCAAACTTGTTAGCTACGCCTGTGTATTTCTATTACTGTTGGTTAGCTATAGGTATTTCTAACACGTTTGCTTTAGATGTAATTTGCATGACAAGAATGTTATCGTTGATGCACACAGAAAAGTTTAAATTACTTTACATTGTCTAGTTAAATTTTATCGAATATGTTGAGACAGAGAGGAGGCATATTTTAAGTCACTCTTTCCTGTGTGATGAGTAAACCATACATTTCGACTTAGCCTAGTTCAAAGTCGATGTCATTGAATTTAATTGGTACATCACTACCCGGCCAAAGCACAGTGGTTATATTTTAAAATTATGATTTGTTATTCATGTAAAATAGCAATTTAAATAATTGTTTTCTGGTCAGTTTGCCTTTTCTTGGAGGAACAAATGATGTCTTATCAGTTTCCCTTCAGTGACTTCTCATTGTCAGGATGCATTGGTTCATAGTCTGAACAACTTCGGTTTCCAAAGGGAACTGTAGTGAAACTTGACAGCGAACTGTGTAAATCTCAAATTAATTTGCAAATTGTACACTAGATTCAGCGGTTTTCCTAGTTTGTAGTCAATCAGATAGAAGTAACCTAAATAATGTGTAATCCGGCCATTTTAAAATGCCACTAGATCTCAAGTATTGCAGAAAAACACTTAAAATCCTTCTGCTCTGTTATTTGATTTGAAATATCCAAGTGAAATCCAAGACTTCTAGGGATGTAGTTGTATAATCTGTACATGGCTTGCAGTTTTCGCTCTACTAAGAAAACTGACTACGCTAAAATCATATCTAAAGAGTACGTTTTATCACCTGCTTATCAGTATATGTCAACTAAGCATAAACATTCTCACTATAGGTTTGTGGAAGAATAAATGGGAATATTATTTTGTGCATTGTCACACTTCGTAATATAAGCGTTGAAAGTAATATAAGTGATGCAACTTACCGCAAACGTGTCTCCAACTGAATTACATTATCCTGTGATTCCCGAGCCACCTTCTGCAGTCCTATGACAGCGGCTTGACTTCGATGTTTCAGTAATTCATATGTGTGTAAACTACTCTCCAAAGTTTTAATTTTGTCTTCATATACTTTATTTTTTTCATTTGCATCCTTCAATGCTTTCTCTGTTAATTCTAGCTGATTTTTAGAAAGACGTGCTTCTTCACGAAACTTTTCTTTCTCATACTCTGTTTGGTGATACTAAGAAACAAGACGATGAATATTAGTAAATTTGGTAAAATGTCTTAATGTTCTTGAAATAAAGCGTAGATGCTCAAATCTTACGAAGTAGATATTTAAATAGTTCGACATATGACTGCTCTATCAGTGCCACAGTTAACGGTAAACACCTTTGTTTTAATTGTGAACATTATCAAATCCTAGAGACACTTTTTACGAACAAGATTATATGCGTGTTAAGTTGTGCAATCTGCTCTTCCTCATTTTCATGTAACTTTCACAAAAATCAAATAAAACAACTATTCACTCTCAAAATATCGAAACGTCATCAGTGATGCACAAGTACTAAAATTCTATTTTTCATGACTTGCAACATTTTTTGTTGTAGTCTGTAATGTAAAATAGGTCTATTTTGTTAGAAGTTTCATAAAAGCTAGTAATGTTTCCTATTTCACTATAAGAGTTACCTGAGGATATTCTTATTTAAGTCTTTTGAGTGATATGAGATGTTTGTTATTTGGTTAATCACTGTATGAACGATTGAAGATGTCAGTGATTAGGAAATTCCATGGTAGAAGCCATACTTTGGATTCCTATTTTTCTCACTTGTTGATTACCATATCTGCTTATTGCAGCTTGGCATACCTTTTAAAATATAATATCCATTTGGTAGTCTTAATTTTTCATAAAGGTACTTCGTTATATTATCCATACTGAATTCCGATGGCTGTTTTGTATACAGCCACAAGCAGAATATACAGAAAAAAGTGAATGATATTTAGTGAGCATTAACTAAAATCAGTCTGGAAATCTACTGCACTAAGCATGAATAACAAGGTTCCGATTTCCAAAGACTAACATCATATTAGTGCTTCTATATGGTTCAGAGGCTTGGTAAGTCACCAAAAGTATTTCGAACAGGCTTCAGACTTTTATCAACGGCCACCTTGGTCAAAAAGGACAAGCAGCAGACTCTAGCAAGGTATCCATCAAGAACCTATTGATCAACAAATGTGCTGAAGGAAATGGAGCTGAAGGGGATACACGCTAAGGACACTATTGGATGACATCATGAGACAGATCGTCGAGTGAAACCCGAATGGGAAACGACGATTGATGTGGAGGAAATCGTGTGAAAGCCTATGGGTAATCGTGGAGTGGATTGCACAGAGTAAGATGAAATGGAGGCGTGCTGTTGAAGTCTTGTGTTTCACTCAGAACCCGAGGGAATAAAAATAACAGTTAACGCTGATAAAGGTGACTACATCTGTTATGGTTTTCACAGTTATTTGTATAATGTCTGAGCATCTAGTGAATCATGAGCAGTGTAAGCAATAAACAACCCTGTCGTAACAAAATCATGAAGCTCCAAAGGCAAACTTTTGTGTTTACTAGTCTGCAAATATAAAATACTGCAGGTCTAGCTTCGTAGCGTTTTTACACGACATTTGCTAGGAAGCACTGAGTAACACCTATTCTCACCACTACTTGTAATACATCAAATAAAGAATAACAACAAACTAGTTATTCAATGGTTTGGTCATCCAACAAAATATATCACCATATAAAGTTTGTGACATTTAACTAAGCCGTCATTCAGAATCAACCTTGAGATCATTCAGTTCTGAGAAGAATAAAAGTGAAATTTTAGGAACTTTAATATAGTTTTCTATTTCGCCGTAAAACAGACTAAATCTTTTATCCTCTCCTATGCTGATAATACTTTCATCTGTTAGGATCTTAAATTACCTTGAAATTTCATGTAATGTTGTACTGATTTGAAAGCCCAAAGACTCAATTAATAAAAACATACTGTTTATTATTTTATACTAACCTTCTCTTGATACGTTTCAGCATTAAGTTTGTATAATGCAAGATCTTTAATTGAGTCTTCTGTCATGTAGCTAGGTGGTAGTCGTGGGAAAATGCAAATGTGATTGCTTTCTGGAGCGTTTTACAAACTCCTGATTTGTTGAAGGTCAATTAAAGGCATAAAAGCAAAAACAAAAATAGCCTTTATCTCTGTAAAGTTATTAGGAAGTTGAAATCTAGCACTCCGACCCTTCAAGTTAGTTCAGACAACAAAAATGAGGTATTTTGCTATGTGTCACTCTGTAAGCGTCTAGAGGAAAAAAAGTAATTCAAACCAAAATCGGAATTTTAAAATCGTAAAAATGTATAGTCACTGTTTTATTGTTCAGTGTTAATTCCTATTTGCAGTGTGAAGATAGGAGTTTTAATATATATAAATATATATACGCGTCGGTGGCAGAGCAGTAAAGTGCTCACCGACAGCGCATGTGGTCTGGGGTTTGATCCCCGGCCACCTACTTACTGCTTTACCTCACTAAGCAATTAGTAAGACTGGTTAACGGGGAAGGGTGGATATGAGGCTAGCAACACCATCCCGTAAAATCAGACACCACTGCTATTAAGGACGTTTTAAGGCAGTCAAAACATATCACGTAGAAACGCAATCTAGCTGCATTCAGTCAATTATTCGTAGTAAGTGAGTAAGTTGAAAACCTGTGTCGTGTTAGCAATTTTTCAAGGGCTGCAGTGTGAAATTCAAAAATACATTTGCTCGTGTCTCCAAAAGTGATCCAACGTAATGCAGATATCGAGATAAATATCAATTTATTCCTCTGCCAAGGAATATATATATCATTATTAAAAATCGTAACAACATCCAATAAGGCTAAAAACTCCGAAACCAGCCTACAAATCGCCTAATTTTAACTCATAATTTGTATTAGAAACCTAAAACAGAAAGGAAAATTTCCCACTACTTTTATCTTAATACGTATTCAGATAAAAGTAAGAAACATTTGGTTTTCGTCCTAATTTTTACATGTTTGTGGATTCACTAAACTCATAAAAATAGCTTGCTACATGAAGCTCATATATGAAAGTTTATTATATGTTCTATGTCAAGTAGCTATCGAAATGTGAAAAGTGTATTGTTCTGTCTACTTTCGTTGACCGTTTCTTCTTTGAGAGGAGTCACACAAAAATCCGCCCTTGGTGAAAATTTTTGGATACACTTTAAGACTTACTAGAGCACTGAAAACTCTTGCAGACGTCAGTGCCCTTACTTTTTCAGAGGATCCCATGGGATATACAAGTGCACATACTATTCTGAAGAGGAATAAACTATTGTATGACTCTTCTGCTTCTAAACAATTTAATCTAAAATACGTAAAAGTCTAAGACCATACCATACCAGAACAGTCGTCAAGCATATGTTGGAAGATACTTGCAGGTATCTCCAAATACGAACTCTGACTTAGGCCACGAAATTGGTCAACTTTAGGCTCAGATTTGTGCTCACATATTGATTCCTGAGCACACATGCTCACAGTATAAATACATTTTCAATTTGTACTAATATTCACCTTTAGGAAGGTCACATTTAAAATGCCTCTGATGTTTCCAGGGTTACAAGACTCACTGGTACATAGATAAACACAGTAGTTGTGAAGAATATTTAATGACTGAGACAAAAATGCGGTGTTCATAACTCCATATTCTACTATTTCGTGGTGTTTTTGTGCTCTAGAAAACGAATAATTTAGCCCTGAAATGATCGCTTCAGATTCCATAAATCACGATAAGGTCTTGTAACTGTGTTCAATATCCAATGTCGTTTTCACGAGCTAGTATAAACAAATTTGATTTCTTTGTGCTCGCCTCCTGGTTGTGAGGTATAGATTCCTGATCTTCGATAAACTTCTGCGTAGCTCCTCCTGCCACTCGACTGTGGTAGCTTCGGTTGACTCCCAAAGGAGGAGTGCTGGGATTAATTATATGTGGTTTGTAGTATGCGGTGTGTGTAAGGACGTTACTACTGTGAATGGAGTTGATTCTTTCACCAGTTAATCCTCCAGTATCGTCATCAAAAGAAAAGAGACGATAATAATAGATATAATTAGTGGTTATTCAGACTAAAAGACAGAAAAAGAATAAGAAAACGTAACAACAGTCGGCTGATTAAATTTGAAGAATAATACGAATAATATATATCGGTATTAATGACAATAATTATAATAGGCGTAGTTAAAGTTGTCAGGAGAGTAAGACGGGGGAGAATATAAAGAAGTAAAACGACCAGTTTAATTGTCTACCACTGAATGGTGTATGCGATTTTAAGGGGATAGGCCATTTGGATGCAGTCCTTGCATGGTTGTCCAGCCTTCACTTAAAGGCGTCCACAGACGGTGCCATAGCTACATCTGCCAGCAAGGAATTCCAGGGACGGCAAACCCGCAGGGAAAAGAAGTGGGAGCGCACCCGGGTTCTTGCCCTCTGATGAGCTATCCTTCTAGGATTTCTACGAGGGTGTCTGTACCTGCTCAATGGTAGAACACCTTTGTTTGGGTGATTCTGATCATTTTTTATTTTGTAGGCAGTAATTAAATCCCCCATAAGGCGACGGTAACTGAGTGTGAATAGGCCTAATTTCTTCAGCCTTTCATCATATGGTTTATTTCGGAGTCCAACCACTCCTTTTGTTGCCCATCGTTGGACTTTTTCCAAGAGGTTGGCGTCTCTTTAAGCAGTGGGGATGCAATGATATTATACACTTCAAGATGCGGTCTGACGTATGTTTTATACAACCTTAGAAAGAGCTCAGGAGTGAGTGCACCTAATTGTCTATGTGTAAAGTGTATGACCGCATATGCCTTCGATACATCCCCCGTGTAATTTACGCTTATGTCCATTTTCTCCGTTAGAACTAGACCTAAGTCACGTTCCGACGTTGTGAAGGACAAGCTTTCATTGCACAGGGTGTAACTTGCCTTCTACAGTCTACAGGTGCGTAACTTCACTACTTAGCACTTTTTCAGGTTGAAAGTCATGCCACTGGCCACCGCCCACTCTTCTAGAAACCTTAGAACTGCCTGCAGTCTATCTGAGTCCTCCGGACACATTATCACCCTCTATATCTTCAAGTCGTCAGCGTATAGAAGAGTCGGGCAGCTTAGACGGCATGGTAGATCATTGATAAGAATCAAGAACATCAGTGGTCCCAGGTTAGAACCCTGCGACACTCCTGATGACGAGCTGTGCCAAGATGATCGGACTCGATTGACCTTGGTGCAAAATTGCCTTTCAGTTAGGTAGTCCTTCAACCATGACAGAAGTGGTTTACCTATACCTACCTGGCTTATTTTGTGTAGGAGAAGGTCATGGTGAACAGTGTCAAATGCCTTCTCAAAGTCTAGAAAGATCACATGGACTGGAACATTCATATCCCAACATGATGTCCATTCAACCCAAGCTGATAATAAGTTAGTGACGCAGGATCTGCCTTTCCTGAAACCGTGTTGGGCTTCATGGAAAATACTAGACCTATCGAAATAATCCATGATGTGATCATCAATAATACTTTCCAGTACTTTCGATACCACTGGGAGTAGAGGTACTGGTCTATAACTGGTGGGATTTTGCCTATCCCCACCCTTGAAGATCGGAGAAAGGATGCTTCTTTTCCATTCCTTTGGCAGTTTCCCTGATGCCATGGAGTGTTGGAACAAGTCGCATAAAGGCCTACAGAGAGCTTCGGCGCACTGTTTCAGAACAGATGGCCTGATGTCATCACAACCTGGGGACTTTCCAGGTATGAGTCGCTGCAGCTTTCTCAGTACTATTGCAGGGTTTATTCGGGGGGTGGCTGTTTGGTCTTCCTCCTGTGAGATAGTGATGCCACCATTTTGATCCGTAACGGGAATACCCACATTGCTGTTTAGCTGTTTGGCGAAGGCTAAACTAAATGTTTCAGCCATCTCCAGACTAGTGAGATATTGACCGTTTTGGCCTACTAAGGCGCACGCCCCCTGGTTGGTTGGTTTCCTTTCCGACATGATTCGGTACAAATTTTTGGGGTTTGCCAGGAGTTTTTTAGCAAGGTTAGCCTGGAATGACCTCCTGTCCCTCCTGACTCTTGCATTGCATCGGTTCCTGAGTTCCAGGTATGCAACATGGTCCATCTGGCTTTTAGACACGCGCCACGTAAACCAAGCCTTCCGCTTAGCTTGCAGAATACGCTGCGTGCCTCTCTTTAACCATGATGACTTTCTTTTGGGCTGTATTGTGACTAAAGGGACGGTATCCGAGATTGCTGTATGAATAATCTTTTCTACCGCTTCCCAGTGTTCATCCACAGACAGCTCATCCCCTGCTAAGGGACAGTCTGCATCGGACAAGAGCCTCCGCACTTCAGCATAGTCAGCCTTGCTATAACACAGACATGGTTGCGTAGCGTCCCACTGCAAATGCTCGCGGATAACGAGGTCAAAACCTATGACTGCATGGTCACTACTTCCTAGATGAGTCATGATCTGGACCTTTTCAACGAGTGGTTGGTCACTAGTTAGAATGTAGTCTAGTTTTGATGACTTTTCACTGGGGCCCCACCTAGTGTCGTCTCCAACATTCTCAGTCAGTCCTGTATTTCGAGTAGTTTGCAGTAGATTTCGGCCAAATTTTCCCTAGGCATACCCCGAGCCAAGGTTCACTGATGGGGCATTGAAATCTCCAGCAATGGTGATTCGGTCATAGCCCAAGTCTCGTATCCCTGTGATAGTGCTGAGCAGTAGCTGATTGTGCCCTGCCCCACAGGTGGGAGATCGGTAGATGCCACCAAGTAAATGCTTGGTGTGGCCTACGGTGAAATGACACCATATGGAGTCCGAGAGTTCAATAAGTGGTGGGTCCGTTGCGCGCACACATTTAAGTTGCCTATCAAAGTATATGGCAACTGCCCCTCCTTCCTTATTATCCCTGTCTCTCCTGACCAAAACCATATCACTCATACTGATTTCGTTATCGGCGATAGTGGGGGTTAGCCATGTTTCGGTGAGAATGATCATTTTCAGTTGTAGGTGTGCTTGGAGATTTCGGAGTTCACCCATTTTTCCTCTCAGCCCCCTCACATTGCTATATAGGCAGCTCACAGTGAGTCTTACAACCTCAGCATGTTGTGGGGTAGTTGACGTGAGGCTGTCTGCTGGTAGGGGACTTAATGTTGGGACTAGTTGGCCAGTTCCGATGGAACCAGCCCGTTGTAGTTTTTCCATGGATTTAGGCAGGGCACTTTGGTGACACAGACTGTTATTCTCAGAACTGCATCGCTCGAGTGTCACCGAAGCTTGGGGACGTATTAAAGCCTCCGTTTGCTGCCTCCTTATTGTTCGGGGTCTGCTTTCACAGCATCGGATGTGTCCCCCCAATTTCCCCTTGATCTCATACCACCGTTGAAGTGCTATAGCCAACTGCTCCGGGGATTTGAATATGACAATTAGCAGCTTTGGAGAGCTAATCAGTGTGAGATGAGCAGAGCGAGATAGTCGGGAAATGAAGATGGCTCCAGAAGCGCCAAGGGCTATCTGAGATGCAGCCATCTCCACTGCTGTACGTCACGCATTTGTTTTTCACAGGCAGTGCCCGTTTCCAGCTCCGGAACACTGTGTACCACCATAGAGGTAGAAGGCAAAAGTTCCGGTGACTCCCTCGCCATTTGTCTAACAGCCCATGATCTGTCTTGTCCCACCCTTATGTTCGAGCTTCTGTCGATGGCTAGTACCTGAGCCATCAATAGTATCTTTTCGGCCTCTTCGGCAGAGTCCAGTGTAACCCTTAATGGGGATGGCTTACCCTGAGGCGTGTGGACACCCCTGTACAGCCTGCACAATTTCACTGAACTAATATTCAGACCTAGTTTATTGCACAGATTGGACCACTGTTCCTGATCAAACAGGGCCCGCTGTTCAAGCGAACTATCCTTGCTCACAGGTACGTTAAAGAGGATAAGACTAAGATTCGGCCTTTGGCTTCTCGTATTCCTTTGCAGCATCAGCAACTTTAGGCTTCATCGGGTTCTGGCCAGCCTTTATTGTGTTGCCAAGCTTGCTTGTGGATGCAAGCGATGCTTCTCTAATTCTATCTTTCCTTGATGTTTTGGGTCCAACCTTCTGAATCTTCACCTTGTGAAAATTGGCATTTTCAGTCAGTAGGACTGGAGTGTCCTTCTTACTGTCTGTGCCAAGTTTTAGCAATGTGATGTTAGCGGGTGGGGAGCTACATAAAACCGTGTTGGGACACAAGGGCGGTGTGTTGTTTCTGCTATCCGCAGACACGCTCTGTGTGACTATGCCAGGGCGACAGAGTGGACAGATGTACCGACACCACAAGAATGGGTTATTTTTCATAAACTCGTAGTATGATTTCGGTACCTCTTTGTAGCAACGGCAGTGCACCCACCGTTTGCAAAAATTGCATTCGAACGCTGAGTCAGCTTTAGAAACAATGATATTGAACGCCTGGCATTCGTCTCCCTTACTTGGTGACGCCTTCGAGGTCTTATGACGTCTTGAGCGTTTCCTTTTAGGTTTGTTGTACTTCACACATTGGCTTTCAGTTGGTGCAGTTGTAGTATCCTGTTCCCCTAGTATTGCCTGTGCCGTCTCAGTACTAGACTGTGGCAATGCAGGCATAGTATCAGGACAGATGAGAACTACACGAGTGTGATTGTTATTTGTACTAGTAGTATTGTATTTCGCAATGACCGAATTACAGGAACTCAACCAAAACACTGAGAGGGATGAATTTAGGAATTTGTATTTGGCGGAATTATGTTTTCAAATCAAAATAATAAATATATTAACAAACAACAGTAAGTATTTAAACAATACAAAGATAGAAATTGTCAATCACCACATCCGCCACATGTCGAATGTCTCCTTGCGTATTTATAATGAGGTCTCGGTTTGCTTGCAAGTCTCTGGGATCTTCTAACTGATTCTGTGATATTATTTTCATCAGTATCATCTGGACTTATTTCTGAATTATCTACAATATCAGGATTAGTAGCGGAATCATTAAAATTATAATCGGAACGACCTACTTCGTTTATTCTCACTTGATCCAGGTGTCTGTTATGAATTGAATGATCTTCGATGTCTAATATTTTCACCATTCGATTTCCCATTTTTTGTAGTATGATTCCAACAGAAGGTCTATAGTCATTCCCTCTGTAATAATGTACATCAGAAGTCGTAGACATTAGGTGCTTTCTGAGAATTCGAGATTTGAACAGTTTAGCAGGACTTTCATGGGTACTTGTATGCTCCGCATTGCGATATTGAAGTAGGAAGTTATCTACACATCTCTCTAGCTCATCAAAATTCTTAGGACTCATTGATGCTATGGCACTCTTTAACGTTCGTACGAAATTTTCTGCCAAACCGTTTGACTGAGGATGACGTGGTGCTGTGTACAGATGACGGCAACCTATGTGTTTAAGCCAATCATTGAAGTTCTTCTCAGTGAAATGAGTACCATTATCAGTAACTAAGACATCTGGAATTCCTTCTCGACTAAAAATCTTTCTCAACGCTCTGTGAGTGAATTTCGCATTCGGACTATCTGTAATTATAACTTCTGGCCATCTAGAATAAGAATCCACAATAATTAAAGCATAGTATGAATTTAAGAATGGACCACAGTAATCTGCATGAATACGCTGCCAAACCTCACAAGACGTAGGCCACGGTTTCCACGACGACTTCCCATAGGACATTTTATGCAAACAGCTGGAACAGCTCTTCGATCTTTCGTTAATGTCAGCATCAATTTCCGGCCACCAACATGTTAGACGTGCTAATGATTTCATCTTATCAGCTCCCAGATGCGCAGAATGAAGATCATCCAAAATCGCAGATCTTAATGTCGGAGGAATAATAATTCTGTCATTCAGACATAGAAATCCTTCAGGATGGACTGAAATCTCATCTCTTCGCTTATAAAAGTCCGGAAATCTTCGCTTACACTGAATATTCCAACCTCTTTTTGTTGCATTTATAATGCACCCGTAATATTTCCGAGTATCGTTTATAAGTCGAACTCTATCCACAGGTAACGGCTGGACTAACAAACAATCAGTATCATTAGCAGAATTTTCAAATAATGAATAACGAGATAAAAAGTCTGCATGAGGTATATCCTTGGCCGATCTGTGTTCAATAGTGTAATCATATGCACTTAGTTCTAAACTCCATCTTTGAACCATAGCAGCAGATGATTTATTCAAAGATTTTTCTGGGTTGTAAATGAATTTCAAAGCCTGATGATCAGTAACTATGTGAAACTTAGTACCAAAGAGATACTTGTGCAAGCGTCTTATTGCCCATACAACTGCTAGAGCCTCTTTCTGGGTTTGTGAGTACCCTTGTTCACTCTTACTTAGACGTCTTGAAATAAAAATAACAGGTTGTCCATTTTGCTCAAGTACTGCAGCTATACCCGTAGGAGAAGCATCTGTAGTGAGAACGGACTTATCTTTCGATGAAAAAGGTCTTAAGAAAGCTTGTTTATTAAGAAACTCCAAAGTTTTTCGCAAGATATCTTCATGTTGTTGTTCCCACTTAAATTGTTTACTGGAGACAATATTAAAAAGTGGAGATAACAGTTGAGTGAAATTGGGAATGAATCTGGAGTAAAATTGAAGAGTGCCAATCCATGACCTCAACGACGTCATATTATTAGGTGACGGTGCTTGAATTAGAGGTGCCAAATGCCTAGCATCAGGTCTGAAACCCTCAGAGTCTACCGTATATCCCAAGCATGATACAGACGACAAAGTAAAATGACATTTAGATGGATTAACAAGAACATTTTTCTCACAGAAGCGCCTGAACAGTTTTAAAAGACGTTCATTATGCAATTCGATGTTCGGACCATGAACTATAATGTCGTCTTGGTAAGACTCAACACCACCTAATCCGTCTATCATCTGATTTATTACTTTTTGAAATACTGCAGGAGAAACCTTTAAACCAAAAGGTAAGAACTTATACTTGAACAATCCAAATGGAGTATTAATGGTTGTTAATGCACTAGAAGCTTCGTCAAGAGGAATTTGCAAATAAGCATCTTTTAGATCTATTTTGGAAAAGTATTTTGAGCCATGTAGCTTGTAGAGAATATCTTCGCTTTCTAGCGTAGTGCAACTTTGCTGTAGAAGACGACTATTGAGTGTAAGACGATAGTCACCACAAATTCTCGGTGTTTTTCCGTCAGCCTTTAGTGGTGTGACAATGGGAGTAGCCCAATTCGAAGATTCAACTGGCATAAGTATGCCCTGCTCAACCAACTTGTCCAACTCTTTCTTAACTGCATCTCGCAAACCATATGGAATTAATCGGCGCTTTAGGAAGATAGGATCACCCTCTATTTCAAGATGGATGGGCTGAATCTGCGTGCCACCTACACACTTTGAACATTGAAAAACTAATTCTCTGAGCAAAGATTCATCAAACAACTCAGTACAAAGTGAGATTTCAACATTTAACAATCTAAGGGCTTTCAATCCCAATAAAGATGGACCATATTCACTAACAAGAAAGGGGATATTCCCAAAATTACCACTGTCTGACTTCAAACAAATGTTAGTTGCACCAATAAGAGGTAGTTTATGACCAGTTATGCCTGTAATTGAACTAGTAGTAGGGTCTACCTGAGCATGCTTACAAAGCGATAGTAAATCTTTCTTAGAAATTATAGATTCAGTACTCCCAGTATCAATTATAAAACAGTGAGACTTGCCTGAACTTGTAGTGAAGTTTCTCACTAGATGAGATTGAGTATTGTGAAAAGTTGAAAGAGACATTGACTTCATTTTATCAGACAGTTTGGGAGAATCATGAGTAGCATAATTATTTGAACTTCTACAGACAGACTTGATGTGCCCAATTTTACCACATTTATGGCACTTAGCACTCCGAAAACGACAAGTGCTTCGTAGATGAAGTTTTCCACATGAAAAACACGGTTTGATGTTCTTGCTTTCTGTATGCATTCTATTACATGTGGACGGCAGTTTGGATTTCTTTCTATGAACACTTTTATTATCAACTTTGGACAGCATGACATCAGATTCTGACGTAGTGGCAGCTGGGTAGTCACTGTTGACATCTTCATACGTAATACATAAATCCTTGGCAGTTTGAAAGGTGCAGGAAGGTATCTGAACCAACTCTTTCTCTAACTTAGGAATATTGATTCCAGCAATTAGACGATCACGTAGTTGAGTATGGAACTGATCTCCAAAGTTTCATTTTGAAGCTTGTATCTGAAGTTGAAGAATAAAGTCTCTAATCTTCTGGTTGGGAGCACGAACAAGTTTGTTGAACTGAGCCCTCTCTCGTGTTTCGAAAGTTGTTATGTGGAAGTGATTTGTTAAAAGTTCACAGAGTTTATCATAAGACAGAGAAATTGGTTTATCTGGAAATGACAGAGTTTTCAGTAGGCTGTACGCATCTAGCCCAATAGCAGTAATAAAATGAGCTGGAATTTTGTCATCGCGAAAATTCTTCGACATGCACCATGCGTCGAAACATTCAAGATAATCGGAGATTTCCCGCGGTGAACCATTTACAGGAAACTTTCCAAGATTATTTAATTCCATTGCGACGCCAAAATGTGATTATTATTTGTACTAGTAGTATTGTATTTCGCAATGACCAAATTACAGGAACTCAACCAAAACACTGAGAGGGATGAATTTAGTAATTTGTATTTGGCGGAATTATATTTTCAAATCAAAATAATAAATATATTAACAAACAACAGTAAGTATTTAAACAATACAAAGATAGAAATTGTCAATCACCACAACGAGTCTTTAGGATGGGTATGCGACTTGGGGTTGTTCAACTAAAATGTGCACAAAACCATCACTCTGGGCCCTACAGAGTGCCATGAATGTCAGCGAAGTGAAGTCTGACGATCAGATAACATGTTTTATTTGCGAAACGAGAGAAACGTACGAAGTGAATTAGTCACAACAACGAAATGAAAGAGATAAGCAGGTATCTAAAGTTGATCCGAAGAAACGTTTAGAAATTCATTTTACATTCCATAAATAACACAAAGAAAAACTACAAATCTTCTCGACTGACCTATGTTCCTTGACACATATGTGTCACATGTGTAGAATCACGGTTTTTCAGTATTCTAATATAAACCCTTTATATTCTCCGTCCCAGAATTGCACTCTAGAGATTTATATCTACCATTTCACTCTCACAGGGTGAAGTTAGTGAAATTAAGTTGTATGGAAGAGACTACTAGCTCTCAACAGAATAAAAGCAATTCTAGTTTAGGACTTGAGTCCACCCACCCTTGGTCGTAGCATGTCATTTGTGGGGTTACGTACAGAAACATATATTTTTCTAAAGACTCGCTGCGTAAATGTATGTTCGTCCATCAACTCCTGAAGCTCATATGCATTAGAGTACATATGAGGCAACATATGCCTACCTTTTTGTGGATATCTTGGTGTAATGAGTTAGGATTCGTACAATAATCTGTGTGATCATTCGTAAGTCCGTATTTTCAGTTGTCCAACGATGCGAATCCCTGATATTGTGATTGCAGTTTGCTAACCATCAGTTTGCTTTGTCCAAATGCTTGCTTTAAGAAATTTATATATATATATATATGTATATATACATATATATAGGAACACATCTAGTAAATTTGAGGTGGGAGTGTATGGGACTTTATAGCTAGCTTAATAACAGAATAAGTATGTGAATAAAAATCCAAGTTAATGAGATGATAATGTAACAGTATATTATAAAAAATACAGTTGTCAGTCACATTAATTAAACGGTTACTTGGATATACAGTTAAAGTTCACGGCTACAAATTACTAATGTAATTCACTGAAGCGTTCACCGCAGGAGTCATGTCTACTGGTAGAAGCTGTCTACCGGTTGTAGAATAGTCTTCGGATGAGGATAATAGGTTCCTGCAAAAATCCAAAGAATACAACACGGTTATGAGTGAAGCAATTAGACAGTATAGACTAGTGAGAAGACGAAACGGCCAGCACTATACTGTATTTTTTTCCAGTATGAATTTTTAAAAAAATAGTCATATACAATGTTTCTAACTTCAACATCTAACAAAAGAGTGTACAATCGTATTGTTACATACTCCACAGGAGAATACTTGTACTCTGAAAACAGAGGAACTGGCAGTTACACTTCTCTACCACAAAGTATATGTTTCTTTCTTGAATAACAACACATAGGCTCTTATGGAATCTGTAATTAGCATATCAGCATTCATGTAAGGGGAAAATGCAGTATACGTAGTCAGAAAGTCAAGCAAATGAAAAAGAATTTCATCCATCTAGAGGATATAGAATTTTAAAATGAATAACTTATATCAAACTCTGTGATACATTACTGACTGCGACTCCCTTTTTCTCGTCTTTGTTCCACGTATCACAGTCTGACCTTATTATGCTTCATGAATGCTAACTTCCACTGGGAAATGGTTACTGAATGTATGTGTAGAATTTTGGCACTTTAGTAGAATGTAATTCCATATTAGGTAAGTTAATTTGATAAAACACACAGTGATGTGTCTTACATCACTCATTGAGATTTCTCACTCATGGCTTCATGCTTTTTTCAGGGAACAGTGTATCACTAAAAATCTACATACTGGGACTTGTATGCTGGATGCATCACGTCGCTATCATCATGATTAACCTGCATGTCTAGCCTTTTACATAACCTACTGGGTCACTAAAAATGACAGTCAAGTAATGTTTGAAGTAGTACGACTGCAGATCATCTTCAGAACAGTCTGGGCATCTTTGGGAATCATGAAAAATATTTAAAGTTTGGTACTGTACTGGATTCAGTGACCGAATCCACCAATATATTGTCTTTTTCCTGTGTGTTGTGCGTACGCCTTGTAATTGTTTCCCTTCAGTGGTAAGAATGTTTTCAATCAGAACAAAACCAGACAATTACCAATATTTGATAGTGTCACAATTGCAAATTCAAGCATGATATCAAAAAGATCAATCACAGACAATCCTGACAGTAGTTAACAGCACCTGGAAGAGGATTAATTTAAAATGATATCCAGTGAATGGACTGGACACTGTAACGTAATCACTGGCAATCTCACGACTGTTTGCTAGATTAGCTGCTCAAACGCAAATACACACTGTATATTTAGCGTGTGATTAGCTAGTGAAGCAAACAAGCTTGTTGTTACCAGTGCGTCTGAACTCTTGTCGACAAGTTGTTGGATATAAGAGAATAGTCAACATAGATTACTGGTATAGGACATGTTGCCAAATTATGCAAGCAAGTTACAATATATGTGCACAAACGGAAGACGAAGTATCATACCGCATGGTGATAGGCGTATCGTACGAGAAGCTTTTACTTTCTATATTTCATTAAGTCAGAGGTAAAATTATAATTTCTGCGTCTTTCAAATTTTTCATTGTTTCAATCACGTTACAGCATGGAAATGATTAAGTTAATGTAGATGACAGCTGTCTTTGTATAAATAATAATAATAATATACTTTATTCCAAAACATTATTTGTGATACAGAATGGAATTTTCGGCATTTTTATTACAGTATTGCATCCAGTTAGTGCATTATCCATAAATAAAATTCTACATACATTAAGGAAATCTCAGTTCATTATTACAACAACACATTGGCATGTCAGTAGAAAAGCCAAAGTTGAACAGTGTTTGAAGGTGTTAGAAAAGAAGGTGCTATCACATTTACTGGCGTAAGCGCAAGAAAGAAACAAAGCAGCACATAACAGAAAAAGAGAGAGAAAAGGAAAAGAAAGAAAGAAAACGTTGTACCTTAAATGATATGAGTTGGAAAGATGAGATCCAGTTGTTCTATTGACTATTTAATAAGTGATAGGTATCATGCCTAATACTTTCTTTATCGCACAGAACACGAGCTAAGTAAAGTGTGGTTGAGTTTTGTACTCGCTAGTGCGAGCATATAGTCTTCTATATAGGCTTCTGGTTTCCCTGATGAGATGCAAGGGGAGAATTGTGAATGAAGAGGGTGGCGGGAGTTAGATGAAATGGATTTAGCCCATTTTTAACATCAGTCCAAGTGCCTGTCAACCAGAATATTAACAAGCTGGTTAAGTGGCACGTTGCTTACCCTGCTGACAACCTTTAACATCCTGCGTAATAAGGTATAGCCTTTCTTCAGTTACCCGGGGAAAACTAAGGGGGAACAATAGAGAATAATAGGCAGAATGCGAGAATTGACGAATTGTAGAAGTAAGGGTTGGGTTATACCAGAATGTTTTAACTTCTTGATGTAGAAGGTAAGACGGAATATTTTCTTAGAAATTGCTAAGATATGAGACGACCAGGAAAGATCAGCAGATAGAATGACGCCTACGTATTTAATTTCTGACTTGGTTTCTATTTTTGTGCCATCTATGTTGCATACCTCGTGACGGCCAACCAGTTTGTTTAGGTCGGATTTATGCCTCAAGGTGAAATTGACTGTTTGGCATTTGGAGGAGTCTAGGGTAAGACCGTTTTCCTTGGACCACTGGCTGATTTCTGATAGAAAGCCATTTCGTTTAGAGCAGTCACTTTGACATTAGACAGGCTAAGATACAGTCAGGTCGTTAGCATATTTGACAAAACCATGAGTCTTTTAATAATAATACTATGACTACTGAATATTAACACCTTCCGTACTATTTTTAGCATTTTCATGCTTCCGACTACTAACCTGGCCAATTACTGTCTGGATATCATACAAAAGCAGTTAGTCTGATCCTGAACTGTTATGAAAGATGAGGTTAGTATCCATTTATATGTTTTGTTGAACACTATGAATGAAATCCAGAAGCAGAACTCATTATGATGGGAAGAAATAAACATTCAAATCCACGAAAACATGAATGGCTTGTGACTAGAAATGAGGAATATCTGGCACTGAGAGCATTACAAAGCTATTAATCTCTACAGTTAGCTGATCCCTTTCTTAAAGTTATTCTGGAACTTAAATGTGCTAAATTGGTACTACCGACTAATGTACCTGAAAGTACTGTTTCCGTAAAAGTATAACATACTAATATGGACTTCCTGTTCTATATAGACATATTTTTAGTCGAAATTTACCTTCTTTAACATCAACTTACTAAGCTGCTATCCGGAAATTTATACGACATCGCTCCTACAGGCTAATCAACACCTTGAGGTTGAAACATTCTTTGTCATCAGAGTAGTAGTAGGTCACTTGAATGTAAATACTGAGTGATTTGTTACACATGAAACTATGGACTTGATGTCGAGAGGGCGGTAAACTAACAATATCAGCTGCAAATATCTTTTTGTGAGTAGGCATCACATCGGACTAATTCCGACACATGCAGTGTAATCTATTGTCTAGTGAAAATGGTAACTGTTTCAAGAGAAGTAAATTTCTGTCGTTGTCAACTCTCATCAGTCAAACAGAAAATATATAAACACATACATGATGTGTACATTACTGAAAGCCAAATGTAGTCTGTATAGGTTCATCTACCGGATGTTAATCATTGTCACCCAGTCAACTTCTGTCACTGAGAAAAATAATAATAAATACTGTAGAAGTAAACTAGAATTGTATTTGGATTTAACAGAGTATAAACAGGTCTATGCATTTTGGATTAGATGATGATTGTTGACTGATTAATTAAACATAAATCTATCAAGATCACTTTATCGATTGTGTATTCGAGCATAAAATACTGACCTTGTGAAATATATGATTGGTTTGTTGGCCTAGATATTGAATAATTAATTTCTTCCTTCCTGTTTTAAATTGCATTGTCCACCCAGTACATCCCTCAGTAAAATTGTTTTTGCCACTCTCTTTATAACTGACAGTGCTTGTTTTATTAGGAAAAAGGAAGACTTATCGTCAGATGTCTGTATGATATATATAGGTCGATAGTTCATATAACAAGATATGATGAACGTGAAAAATTAGGGAATTAAACTTTGCGTTTCTTCTGCTAATAACGTTCGAACTTAGCAGTGACTTATTTTATAATGCGATGAGATGGATGGCAGTAACACCTTGATAAACTGTGCACTTATATTCATTGTTAAACACTGCCCGTTACAAGTATTGTTGCAGACTTTGTGACTACAATGACAACTGAAAAGACTTACGTCTACTTCAGACTCTTAATATTTGTGAAGTGAATTTAGATAACAGTTACACTACAGATGCAAATTTTTGACTGGTCCTACGGGAGTTTAACATGACAAGATTCATTCGCATAAAAGTCATTTGTTTTGTTTTCACGTATAATTTGTTCACGACACATAGTTTTCAGCAGTTTTCTTGTACTATCTATGATTTTGTCTTCACTCTTATAAAGAGTGTTCTTAATCAAGTACCTACTTATAACTATTGCATTCAAATTAACTGACAAGCGAAACACTTCAATGTGTTGTTTAGACAGTAGATATTCGCAATCAGATGTATCCACTCCCTGTATTACGAACAAAGACTGCCTTCAAAGCGTTTTTGTGACTACTCGAAAACACTTAAAATGAAATATCACACATCACGAAACCTTGCAATTGTCCTCCTAGAGTGGATAAATTTCATAGATCCAGATTAACACAGAAAATACAAACGAAGGGTTTAACCTGAACATTTAACCCAGAGACAGATGAATGCTTTTATCTATTTTCTTTAAATCTGGGTAATCCAGTCTACTGCTATTTGGCTATTTTATCTGACAGTGTAGAACTATCATTATGGATAAGCAGCATTACTATAAGATTTTGTGTTTAATATACAGTAAAGGAAATTGCAAACGTCTGAAAATGTTTGCATATATTAGCTTTGAGAGACTAAAGCAGAGAATTAAAATATCAGGTTTGACGAATACACTTTATAAAACATAAGTAATTCACTTTATCAACGCATAAGAAAAGAGTATAATTGAACAAAGTGTTTTGTTTTCAACAGATAACAAGTTTTGAAACAAGAGTTTCCTTGCACAAGTCTTAACATGCTAACAATATTCTTTTTACAAAGCCTACTTCAGTTATGTTAATGGAATGCAGGAATTCAGTATTTATCATCGATATATTTATTCTACAGCATGGGAAAAAATTAACAAACTTGTGGTACACATGGTTTAAAAAGCCTTGAGATAAAATCCTCATGGTTGTGAAATGATGTTAAATTCCGGAATAATCTTCACTTTTTGTACACTAATGATGAAACTTCAACTTACTAAAAATTATGTTCACTACAAAAACAATTTACAACGTGAGTGAGCTGTTGAAGGAATGTCAATAACATAAAAATGTGTGTGCCTCAAAATTGGCATGTACACTATTAACAAAAGAAGCTTATTAAGTTATAAGTAAAGAGGAAACGATTAAACATAAATATTTGCTATTTGGCGATATATAGATAATGGTGCACTGACTGGATACTGCTTTATGTAGCGAGTTTTAAAGTGTTGCTGTTGGATGTAACTTTTTTTATTATTATTGTTCTCTTAGGTTCCGACTGAAACACAGGGCCTTGCCTTGCTTCTTCTTTCTTTCTAGGACGGTTGTACACGTCTCCATGAACATCACCTTCATAGAGTCCCAATGTTCTTCCACACAGTGATTCGAATTAATGTCTCCAACTTTGCTGTGATGGCTTCAGTTAGGGGGTGTTTTGTAGTTCGTTTGTCATTTTCTGAATGCTGAACTTGAATTGTGATTTCCAACTGTCTGCAGTTGTTCTGAAGGATTTCAGCTTCACCTTGAATGTTCCTTGAACTAGATAATACTCTAAGCCCACATCTGCTCCCCTTCTATGCTTTGTATCCAGCAGGTTGCGTCTCCACCTTCTTCAGCAACATTGAGATGAAATCTGTCTTGGCTTTGGTGTGTCCATCAGCTGAAATCCGTGTTGCCATATTTATATCCCTGTGCTTGCATACGCCACCTCCGATCACCAAATCATCGAAGGTGCAGAAGTCTGAGAACAGTTCGCATTCATTTTGCCAGGTGAGAGCCTCCCGACCCATGATGCGTTCTCTTCCTGTATTATTTGCTCCCAGTCCGGTAGGCATTCATATCGCCCATAAGGATTTTGATGTCCTCATTTGGGATGTTGTCCATTATTGCTTGCACTTGTTTACAGAAATCTTCCTTCTTCTCTACTTCTGAGTCGTTTGTAGGTGCTTAGCATTGGATAATTGAATCTTACTGTCATTATGCTGGAGGCTGTCGGTTCTTACTGCTTGTGAGCTTTCGATTATGTACATGACATCATGATAGCCAGTGTGCTTGTGGTCATGGAAAGCCTTCCCAGTCAGCCCCGTACATTGTACGCACATTTCATGATCCCATTCTTACTCTTGTTTTCATCGGAAGAAGACACATTGGCTCACTGGCTTCCGAAAGGCTTTAAGCAGCAGGCGTCATTTCGCTTCTCTGGCTCCAACAAAAAATAAGTTTGTTCTTCATATTTTTAATGTTTTTCTTGTGCGTTGGACATTCTGTAGCAGTTTGATTGATTTTCCTGGGTAAGATCGCTGTCCCCACACCCCATCCTCCCTCCTTTCCCTGGCTTGAAACAAGCTAGAAAATTAGCGATCTAAGAAACTAGGAGGGTTTAGAATCAACTACTAGTTTCATAAGAAACAGTAAAAACTTTAAGTGAAATAAATTGAAATATCAACGTGGAATTTTGCATCAAACTGTATCACCTGAAGTTGTCACACTTCACAATAGCATACATAATCGTGGTGGAAGTGAATGCAATGAAACGAAAATGTACGTGAGAAAGAATAACCGGATGAAGAAGAATGGATATTTTTACAGTGCAGACAATCCCATGTATTGAATTTTTCCGTATAATTGAAAACGATTTCGAGCCAAGTGACCAGCAGTCTCCGATCATTGATTCATAGCATCTCTGAAACTCCAACCAGCTAGTAGTCTCTACATGTCATGTCTCAAACAAGTAGCCGATGACGTCATATATTTGTACTACGTTTTTATCTGAACACCACTAACTAACTTCCAACCTGATGCTACATCATCTAACAAAGTTCGTGAAGAAGAGCGGTGGCTCAACATGTGCTCATCTGTCTAATTGCTCTTATATGCTAGCCCTTTGTTATGTAAGGAAGTCCGACTAATATTCAAATATATCCAGGTAACTAGTGCTAAAAGAGTTGAAGCATAAGTGGCAGTGCTCAGTTAGTTGAGACTATGCATTTTCAGTTCATCGACAAATGAATGAGGCACACACCATTCTCACCGCTCTGTGCTGATTATTGTAGCCAGAATTTGAGTTTAACTTAGTCTATGCTATATGAAACACTGGAACCATTGAGGAGACAATTTTCAAAGCATATATTCACCGATTCCCTTCAGTTTACTCATGAAATAACTCAACTGGATGCATGCAGAAAGCAATCTCAGATGGTAATCAGAATATAAAGGGTTTTGTTACAACTGAAAGAACCGAATATCAAAAGCCAATATGGATAGGAGATTTCTTACATTATCATAGCTTCTTCTTAGCTCAATTCAGAAAGATTTTGATCAAGATATTATTCCTCACAGCAAGATAAATTTGTTCAAATAGCAGGATGGAGTACTAACAAATATTCCTGAGAAGCATACAGGTAAAACTGAATTAGCTTTATAAATAAATATTTCAAAGATAATAAATTGAAATTAATATCTAAGACAGTTCTTAATGAGAAAGCACTTATCAGTTTGTCATTCGGTGGAGATAAAGTCGCCCATCTGATGAGACATTACTTAAAGGTGGTGAAGCAAATCTTACATGTTGCTGAGGTACTACATTATGTACACAACTGTAAGTTCAAACAGTGGATGAAGACATGCAATCAGTCTTCGCCACACCGTGTTAGTTAACCTGTTTGCGAGAGCAAAACATATTTGGCGTTTGGAAAGTCATCTGTTGGGACTTGTCTCGGTACATTTTCCTAAACGACTATCAAATACTCGCTATTCAATCCCAAGAAGCTCTATCAAACGTCGTTTACTACACTTTAATCATATTATTTTTTTGAATAAATGCTTGACAACCATCAATCAGTGAAATGACAAGAAAGTGCTAGGATTTGTTGCAGCCCGTTTTATCCTACTGATAAGGTCAGAGGATTGTGTACGATAGTCAGCCTTAATCTGTCTTGGTACCATACTCTTTGCTGTTATATTTTCCCTGTCTTTCCTTTATGTTATTAGTTCGAATATTATTACTGTCATTCGACTGCTTTGTTCTTCAATTGTGATAATTATTTCAATTCAAAAGTCACAGGTTAGTATTATTCTCGCTCCGCGGTTGTTTAATTCTTTAAATTACTCCTTCAGTTTGATTCAGATACTTATAGGCTTAATACTATAGTCCGATTCAGTTAGGGTATATAAAGTGAATAAAGTTTCCATAGATGTGTACTACTTCTACTATGTTAGCTCCATTCTTGAACATTATTACTCCTTGATTAAACTGTCAACCTATCCTACGCTTTCTATTAGTCATTCAATTGTTGAACAATAATGAATTGTTGTCACTTTGTCCATGTGCTTCTGTATTTGCTAACCTTTTGAATGCATAGTGTACTGTAGTATTCAGCCGATTAGTCCTATCAAAATCTGTGAATTTAGTAAATACTGCTTTTTCACGTTTATTGCTTGTTTTGAATACAACTGTGTGGACTGAAGAGAATGTGATGCACTAGACTGTTTCTATGGCTTTTACGAATAAAGCAAATTATTATTATTATTCAAAAAACATACTAACTAGAGATTTATTGATAAAATTTGATTACTTACTGTTTCTAGCAAGATATTTCTTTGCTCATAACTGATATGAGCGTTTGGAAACAGGTCATTTCAATCTGTCTTAAGGTGAGCTGAACACCAGATAATAGTTTCGCTGGTTCACTCTGGATAACAAGCACTGCTGCTCAATACAAGTGGACTCCAAACTACTCATAATAGTCAGTAGTGTATAACACCGAGTTATTTTACTTAGTTTCTTGATTCCCATTTCTAATATCAGATAAATCACACATTTCGAAGGAAACCACTGTGAATTTTTACTATGCGTTATGTAATCTGAAAGTGTAGTTATGTTTATCTATATTGAACGAATGTTTGAAGCAGAGGTGCCAGTTTATTCAGAATCCATTTGGCAGTAATAATCACATTAATATCATCTGTATCAAGTAATTAAAAGTGAACCGGTTGATGTATGTAGTAACTGTACTTCTGCATCACTTCCTTTATAATCCTCATTTGATATGTTTTGCCGCTTAATTACTAATCCTGGCTTTGATTTATAGTTATTACAGGCACTTAACTTTCAGTTATCCACTCTTTTCCTCCTCTGCGTCAAATTTTAAGCTTTTCATGATGTCAGACATATATAGAGACACTGGATTTGTTTATTTTTTTTGCAGTTTTGATTTCTATTCTCATGATTAACTATTATACATCTGAACTTCACAGAAAATAGACAAAAATAAAATTCAGTCTGTCTAGCTCCATCATATTCCTTCAGCATTTGTATCCACTTATGAACTCAACATGTTATTACTGTTACTATGGTAATCAGATCCTGCACACATGCTTAACTAACAGTAGAACATTTTTCTACTGACTTTTGGGTACATACATTCTCCATTTGTTTGGTTTTTTTATCTGTCAGACATTCCTTGAAGGCCTCATTAAATAGTTTCCAGCTAAAGAGAATACCCAAGAAAATAATAATTGACTGCCACTTGCCTTGAAAACATAAAAGTTTCTGAATTTATCACTCATAGAATTTCCTTTTCAGAATAATAAATAAACATGCGCTTACACACAAACACACACATATTCCTTTTTCTGTATCAGAATATTTTGTACGGTGGATTAGGATAAAATTTAGTTGCTTGTCGGAATTTAGACCACAGTCACCTGTTTAAATACCTTGATATACTTATAAATTATTCATTATTTCCCCTAGTACAGTAAGAAAAAATATGAACATATGGTGCGTTGTAAATTTGAGATAAGCAGATTCACATAATGAATTTAATGCAATAAAAATTAGTCATCTCATTTGTTATCAATTCAAGAGCCTTAAACATGGCGCAATATTTATTAGGAAAGTTTTGTCGGTATTGTAACAATTTAGTTAGAAGTTCAACTGACATACTTAGGAAATATTATAAAGTCATTTAATGCTAATTAACTCTTTGCTAAATCTGTTTGGTTATTTTAGAATCACTATTTCATTAAATAGCCATTTAAATGACCATCATATCGCTACCCAGCATAAAACGTGTAAAGTTCAAATCACTTTACTTCACATTCTAAATGCTGGGAGTTAATTATGGAGTAAGTGATACCGTTAAAATAGTATTTGGCTGTTGTTGTGTTGAATTATTCAAACACTATTATCATTTCATTGTGACCTACACACATTTGAACTTATAAGAATGTGAATAATTATTCAAATCTTGTCTTAAAATTATTTTCATTATAGTTAAAGTCTTTGAGATACTTACGGCTTTGGTATTATTATTATAATATTATTATTCCTTTGCGTTCCGAGTGGAACATAGGGCTTCAACAACATATCTCCACTTTGTTCTGTTTTCTGTCGTCCTCTTCAGCCGGGTTCATGACTGCCCAAACTCTCTCATCTCCGGCTCCTCACATGATCTCCTCCATATCACCCTCGCACCAACAACCCACTTGTCGCTTCCCATTTGGATTCCACTCGAGCTATGGCCTGCATTGCGTGCGATGTCATTCGGCGGCCTCCTCAATGTATGCCCGATCCATCTCCACTTTATCCTACATAATTGTTGAGCGATCGGCTCTTGGTTGGTTTGTTCCCAAGGGTTTTGGTATCTGTCAGTTATATCACAGCATCATCCTCAAATACAACAGCGATTGATAAGTTGGCTTCATTTTAGTATTGTCTGTCTGGATTACAATCGTCAATTCTTATGGCAGTCACATTTGATGGTAATATTAGTTGACACCTTTTTTAGCGTAAAAAATTAACGCGATCATTGAGGTTCTAATCATTAGCCAAAAGAGAGCTTTCTACCGATATGACCAATTTTTCCCAAAGTAATCGGGATCCAAGTTAACATTTATGAATAGTTTTAAGAAACATGTGGACATAATTCCATAATAGGTAAGTTTGTTTGATACGACACACACATAGATTCCACGTTATCGCCTGGATGAAGTCTGCAGCACAATTTATCGCTCATGATCACATCAATGTATTCATGAGACTTCCCAACTTATTTTTATATAGGGAGGGAGTGAAGCGATTGTTTGTTGTATAAAATCTGCTTATCTAATACAGAAGTTCGCGCAAAGGATAAAGTATTGTTTTGTAGCATTCTGGCTTGTAAACAAACTTTTAGATGATATCAGTAAATGCTGGACGCAAACTAGAATCTGATCAACTGGCTACAAACGAGATTGTTGAAGAAATCATATTATCAAATTCCAAATCTCAATGGACAATGAAGAACGAAAAGTTTTATTCTCTCTTTTGTAAAACTATGGTATTTTGATCATGAAAGAGGATTTTCAACCACAGACGTATGTGTTGAAGTTATGCACCCTGTACCACACCTGAAAACCAGTGTTTACTTTCATTAGCGTCAACTACCGAATTCCTAAAGCACGTCAATTTCTAGAGTGTCATTCAGTTTGTTTATGCATCTGAAATTTAAAATTTAAACTGCAAGTCCAGTGTTTTCGCATCTTTATATTTTTGGACTAATAAAGTCTATTGGAATTAGAAGATAAATCTTCTGCTGCGTATCATTATAATTTTAGCTATTCCGTTATTTCTGAAGCATGAAAGTCTTAACGGCTACAAGTATTTCCCGACTGTTAAAAATTATTTTTGTTTGAACTTACTGACAACAAAAGTTATGCATATCCCACAAAAGTACGTTTCATTTCGATAGCCTGCTGTTACCACTAATATCAATTATTAGTGCCCATTTATTCTGTATTTTATTGTGAAAAGAAGGTACGAAAATTCAAGTAACGATTTCTTTTCAACATCTTTTATTTGCCAAATACCGGTTTTTGTAAAACGTTGACAGATGATTGACGTGAGCAGCAATTATATGACATACTGTTGAATCATAGACATAATTTTAAAAATTCACGGCAATCAAGTTTGTTTGACTGCACTAACCAGTTATAATCTGAACATTCAATGGCACGTTTAAGACTGAGTTCAGTTTAAAGTACCTTAAGTCATGACAATATTTGAACAAACCATTAAAAGTAGAAACTGAGTCTAGTCTGTAAGACAATCTTAAGTTTGAAAAGGAGGGAGAACTCAGCGTGAGATTGGTAACTTCACCCTATTGAAAAGCTACTTCTAAAGGTGGCCTGCTTAAATCACTGGGCTACTGAAGCTGCTTTTCAGTAAAGTGCTTAATTTCATCCGGATTTTGCGTTGTTTTATTCGTCTAGTTATATTAGATAACCTATACATGAACTTGAACGCTGATTTAACTTGCTTCCGAGTAAACGCTTTACAATTTTTCAACCCAATTAAGATATACTTCAGATTATTACTTTGCATGTAAATCCTGCATGAAGCAAAAAGTATTTTGGAACGCTGAAACTTTTTGTACCATATGTTCACATATTGTGTGAAATATTATTATTACTATTATTATTAATATCAAAGCACAAGAAACTGCCTGAATAGATCCAGTCGCTAGTGAGCATCAGTTTACTATGTCTCAAGAAGAGTTGTTTTCATTAAGTGTGCCATATTTGCTCAGTAATACTGTTTTATTTATGATCGTCCTCTTATCTTAATTGAGAAAACTTGGTATTTTCTGGAGGTCATGGAATATTTTATTATTATTACCAGTTTATTATCACGTTCATTGAAATAATAGCCTGAAGACTGATCCCGCTTGCCAATAGTTTTTTTATTCCTTTACGTTTCCAGTGGAACATAGGGCTCCAAGCTAAAGGCTTGAAGTTTCGGTAGCAGAAGTGTCTGTTTTTACGGGATGGAGTTGCTAGCCTCATGCCCAACCTTCCCTCTTTACCAGCCTTATTACTAGTTTAGCGAGGTAAAGGAGTGCATTGGTGGCCCACATACGTGGTTGGCGAGCATTCTACCACTGTGTCACCGACGCACGCCTACCAGTAGTGATCAAGATGATCTAAGTACCAATTAGCTAGCACTTCATTTCCCTATTGAATCACACTTTATGCTATCATTCTCAATTTGAAGAGAAGATTTGACCCACTGTATTCTAAGTGACTAAAGTTATAATTAAAACTTTCTTGAAGTAAAGGTTGTAATAAATTTAGTCTCACAACATGTTTTATAAGTTTATTAGGTAGTCTTTACTTCTCTCTTTGTAAATTTAATAATCTCAGTAAAGAAAAACTGGGTCTTATAAGTCGTTCGAAAATGGTTTTATGAGATATTACACAGGTGACATTCAGAGAAGATAGTGAGAGCATTTCATAATTTTTCTGTTTGTAATCTTTACCAGAGAATATCATGAAGTCACTTTTGTCCATTTATGAAATCTTCACTTAGACTGGAATACATAACGGTACCATAGCTGAAAACTAAACTTAGCAATTAGGTAAACGATGAGACAAAATTCTTATAATGGAGAGTTAGATTAATATCTGAGTGAAATGTTTTAAATCTTTGGCTGTTTATTTCTCTTTGTTCCACTTCCTAGCTAGTTAACAGATACTAATAAACTGTAAAACTGTTCACTCTTATTACTGTGATAGATTTTTTGTATTTCGCTGGGACTCAGGTGTATTGGCTTGCCAAGCCGGAAATATGATGAAGCACGCGTCATAGATTCTGCTGCTAGCTACCATCAGCCAAATAAACACACTCTATTTTCATGTTACATGCACCCATCAAATCCGTCCAACAATTTATACATATCTTCTGTCTCTTTTAGTAATAATAATAATAATGACAGCTTTCTTCTACTTTAAACATCTAGACAATATACAGAACTTTCAGTGTAGTTTATTGTGTAGTATTTTCTCTTCATCCAGGATGTTCAAACTAAATAGCAATCCGAGGTACTCCATATGATGCAGTGCTGTTCAGTATGAAGAGTGAAATAATCCCTCACAATATTTTTCTTTACAAATGTGTGCGAGTACATTTGGCTAACCAAAGAAATAATTGAATAGGTTGGAGGATCTCATCATGAGCTGACATCAGTTAGCGAACCACTGAAAGACATGGGAGTACTGCACAGCTGTTTCGTCAGCCTAGTTTGGGACTCTTCATCAGTCTGCACCCACCGAAGTACTGCTGAATAGTGCCATACTTGGACGAAATATTTGTCCAGTACTCCCAGGTCTTCCAGTGGTTCTCTAACTAATGTCAGCTCATGATGAAATCCTGTAACCAATCAAACTAGATCCCTACAAAACCAATGCTTGAAAATAATTGAATAAATTTAAAAAAAGAAATAGAGAAAATGTTATGCATTGTGTTGGATGGAAATATAGATAGCTTAGTAATTCAAGCAGGTTGCCAGGGAAATCTATATTAATACATTCAGTTGTCATAATAATTTAGGAAATCACTTTGTTGGACAAAGTAAAGAGGTATATTTTAAGGATTTATCTCACTGAAGTTAAAAGCCAACATGGAATGGTCCATACACGAATTTTCATAGTTGAGTCATTTTGAGACCAAAGAGAAATTTGATCCACTCCTTATCTTCAAGAATAAGAAGGATATGTACCAGTGACATAGTCGATGGTAAGCTGGAGAGACTCAGACGAATGTCCAGGGAAAATGGATTTCCTTCAAGATTCATTAAGAAAAACATGAAGTTAAAGCAAAAGCCTGAAAGAAGCCAGACGGTGCAGAGGAAACTGCTATTTATGAACGTTGAATTTAAAGAAGATACCGCAGCTTAGATCCTGAAGAATCACTTATGCAGATCATTGAGGAAAGCCTTCTTTACGACTGAGCTGCGGATCAATAGATGTGTATAGGATAAATTGCCGCTCTGGGCCACTTCAATGTATGTTTATAAATACACCTGTTCGCGTGGCGTCAGTTGTATTGGCCGCAAAAAGCGTACACTTTCCAAACGTATCTGTGAACATTATCCGGCGTGGTTAGCAAAAGGTTAATGCAGGACAGTCACTAGCTCAATTTTCGAACACTTGCTGAAATGAAGCCACACAGCTCCACCAGAGTCGTCCTTCGAGATCATCTACAAGGTGAGGCTAAATGGTACAAAGTGCGTCAGGTTTCGACATTTGTGTATGGTGGAGTCATTGGCAATTTGTCAATATAACACCGAACTCTGTGTGCAGAGAACGTTTGTTCAGTATCTTACTCTACCATGATCTCAACCTCTTCACTAGCCGTTCCCTGTAAAAATTTTATTTTTTAATTTTCAATTTTACTTTTAGTTTGTTTTTACTGTAATAGTTATCCGACTACCATCACTCTCATATGTTCTTTTTGTGCATTTTCACACCCTCTTCACACCTTTTAAATTGACACTCCACTACCTTTATTCTCACTCAATAGCAATTTTAACCCTATGAAATTTCTAACGCTTTTTCCTGTACACTGTTAAGTATTACGTAATTTATGACTTTCATTTTTACTTTTTCAGTTACTTCTGAGTAATTGTATCAGTTATGCCACTCCTCCTACTACTCCATAATGGACTCCTATACATTTTTGGTAAATATAAATACGACTGTACAACCTCTGAAGATGATTTCGTTGATAAAGAAAATTTTTTCTTGTTGAACTATCTTTTATTTCTTTCATAACTCAATAGATATTTTTAGTGAAGTTAGAATCTAGAATTAGCAAAATCATGTGTACTTTAAAAATAAACTGTCCAAAATATGTATTTTATAGTAAATCTCTACAATCCATGATGTTTTTGCGACATTCCAAGGGCTCAGAATTTCTATTTCCCTTATTTCCTGTCTTAATACAAAACACACCGTGTCCACTTTTTTTTCCAACCGAACTAGACAGATGAGGGAGAAATCCCTATTTCTTTTCTCTTGTAGTTTCGTAAGCCTACAAAATTATTTCTTGAGAAAATTCTTTTTTGTCAACATCTCTAAGAAAATATTACTCGCCTATATTAATGATGATAATAACTACAGTGGTGAGAAGACAAAGGAAGAGGGAGAGTTTACGTGCGACAGAATATGAGTTAATGAGCTAGCCATAAGATAACGATGAATGGTTGTATGCTACAGGCTTTTTATCTTCACGTTTCTTTTCTTACTTATTTCAGGTTTTGTTGTTTTCCACACGCAAAAAAACATTTGTTAGGTGTTGTGTCTTTAATAAGAGAATAAGAGTGACTAGCTAGAATTGAAGGTCTCCTTGATTGACGTGAAAAAGACTGATTCTCTTTAGGAAATTATTAAGAAAATTTATAACACAACCTTAGTATTCTCTGCATGAAAGAAATTAAAACATGAAATACTTTCGGATAGACAGAAATGTCTTAGTCATTTGTTCGTGCTCACTCACTCATTCACTCTTACTCTCACTCAATCACTCGTCTACTTAATATGATTACATCTTCAAAGGAGTCTTTTCTTTCTTACTTATGTAAAATATAAATACTGTTTCCCACAAGCACGCTACTGTATTTTGAAGGCGCAGGTTTATTTATTTATTCCTTATTAGTCTTATTACTATAATATTTTTTATAATGTCGTAGGGCTCTTTACTTTTAAGGTAAGCTGTGAAAAAATAAAATCAGTGAAGTCGCATTTCATTCCAATTGATTTCTCCGTTGAGTATATCTATCTACTGTTCAAAAATGATTACTAAATGTTATATATATATGAGTTAGAACGTTTTCCTCTCTAAAACTAACAGCCGATTCTCTATGTTCCAACTCACTACTGACTGATATTGATTACTACCTATGCATATGTATTCCCTTACAAAAAAAGTTCCAAAGCGGTAACATTCAGAGGCAAAAAACAACGGAAAATTGAATTCATATTTGATCTTTGTTTTGTTGTTTTTTTTGTTTTAGAAAATTCCTTCACCCTGGTATACCGAATCACCACTGTATAAAGTGAACAAACTGAAAACTTTATTTATCAGTTTCTTTGCAAACAGACAACAAAAAATAAAATAAATACTGTCAGTGAAAAAATTTAGTGAAGCAACCGTGATACAGATTCTTTTTTCTATTCGAACTATCTGAACTATAAGTATGCTATCTGTAATCATTCGGTGATAACTAATAAGTAATTTAAGCTATGTGCATGCGTGCGAAATTCACTCATATATTTTCATCTCTACTAGATTCTACTGCTTTATGCAATTTTGCAAATAGTTTCCATTCTTTCTTCTTTATCAGATATCAGACTGTTAATATAAGTCTATATGGAATTGAATTACTTGAGTGCTTAGAATGTCGTTGTCCACGGTACATTAATACAGCAGAACAATGAAGATAGATTTTTGACTGTGTTGTTTGGGTGAGATGGCAAGCCATATATCTGCTACAAGTAAATAATACACCTGATAATTTCGACATAGAGTGTTTCACTACAATATAATAAATACTTTATAAATTTTATAGCAGTACGGATGGAATAATACAAGTGTTTAACTGAAGGTTCTGAGAAGCCAGGTTCTTCTTTGATATGAGTTTATCAATAAGTCAAGCTTGGATACAAATTCAGCAAGTGTAGAATTTCATTGCTTTATAGTCCCAGTAAACTTGCGGTTTAAGGATACATATACTGCAACTGTTCGTTTTTTATTATCTTTACCTATATGAGATGAAACGTCACCCTATTTACATAAATTTACTGAAGATAAGTTAATCTACTTTCTTCCAAAAGTAATTAATGTTCGTTGTTGACTCAGAAAGACATTAGCATCTAGTTGGCTACATCTACATGCTTGTCATGAAGAACGTAGTCAAACTTTGGAAGTATTGCTGGCACTTCTTGAATTCTAATTACTTCACTTAGTAAGAAAATGTCAGTGTGTTTAAGTTATGGAGAAATGCAACAATTAGTTATGACTGTGATAATCACACGAGGTATTTGAGATTGTAGTCACACCATCTGATAGTATGAGGCAGTAGTTGTATTATTTTACCCTTTCAATTACTCATTTGAGTTTTTCCAAATCATTACAACACACTTTGTGACTGGCTTTTTCGGTCACCATGACCCTAAAGCAAAAACACGATCCGAAAGATATTTTGGAACTTCACGACTTACTTAGACACATAAATATACACGATAGACCAGTTTTATTTTTCATATTAGATAGTTGCTTATGAATGTTTCACTGTTGAAAACAGCCCTTAGTCGAAGTTTCTGAATTGAGAAAAATGAACTTTAACTTACCAGTAAGTAACTTGCAGGAACTTCTACAAGAATGTACTTCATATTTACAGTATTTCTTTAAGAATCATCCATACATGCAGACAAGTAGCCAAAATGCATCGTTACGAATAGATTTTAACAAACAAAATCAATTCGCTGTAGTCCAAACACAGGAGACGGATATCTGGGTTCTACTGTGTAGCTGATAAAACTTCCCTAAGACTCATACAGTCAAAAATTGCTTCAAAGACGACAAAAAGACGATTATTCTTTGTATGATGTATGGTTCTATTCAACATTAAAAACTAAAAATTACCTCAGCATTTCTATTAGGCAACTGCACAAAGGAGGTAACTTTCTGAGTACAAAAGAGTACTGTAGAATAAAATTAGTTAACGTAAACTCAACTGTAAGAAGTACCTTAGAATCAAATAGAATATTCCCAACAAGGTATAATCAGAACTCCATCCACAAGAATCACACATTGACAATTCCTGCAGACAGTCCAAAGTCAGAATGACCTTGATTCATTCTAACAAAATCACGCTATAAAGCGGCACACTATCAGGGTATTGGAAAACCACAAAGAGAAGAATTAAAATCAGATGTCAGAACAATGATATGCAGTATAGCAAAAAATGGTTCAGAATTACAAAATTGGTGGAAACATCCAAATAAGTGTAAATATTGTGATTAGATGGTTCAGGAAGGATTTGTTAGACAATAATCCTGTTACAAAGCTGTTCTAATAAAAATGGATTTGTATTCAAAAACAGTATATTTTCTTGTTCTCCCTTGGATATCCAAGAGGATGGAATTAGGACTCTTCGCCTAAATATAGTATTCATTTTGTTAAATAAGTTTCGAATTATTTTTGAATTTTATGTTGACACTTAATTCCATTTTTCCTAGAATTCACTAATGATAAGATTGCCTTGAAATTGTACAATACTCACGCCCAGTGGTGCTGTAATGACGACACTTAATGGTAGTCTGTATTTAATCTCAAAATTTCTTAAAAACATAGAGGTATATTATAACTATAAGTTATGTCACCACTGAACATAAGTATCTTTTCATTATAATATATAACTGGAAGTACAACTTGATGAAAATATAACAAAGATGAACATTTCCTCTATTTCCTCAATTTGCAATGAAACTAATCTCCAATTTCATTCTGAAGTTAATATCAATTAGTCGTGCAGATGGGTTTGCTACTACTGGTCATTTTGAATATAACATATTTCCGACCATCGAAAATCACCTAAAAATGCACTATCAAAATAAAATATTCTATGACAGTGATCAAATTGTAAACTCGGCCGACCTAATATGGTCACTACTAAGGATGGTACAGTGTAGCATCTGTTATTCTCCAATTACCAATCAAAAATGACTTGGTTTTGTAGTAATTCTTTATGTGCACTCATATAATTTAAAAATAAGGGTACCAGGTGACATTCTGATGGAAACCACTTCTACCTACGAAAATACTAATGACATGGTAGACAATGTTTTGTTTTTGTGCTTAATTACGTAATTGATTAATTAATTTAGATCTGACTAAGAGTATTTCGACATGTGGTTTTTTGTCAACATTTTAATAATAATAACATCTTTATTCTGGACAGTATTTATAAAATGTACATAATTTTCAGAGGAGTTTATTGCATGATATTTTCCCTTCGAACAATATCTTCCAGTAAAATATTAACTGACATTATATCCTGTGACACAATGGTTTCTGAGGTGAAACACAGACCAATCTATTATGATACATCTGCTTTTCTTCTTCGAGAAATCCACGATATCTAGTTGAAAGCCGATTGTAAGATGTTCAGAAGTACATTTTGAGATCCAAGGTTGGTTGCTACCCACAACCAGACTTTTCCTCAAGCTTAGTAGGAACTTGCGAATCAGAAGCTTGTGGACACTTTAAATACACATAAGAGTAGATAATACCACTACAGGTCTTAATAAATTAAAACAAACCCAACAAGAGGAAAAAATTCAGTAGAGAGATGGAAGCTTTTGGTAGCTCAAGTTTTAAGCAGGCCTCCTGAGTTAGACAGCACTTGGGAAAGTTGATTCTCACATTTATAATGAATTTATGAAGTGTTTCAGTGGAAAATATTTCGCATAACTCTAATACTATCAAATGTTTAGCACTACTGTCTCATGTGAAAAATACATGGTTTTACTAAATGTTTTCGTTTCCAGTGGAACATATGGCTTCAAGCTAGAGCCTAGAAGTTTCACTGGAAGTGGTGTTTTTACGAGATGAGGTTGCTAGCCTCACGCCCAACCTTCCCTCTTTACCAGGCTCATTACCGACTACGCGAGGTAAAGGTATGCATCAGCCGGGGATCGAACCTTGGTTGATCAGTGTTCTACCGCTAAGTCACCAACACACCAAAAGCAAGTGGTTTGCAGACATCTAATTTCAACACACTTAAAAGGAAAACTGATCGTAGTTAAAACAGTTTTTCTCGAATATGTGATACAACAGTTCTGAATTTATTTCATTTGAAGCACAATGTTACGGAAAACATACACCCTTGATATTCACTAAAGTCTGTCATACACATAATAATGTCATTAAAATATTGCACAGCTTCTACTATACAAGGTAGGAAAAAACAACTTATAATAAATCGATTTTGTTCACTTTTTAATCCTTGGAAGGTGAAACGATTTTTATGAATAAGCACGTGAAGAGCTGAAGAGTTATTTCCTGTTCATCTTATCACACATATACAAATTCACCATTCTGCTGAGAACTACAGAAAAACTATTAACAAAGAATAGTTATTCATGTAACTGTCATTTTGGAAGACATGACTGTTGTCTGTTATCATTATCACCGGCTCCGAAGATAATATGTATTTCATTGAATAAAAAGTGCAATTTAAATGTCTGATATTTTAGTGATTTAATGTCTTACGCATAACAAAAGAAATCCATGACGTTTTTATACTGAATGAGCTAAGTTCCCTATAAGTCATCGATGGTATTATGCACAAATAATTCCACAGAAAAACAAAATTTGTTTTTCATGTTATCGATATTACATGTACACATTGTTCACTGCCTAGAATCTTTCAAAATGTAGAATTACTTGAAGCTTTTGTCTTCTTTTTACTTGTTTTTACATGACAGGCTGTGGATTATTTTACATTTGCAGAATTATTTAACAATGTCACTTTCTTTTGTAGTTATATTAATTTTCTCTAGGCATAGTGTATAATTCTATCTTTCCCTCTTTTAGCTAGTATAAAATTCCCTATTTCATTCATAAAAGGATGAGAAACAAATGACATAAGTACATGGCTATTGTTTTCAATTCTATGAAAGTGTAAAGAAGGCGAATTTGATGTATTTCACAATTGGTTACACTAAATGTGAATAAATCCATGAAAGGCTTACAAAATATTCAGTTATGATTATCATCTGTAGAATAAGAGTTAAAATATTTGGTGCTTTATATTCGAAGTGAAGGATGTGAGAAGAATGGAAAAATTGTTATATCAATGGGGAAGGTGATCACATTTTAGGGTGCGTGTTGAAAAACATGATTAATCTCAGAAACAATTTTGTTTCTTTGGTTATGCTTTGTCGATCAGTCAACGTGGAGATATTTTTCATCATGTAGACTTGGCAGTTTTAGGCAAAGTTAAACTATCAAAGCCAAAACCACAGTGACCTTGAATAACCAATCAGAATTCAGATGCAATAAAGTAGCATAATCGTTGAAAAATACACTAAAAAATATTGCAAGCAAGAGTTTACACTGTAGAGTTGTAGCTAATGTGTTGTAAGAATGTCTCCCAGTAATTTCACAGATGATCTGTAGGGAAATCGTACCATGCGCGATATATTCATTCATCCAGGTGACTGTAGGTCATGGTACTTTGAGATCCATTGATATTTCTGACACTATTCTTCAATCTACTCTTACTCTAACCATAATCCTAATCCTAACTTTAACCGTAAACCTAACCTTAACCCTATACCCTAAACCTTAATCTAAAAATCCGTTATCCTACCTGACACTACAGATTTTCAGAAAAAGTAACTAGTAAATAAGTAGAACACTGTAACTACCCTCTCCAAGTTCAAAAAGCGAGATATGATTTGATTTGGAATGACACTTCATAGCATTCCATGTATCTAATCGGTTCTTGGAGGTCAACTTTTGAAAGACCTTGTCTTTAACTATTATACTTTAACTTCGCCAAGTTTTACTTAAAAACATGTGTACTTACTTTACTAGTTGGAACTAATTTTAGACTTTATAAAAATACATTGATTTTGCTGTTTTCAATAATACAAATCAACCTTTTATTTTACTAGCGACAAAAATATGAAGAGTAACAGAAATGAGACAATTTCATGCCATTTCATTGGTGACGGAGAGCGGTTGAAGCTATAATGCGCACTTTTTACCTATTCGGAAACTATGACAGTGTTTCCAATGTGCCTCAAACTCAACACTTATCGTATCAGACACTAAATTATTATCTGAAATGCAACTTAGCCACGAATGACACAGCGTTTTGGTTCAATGAAATCAAACAATAGGAAATTTAAAAATTTCAATATACAGAAATAATCAAATTGAAGTACGCTCTGAAGATGTTGTCTAGAAGTAAAATGAAAGCTTTGCAGTTCAGCCATCCAGCTCAGAGAACACAGCTACACCAACACTATCCATCTGAGCTACAAATCTTCTCCATCGTATAGAGGTTGTCATGAAGACGCATAAATTATTCTGCGCTGTGAAATACTGAATATGAGATACTTCAAGATTTAACAGTCACCATTGTATTTATTTTGGGTGAAGCCAGAGACACAACTTTAACATGGATTCCTTGCAGATTCTGCCAGTCCACAGTTGTTTTATTTGCTTCTGTCTTCTAGGTTAATAATTTTATCCTGAAATATCTGACTACAATGAAACACCTCCTAAAAGGTTACAGTTATTTTTAGCCACAAAATGTGTTAAAATAACATTACACGTTTTGTAATTTAGTTGTAAGCAAAATGAAAATTTGACAGAAATAAAAAGGATATGAAAATCTTAAAGATTTAATTTATTAGCACTGCAAAATTTCGAGATTGGTAAGTTAGTCAGAAGTTAACTAACCAGTATAGATTTTCTATGTGTGAGGCTATAAAGCTTACTGTGTGAAAGATGATAATACTACCCATTCGTTTAGGCTGATTTAGGTGGAGCAGGATACGAACCGAGAATCTGTTGGATAGAAGTCGATTACTGAAGCCAGTGAACCATAAATACCAGTGCCTTCAGCATTAGATGTGTAACTTTTAAACTTTCCGCCTTATTTTACTAACATATGGTAGCGAAATTGGATGTATCGAGTTCCTCCGTCTTCTTCAAAGAATATAAACCAACGTTTATCATCTGTTATGGTAGATGGAACTTCGGTGCCGAGGTTTCTCTTCATACGGTCACTGCTGTGATAATCTACACCTGTATCGAAATTCAGCTTGTCCGTCTCAATTTTCCATATTTTCTGACAGATCTAAGTTCAGTAAATGAATTAAACATTTGTATTTTCTTGACGTTTATGTGCCTGAGAATTTAATTTCCAATATGGATATTTTTATCTATAAGTTTTAGAATAAATTGTGTGGTGTTTTTATCTCACCATTTACATCACTGTAGGCATACCTTGTAATATTTTCTGCGAGAAGCGGTAGATAAGATATCGAAAGTGAATTTTTAAGAAATGACATTCTGACTACAATACGCTTTTAAAAGGGTTCCAAACTGATTTTAATGAAAAGTTGTAAGTGATATGCCCGTATATTCAAGCGTGAATACAATTAACCGTCAGTGCAATTGAAATATTGTCTCAGTATATTGTGTATTGTTGTGAATTAATATCGTGGGCTAAAGAAGTCCAACCTGTAAGTTGAATGGTAACCTAATCCCGTTTTAGCCAGAAACTGTTGTATTCAACAACTGATAGGATCGTTATTAGAGATTGGTAAAGAGCTCTCAACAGAAATAAAATTGATGTTACGTTTTGCCTGATTTTCAGTGACTCTTGAGATTACATAGAGTAATGTGAAGCTGTACTTTCCCATTAATCGAATCCACATAAAGCAACAACTGAAATGTCCCTCAGATGATTTTGCGAAAGTAAACAGGTATTTAAGTTAATTTTCTGAAGAAATTTTCAAGTTTTATTGCATAAAATTGGGAAGATAATTTTTGTACAGTGTGCTTATAAAAACGCCAGCTATGGTTTCTTTTATATGAACGAAAAAGAGTGAATTGTCCGCACTAATCAGGTGTATTGTGAAAACATAACGAAGTGTTCTGATTGTCTGCATACAGTGTGAACTGGACAGTGTATACTTCTACTGTGTTGACATTTATAAATTACCACTTACTGTCATTTTCTTTCCATGGCCTAGAAATATGAAAATAGGAATTCAGGGTTATCGGCGCATAAAATCCATGTTCATTCAATGGATTAAGTTTGTTTCCCTTTCATATTTATGAGTTTTTAAAAAATTTCGTTGCCTAAAGTTATTTTTTATAACAAATTTTCACATGCCAGTGAAGACTGTATTATTTAACAAAAGAATTTTGGTCAAACAGTCACTTAGTCTTCTGAAAAAAGTTTTGCTAAAGTATGTGATTTCGTGAGCACTTATTACTTGCCTACGCTGTCAAATCTATTTAACCAATCATTCAATCAATCAGCAGAACATCAGCATTCAATCATTGTTCTGTGAAAACAGTAAAAGAATTTTCTGTATCCCTTTCCATTGCTTTCTCTCTCTCTCGTCATGTATGTGTAAGTAAATATATCCATTGTGAAGTTATTCAGAATCGAATAAGAAGAAATCAATAGAAATCACTTTCTAGAACTTACTACTGATAATTACAGATTGCGATTTAGCTTTGGTCCTAAATTCATGGCAAATCTATTAAATTTTACTGATGAGACTAGAACGCCTTTGTACTAACACAGTAATGTAGCTTCTACCCGGGTGTTTCCTACGAGTGACTTTAAAAGTTGAATCGTTTTTTCATTTCAAAAACAAACTTCCATTGAACTTGTTCTTCTCATCTTGTTCATTCAGACTTTGTTTATCTACCTCTTTCATGCCCTAGTTTTATGTAGCGTGTATAGATTTTAGAATATGGTTTTACTATTTCCAATTGGACGTCTGTTGAATTGTTCTTGCTAATGGAATAATTTCATCATATCTATCGACAGATTCATTATTCCTGGATTTCATCATGAGCTGACATCAGTTAGAGAACCATTGGAAAACCTGGGAGTACTGAAGAGCCCTTTTATCCTAGTTTTTGAATCTTCAGTTGTATGCATCCACCATGTGGGTTCGAACCCAAGACCTTGCGGTCACAATACGACCATTCAGCCACTGGGACCTGATCCAATGACCCATGAATTCCAACTTCCGTCAATTCACGACATAGTGCAACTACTAGCCAGTGTCACCGGTGGGGAGTATATGTCGGTCGGTCGGTCGGTCGGTTTTCGACATAGAGTATATGTGCTAACACCCAATCTGCTGTACCCCACTGGTTATTAATGTTATCGTAATTTTGATTGTTATTACAACGATCAACTAAAAAACCCACATTCTTGTTATCAACACCTGTCAGATTATTAAGACTTGTCTAAATTCTATACTTAAAGGTGAATGGTTTTGTATTACACTGAAGCTTCAGGATATTTGAGTGTTAATTGCCGGTCAGTAAGAATGAGTAGTAGTGTCAAGATATCAGGAATTGATGAAACATGAAAACTACTGCCGTGTTAGCTTAATGAACCCTTTTCATGTCTTTTACGTGCTGTGCTGAGGACTTATGAACTCGATTAAAACATCTAGATAAATTTTTTCAGTTTACAGGAATCCTTTAATTCACATTAATTCGTGTATAAACACAGTATGGAGGGATTATTTTTGTTGTTCTTTATGGAAATCACATTGAATGCATTCTGTAAATAAGTGGAAAAACTGTTACTTAAATGAATATCTTATCACCATCAAGTATTTGTTATCGTCACTGCGTTCATGATGGTTTCGTGCAATTAAAGGTAATACAAGGTATTGGTTGTGCTACTGATTAGCTATACTATACCAGCCTTACTCAGTCTAGTATGCCTAACTACCCAATCAATGAGTACTCTACCTAACTGCTAACAAAACGCAAATCAAAAAGAAGCAGTTTTTTAGAGATGAACATCGATGAGCAGTGCACTTGGATAGAATAAAAAGTTAGGGTTATTTAGGGAAGAGATTTTTGAAATTATCTGGTTAGTAGGGTTGAACTACGGACTCAGAATCTGTGTGTGTGTTAACCGTACAAAAACAGCGCGAAATAGCTTCCGAATCTGTCCAGATGTGTAACCGTTAAAACAAAACTAAAAACGCCTAAAGCATTTGCAGGCGGGCTAGACTTTTATTTAGTCAGTATTAGGTTTTTGTTTTCGTTCGGTTTGTTGATTTTATCCTTAAGTTTATTTTGGCACCATTTAAGGTGCACTACAGTAATTTGACACATTGAACTTACTCAAGTACATGTTATGCTTTTTGCTTTTCCTGTGAGTTTTCGATGCATTTTGATAATTAATACTTTCATGTATCTAAAACACAAAGTATTTGCATTTTCAGTTATTGGAAAAGTCATAAGGGTGGAAAAAACTACATGCATACAGTATTTACAGTGTATATCATTATTATTTATATCATTTTAAGACAAATGGTCACAAATGTATAGAGAATATCCATCCACCTGTGTAAACAAAGATCATAAGTACAAATGTGTCTAGCAAATTTAGGTACATCTAAAGAAACTACCCATCATCACACTGCACCTTTTATCACACAAAAGAGTTGTACACATTTAAGATGAATCTGTTAGTTTGTAATTTGACTACACATATCCAACATTTTATTCATTTATTTAAAAAGAAAATATTTTTCACACCGTGCAGTGAGTACATTTATGATCAAATATATGTTGAAAACTCATCAAACAAAGTTATCTATTAACAGTGTGTTTAAGCAATGTATCATTCTCTCAGATAGATCATACTTACATAGGTTGAGGTTATTTACACACTTATGAGTAATGTTTGATAAAAAATCGTTGTATTTTTTCGTTTTTTTTCAAAATAAGGAGATAAATGAACAAAGTACAAAGTAGATAAATTCAAATACCCGTCAGAAATATTTAACTCAAATCAGTTCCGATGAATATGAAATTTAATACGATTTACTTAATGACTCATAACTATATTCTGCATATGGTTTTAAAAACTTTTTATAAGTAAACAGTTATCATCTGAAAAGCACACGCTATAAAGAGAAATGTATAAATATCAATATAAGTGGTGAATTGCGTCTGTGGCACAGCGGTAGAGTGCTCGCCAACCACGCAGTTGGTCCGGGGTTTGGTCCTTGGACACCAGCGCACTCCTTTACCTCGCCAAGCCAGTAATAAGACTGGTAAAGAGGGAAGGTTGGGTATGAGGCTAGCAACTCCATCCTGTAAAAAAAATGATCACCACTGCTACCGAAACTTCAAGCCCTATGTTCCACATGAAACGTAATGGAATAAAAATAAGTGATGAATAAACAAGAACAGAACTTGATGAGTAAAATATAAATCATGAGGTGCTACTATGTTTTTGTATAAATATCAATTTCATTGGTTACATACTGATGAAACATTATTGTTTCACCGTTTTCAGATGTAATAGTTTCTGTCACTTGTAGACCTGTGTCGCGGCATAACACAAAAATCCAAAAACCCTGTAGAAGTGTTTGGTCAAATCTAGTATCTTATGTAATAATTACAATCTAGACAGATATAGAATTAAGTAACAGGAAACAATATAGAAAAATCCATTCAAATAACACACTGCATTAACATAAAGTTACCTTTTGTTACCACCAGGCATCATGAAATTTAGCGTGATGTTTTCGCTTACAGTAGCTTTCGCGTGTTTATAAATAGAGACAAATATGTGGTGCATTTGCAAGATGCAAAAGTTAGCCTGAAAAACTGACACTAAGGTTATTAACTCTTATAGAAATTCTTTTAACTACAAGTTTTAGTATTCAGTCTGAAATAGAGCAGCCACCGAATTAATTTTCAAGATTTATAGAAATTTGTTGTGAAGTTTGTTTGACTTCCTTTTAGTGTTTTTTTAATCTAAGCGCCGTCTATTTTAATACAGGAAGGGCACAATCAAAAGGCCTGTATAAGATGAAATGTCGCTTTTTATTTATGAAGAAAGATGACTCATGCTCATCTCTCTCTGACTGGGCCACACATATAGCTATCACTTCAACATGGTGCCAACCGATTCCAGGACAGATATCTGTAACCGATCATATTTAAACCGACAACAATAAATCAAAATGAAGTGATGTTTCGCTAATGAAAATACTATTACAGATAATATGAATTTTAAATCAAACAATTATTACCGATAAGGCGGTTCGAATGTCACAAATACTTGTGAGTACGACCAGATGGTCACTACTATTTTCATATATCACAACGAAAAATGATAAACAGGTTAGCGAGATATCATTTTCTCACTTATGTGAAGAAATATGAAGCTCACCTTTGTAGGTAAGTCACTAAATTAGGTCACAAATCTGATTGTTTCGATAAGCGAAATTTCATATGGCTCATGAAAAAAAGAAAAGAAATGAAAGCAGATAACATGAATAATTCCACTTAATGGTCAACATACTCAGTGATAATAATAGTCAGTTGGTTAGTAGCAATAAGAGAAGATGATGAATCCTTTGAGGCTTTAAAAATTGCACACCATAACACGTGTGTAGATAGTAGTGTTATTGTACAACATCTGGTGATAACTATTAAAGTACATGTTTTCAGCCATCAATGTAATTCATTTATACAATAATAGCTGTTGTCTGTCCTCAATTAAATCCTTCTTCATGTACTTGTATCTACAACAAAAAGGCAATAATTTATGCTTTATTATTTAATGAATTGTTCTTTATCACTGACATGCTTGAATGAAGTTATTCAGATCTGGTAGTATGTTTCTTACGTGAAGACAGATGATTAGTAAGAATCTTTGAAGCACTAGTCTACAAGATGAAAATCAAACGCTGAATGGTGTTGCTATCCCATCAAATGTTCAAAAGAGCATCAACTAATACTCCGATCATAGGAGTTACGCTTGAGCTAATCAAGCACCAGTTGAAATCCTCTAGCTCCTTAATGAATACATTCGTCGGTAATCCTGTTGTTAGTGTCTAATGAGTTCTAGAAAGAATAACAATTTTTAGTCCTGTATTGTAAAAAGAGGCATAATAATGTAGTAAGCAGAAGGTTTGGTTTGTAAATTATTTCACTAAAGTTGGAAATTTCATTCTTAATGGATGTATGGATATATAAGGAACACAACTGATGATTTCAGCAATTAACAAATACCATATTTATGCACTATGCTGGATGGAAATTTAATTAGTCCAGTGATCTAAGCGGGCCACGAGAAATCATTTTTGCTTTCTTGACACTAAAATTTCATTGTAAACATCCAGTCTCATGAATGAGGATGATAAATCTTAAGGGGTACCAGTAGGACTCATAAATTTGAACGGAGAACATTCAAATTCACCCAAAATGGATTCTTACAAAACAAACAGATGTGAATAATGTTCACCCACTCATTATCAGTTGGTTTTCGTAAGAACTTAAGGCTGAAATGGTTAAAAATGCTGTGAACAGCGTGTATTTTTTATATGTATTACTAATGTTTTATTTTCGTTTACCTCCGAACCTGCGGATTTGCAAAATATTTTGTCTAGTTTTTTGTACGTTTTGCTTGAGAAGTGGGTTTGTTTAGGGTCTCGTACATATATTTTTTAATGTAGATGGTGTAAAACTAGCCACAAATTTCAAATACAGTGATAGCCCGATTCCTTCTGACGTTTAAACGAACCTTCTGATGTTCTTTAGTCAGTAGAAAACAGTTTAGACACTTTACAAAGATAATTGTACTATGAATCTAAAAGAACTAATATTCTTTAGTGCACCTTGAATGATGCAAATGGTGGTTCTACAAAATTTTGTACAATGTAGTTTATTGACTTCAGACTATTATGTGTGGTATTTCGTATTTTGAAGTCCGCCAAACGTTCCTGAGTGCACTGCTGTTCAGCAGTTGTATCCTTCTTTCCCATTTCTCACTTCTTTGCACTTGATAGCCTGAGACATGGATGGTTTACCAAGGATAGAAAACAGCTGTATATTTTTGAAAACATATATTCTGTTTTATCACATGATAAGACAGTATATCTCCATGCTGTCAATGCAAATAACGAATATTAGCGAACAGCCTCTCAGATGAAGAATACGTTTAAATACCGACTTAAGCATTTAGAAAAAAACAAAAGATTGAGCGAAGAAATATATTCCTTTTCAATTAGTTCCTCCTCATCAGCTCTACACTGATATATACTTTTTTACATCAAACATTTTTACCAATCAAATGGTTATTTTAGTTAACTGGTTTCATGTATAGGTGGGGATGAAATTTAGAGGTCAAAGGTCATCAAAACAAAGAACTAATAGTAATTAGTAACAAGATATCTAAGTTTTAAAAGAGGGGTGAAAATTAATTGCGGAATTCAAGATAGGCTGATTCTTAGGCTTTAGCAACAAGCTGTTATATAATCAAGGAATCTGCAAAATCACCGAAAATACCCATTAAGTCATAAGGAAAATAAAAGACAAATTCAGCGAAGAAAATTTTCTTTATCGACGAAATCATCTTCAGAGGCTGTACAGTCATATTTATACTTACCAAAAGTGTATAGTGGTCTATTATTGAGTTATAGGGAGTGACATAATTGATATAATTAATTAACAGTTGTTAATTACGTGGTACTCAACGGAACAAAGATAGAAATTCCATAAGATTAAAATTGTTATTGAATGAGAATAAAGGTAGTCGAGTGTCAATTTAACAGGTGTGAAGAGGGTGTGAAAATGTACAAAAGGAACATATGAGAGTGATAACAGTGAATTAATTTTCAAGTGTTGGTTTGTAGGGATTTGATTGGTTACAGGATTTTATCATGAGCTGACATCAGTTAGAGAACCATTGGAAAACCTGGGAGTACTGGACAGCTGTTTCATCCTAGTTTGGGACTCTTCATCAGTACGCACCCATCGGGATTCGAACCCAGGACCTTCTGGTTACAAGGCGAGCTCGTATACCATTGAGCCACTGGGACCCGATCCAATGGTCCATGAATTCTAACTTCTGCCAATTCACGATATAGCGCGACCCCTAGCCAATGTCTTCGGCGAGTATTTGTCCTCACGCCCGACCTGCTGCACCCTACTGGTCACGACTTCTCACTAGAACCCCAGGTGACTACCCACCTGAATAGGGCAAGTCGCTAGTGAGCATCTCATTGATTTTGAATTAATTATTAAAGCTAAAGCAAACTAAAAGGAAAATTAAAAAAGGAAAAGTAAGAGAAAAATTCAAATTTTTTACAGGGAACGACTAGTGAAGAGGTTAAGACAAAGGAAAAATAAGAGACTGGACAAACTTTTTCTGTATACAGAGTTCGGGGTTGTATTGACGAATTGCTAACGCCTCCGCCATACACAAAAGCCGAAACCTGACACCCTTTGTACCATTTAGCCTCACCTTGTAGATGATCTCGAAAGACGACTGTGGTGGAGCTGTGTGGCCTGAGTTCACCAAGTGCTCGAGAATTGAACTAGTAATTGTCTTGCATTGTCCTTTTGCTAACCACACCGGATAATGTTCAGAGACTCGTTTGGATAGTGTGTATTTTGTGCGGCCAGTTTGCAAAATAGCAATGATGACTAAAAAGAATAGGATGATTCAGAAGAGTTACGCAAAATACAAACAAGTTAATAGAATTAGCTAGTATACCACTTTGAATACTCATTTTTAATGAAAACAAAATACGTTCAGCGAAGATTCTCTTTTCGGCGAATTCATTTTCTTAGCTGTACAATCGCAAATATATATGAGTTATTTTATATTCACAGGTGAAAATTACTTACTTACTAATTTTCACTAGTTTAGTTAAAATAACCATAACCAATTGTATTTTTGTTTAACAAACTTAATGTACACATGCATACAAAATAACTCATACATATTTGGGATTGTACAGCTAAGAAAATGAATTCGCCGAAAAGAGAATCTTCGCTGAACTGTGCGTTTTGTTTTCATTAATGCCTGGATGGGGATTACTCATTTTTAATCGGTACATTCACTTATTTACTTTTTCTATGGTATTTATTATGAAAGTAAATTGATCAGCTATCAACTTCTCCTTCATAAACACTTATTGATACAATACTCGAACAGAGAGCCATCTTTAAATTCTATAAAATTTGGTACTTTTAGTAATTCATTGATTCGTCTGTATCTGTTGACAACCAACTGACAGAAAGCAAAAGTTAGCTAAAACAAAATTAAACCTGATAAACTTTGAAAAAGCTGGTAGTGCTTTAATTCTTTATTTTAACTTTAACTTACTCCATCATTCCCTTTCTCTCCTGTAATACCTAAATAAATAGCAAAGTAACGCTTAGTCAGTTGTTGCAAATATCTAAAAAAAGGCTCTGTTTCGGTGAAACCCGTCGACAGGGAAAAATAAATGTGTAAGATTTTTTTAGCATTTATCTCCCTAGCCATACATCCAGCTGTAACTGTTGTTGCTAATCTAGGGAAGAAATTTTCAAATAATTGCGTGACAATAAAAATTAACGGAATATTCCAAATGTTGCTGAACTGATACAGAATTAGTGAGAGGTATGAAAGTGTAATTTTGTAAAGTGAGAAAAGACGCTTGGGCCGATATCATTCTTTTTCTCTTTTGCTCATCGAAAAGCTCAAGTGTACGATAATGAAATGGTGATGTTTAAAATTATTATTCAATAAGGACTTCGAAAAAGCCTTCGACAGCATCAGTCAAGAGGTGATTTGGAAACTACTTCGCTACTACGTGGTGCCGCCAACAATTATACACCTCATGCAACAGTTGTACGAAAATGCTGCATGCCAGGTAATCCACAATGAGAAACTCACGGAATCCTTCAAAGCGAGGACCAGAGTAAGACAAGCTGGCTGCCTACTGTCTCGCGATAGACTGGATAATGTGACAGACAGCGAGCAACGAGGAGACAGGCATGAAACGAACCCACACAAAAACCTGGAGGATCTCGACTTCGCCGATGACGTATGTCTGATTTCCCACAGCAATAGCAACAGACAACAATCAGCATAAATGGGAGAAATCTGAAAGAAGCAACCTCCTTCACCTATCTACATGAGAAGCATCGTTTCAACTACAGGCGGACGGAATTGATAAGGATATCAAAGCGAGGATCGAGAAAGAAAGGCAAGCTTTCATTACTCTCAAGTCTGTGTGGAGGTCAACAGCACTCAGCATGCAAAATAAGATACGGATTTTCAACTCCAATGTGAAGTCAGTGCTATTTGCTCTACGGATCAGAGACTTGGTGCCGCGTCACGAATGGTACTTCGAACAAACTACAGACCTTCATCAGCAGCTGTCTTCGCTCAATACTCAAGATCATATGGCCTGCCAGAAAAGATCAGCAACAGGGATCTCTGGGAGTGAACCAACCAGCAGGAACCGATTGTGCAGCAAATATGCAGGAAGAAATGGAGGTGGATTAGCCATACTCTGAGAAAACCATCAAGTGACATCACACGCCAGGCCATTGCTCGAGTGGAACCCGAACGGGAAGCGGCGAGTTGGTCATCCAAGGGTGACAAGGAGGAGGCCATGCGAAGAGGAGATGAAAGCATGTGGGCAGACATGGAGCCAGATGAAAACGTCGGCGGAGAACGGAATGCAATGGAGACGTGTGGTTGAAACCCTATTTTCCTCTAGAAACTAAAGGAGACAATAATAACATCAACAATAAACGTAATCATTCAGAAAGTGAGGTGGAAGGTTGTTCTAGGTGTAGACAAACACAACCTTTCTAACGTTTTGTTGGATTTAGTAAATCAGACACAAAAAATGCGACACAAACTAAGAGGTTTTCGGTTGATTTACTCACTAGTTACTACCGCTAAATATACCAAAAGGTTTATGAGTTTCTTTCAACCTTCCAAGTTTTCCTCTAATATCTACTACTTGCAGCTTTGTTCTTATGGAAACCTAGTTTCATTATTTTTACATCCTCACCATTATGAAAGCAGTTCACAGACTAGTGAGCAAAACTGTGACTAACGTCGGTTGTCCAGTATCTATTTCTTAGATGAATACTAAAGCCATGCCTACTCTTTATAAATCTAGTCGATAATATTTTGGCTAAAACCAAACCATCCATACCGCAAAAACCAGTGATAGCTTTCTACTATGCCTTCGAAATAGCTAAGGAATTTAGGAGGATATAGCTAGTGCCGAGTACTTTAAATAAAGGTGTACAGTAACCTCTCTTATCCATAGGGAATAAGCAAGAATAAGCCTAACCTCTGCATCTAAAATGTTCGTCCAACCTTAACTCCTACCTTACACCTACTCGTCTCCTAGCGCCATGTCTCATTACGAACTTCTATACATTCCTGCTCTCCTTACTGCTTTTCACAAACCACCCACTTGACCTCAGTTAATACTTTTATTATTAGTTGCCACCATATGAATTTACGTTAGGCTTATCCTTTTTGTTAATTTAAACTACATCTCAGTTCACTAATCATAATTCGCCCTTGAATTAAAAATTTCAGAAACACGTCCCATAATAGCTTTGTTTCGTATCCACCACTGGCCGTACGGTTTGCCTGCATTCAAACCACTGTCTACCATTCCACCTTTTAATTCAACTGCATTCTATGTCATTTATTATAATACTGTTTCTGGTATACACATACATAGCTTTGTCTCTGCTAGCTATTTTATCATTATGAATGTCGACTTGGGACCATAGGACCTATGCAACTGAGTAGTAGATATCCCTCCTCACTTTATGATATCAACCTATCAGGTGCGTACAGTTTGGTTCATTTGCAGTAATTTCACTCAAAAGACTATTTCAACTTTTTAAAATTGTAGCATTTATAGTTTGCTACTACATTAAACGCCAGGCTCTCCAGTGGAACCCTGATGGGCAGCGGCGAGTTGGTGGCATGGAGGAGGTCATGGAAAGAGGAGATGGAAGCATATAGGCAGATGTGTAGCCGGATGGAAACGTTGGCAGAAAACCGAACGCAATGGAGACGTGCGGCTGAAGCCATATTTTTCTCTAGGAACAAAAGGAAATAATAATAATAGTTTACTGCAAATCTGTGTGTAAATTAGAAGGAAATCGGAATAATGAATTTTTTTAAATACAAACTGTAAGATGCACACATACACACAAAGCAAGCATTAAAAAGTTAAACTTCAAAGTAAACATTAACATAAGATACGAATGGCATCAGATAAAGTATATCACACCTTTATTTGCCCGATTGTCAAACAGTTAATTTTTATTAATTCATGGAACAGTATATTTGTATCAAAACAAGAAAGCCAGCTAGATTTCAATTTTGGTGGCTATAATAAATTCTTGAATAGTCTTTCAATATATCATTACTGTAATAACATTTCTGAAGATTGTTGAAATGTAAAATTCGGTTAGAAAGATAAATCGCTGAGATATGTAATATGGTACATTAATTATAATTCCCACCTGTGTACAAGATGTTGGAAAGGACTAAAACAACTTTGATGCAATGCAGTAAGTCATTAAAATCTATCAATGAAATGCACATTGATATTCTACCTACCACATTGCTTTTGAAAAGACAAATATTTCATATTGCTTCAGCAATCCCCGAAAATGTCTTCCAACATGAGAAACACAATTCATTTCTTTTAATTGCAATGGAATAACTCCAGCTTGACATTTCTACTTCATCATTCTGTTAGTTTGTTTGCAAGTTATCATCAATACGACCAGATAAACCCATTCTACATAAATTCTGCAAAATCGTGCTTACACAGGTGACTTCAGATTTGCCTAAGCTATGGACTACTTTTTCTGTGGATCATTATTTTAATAACGGATAGGATTGTGAAATATGTCACGCCTTCAATGTTCATATTTTCATCAACTGAGGTAGTAATTTTCCAGTAACTGGATCTCAATAGTGTTGTTAGTTATTTTTTGTATTGCTAAATGCCAAATTCAATTCACCTGCATACACAAAATCAGATAATTATAGATTTTACTTTGAAGAATTTCAGTAAGCTATAATATTCACTGTAGGCTTCAGGTTATTTAATTAAATTACTACTTACATTAAAATACGAGCGTCCTGGTTAGTGTTTAACTGAGAAGAAACAGAAGAAACTGTTAACTAACCTACAATACTTTTAAATGTACCGACTAAAGGCCACACAGCTTGAAGTCTCAAACGTTTTACACCCTTCTACTGATAAAAAATTAAGAATATTTGGCAAAACTTGATAAATCTTAAGTAAGACCGAAAGATGACTAATAGTAATGGTAATATTGACAATCATTGTATACACACATAACAATATATTGCGCAAGATAAAAAAACCGTGGGCAGGGAAACAGATATAAGTTCAAAGGTCATAGTTTTCGTACAAGACGACTGGGTTTTGGTTAATTTTATAGTAGTCCACTCTATGGAGGAGGATTTGTTATGATGTTTTCAAAGAAAGAAGGTTGATTACCTTTCATAGGGGCTTGGCAATAATTTCTGCGCTTAATTGATCGACATCCGTATATTACAGAGAGAGTCTATATGATTTTGTCTGTTCGTAACTAAGCATAGAAAGCAACACTTAATAGGATTGATTTTATTTTTCAAAGCCTAGCTATCTTATCCTCAATAGAAATTTAACATGGAGCTATTTGGCTAATTCTTCTATTTAAGCTAATAATTAATACGAACTATAAATGCTACATCCCTGCCTCAGGGAACCTTTAAAGAAAAAGGTAAGTACGCCAACATTTCTATTCGCGAATATCGTTTTGATTTTGATAATACTGTCCAAAGGAATCCTCGTTTCATACCACGTTTTACATAATGAGGCATGTGGTTCAAAAAAGTCTGAAGATGTATCTTGGTTACAGATACCAGATTTAGTTCGTTCCCTCATGAAAAGAACAAATCTAAATTCTACTACAGTCACGATGTTTACTTTTTCATTATATATTTAATTTTTTTCTTCAATACACTCAGTATCCAGCACAGTTATATCTATGTATTATGCCATTATTATTGTTCCCTTAGGTTCCGAGTGGAACACTGGGCTTCAACAGCACATCTCCACTTTGTTCTATTTTCTGCTATCCTCTTCAGCTGGCCCAAGACTACCCGTAGTCTTTCATCTTCTCCTCGTACGATTTCCTCCATGTCCCCCTCTCACCGACGTCCCAGTCGTCATTTCCAATTCGGGTTCCACTCGAGAATTGGCCTGGCGCACGACGTCATACTCCCTAGCGTATGCTCAATTCATCTCCATTTTCTTCTATATGTCTTCAACTTATATATATGTTTTCTGAGCGATCGGTTCTTGGTTGGATTGCCCCCACAGTTTCGTGCTGTTAATTCTTCCTGGCCATTTCATATATATATATATAAAGTAATTATATCCTCTAATAAATCTGCATAGTAGTAATAAAGATGAAGTTTACTTGAAGATCTATGATGGATATGCGCAATGTATATCTAACAATTTAGTCACACACCTAAATGTCAGTTTGATTTCTATGAAAGTGAAGATTTGTGATATTAACTCTAATAAACAAGATAGAGAGGATTTAAGGTTGAGGGGATAACAGCTGACATTACTCTTGATTATATAATCATATAAGGATAACCAAGTAATGTTGTGAGTAGCAACAGATTGTTATTGTCATGTAGCTCCTAATCCGAAACTATGGCCTTCAAAACTTCTGATTTTGTTGGAGGATTAATATTCATTGGTATTTGTGCATCACCTGGTGTTGATAGTATTTCTGGAGAAATTCTGGGTAGTGGTAGATTCAAGAGTCTTTTAAATTGACCAGCCCGTTGATACTATAGATTCACTTGTTTGGTAATTGGGTTTCTTTGACTATCCCTCGCTGGCTGCCTCCTGTAGTTACAACTGTCGAAGCTCCATAGGTAAGTGAAACAGACGAATTTCTTCATGGTGATTGGTATTTATAGTTGGCTGAGTTACTCCCCCACATATGTCTTCTCTACATTTATCTGAAGTCCCGTTTTATCTGTCTCTTCTACCGACTTGTTGGTTTCCTCTTGAACACTTCAAAGTTTGTAAGACATAAGACATAAATCGTTGGCGAAATCCATATCTTCTGGCGTCTTTTTGTCATTCACGTATAGCTGTCATATCACTACTCATGGTCCGCTGTTTGATCCAGTTCATCACAACCAAGAAGATCACCGGCAGTAACAAGTAGCGCTGTCTTATTCATTTCTTAACTCCACAGGCTATGGTATGTATTTCTTTGTGAATGACTTGGAATGTGGCGTAATCACATAGCTGTTGAGTGGCGATTATAACTGTTTGCAGCACTGCATTCCACAGTGTAGAAGCAGTTACCAAATCACTTGGCGGTTGACACCGCCGAACGAATTTTCAAAGTTTAGGTACCTAGGATAGTGAATGCATAGTAAATAACCTTTTCAAGCATTTTCCAACCACTCAGATAAATCGATATAAGATGTGGAACAAATTTAACTACTAACATGAAGTTTTGAGTAATGACTTGATTTTTCATCAGATCACAAAAGTAGAAAAATACAAATTTCAACTAAAAGTCAAAGGTATTAGTCTGCGAAAAAAATGATTTACTGCCCGTATTTCCCCACTGATAAACATTTCCCAAAAACACTCAGTTAGCGGCTGTGTACTTAATATAAATGACATCTTTATGCATGTCTTGGATTTCTGTTGTAGCACTCTGCTTTTTCATATCAGTCATACATGGAGATAGAAACAATGTTCAGTGGCAAAGTCGAATTTCTGCTATCATCTACTCTTAACCACGAGAAAACAAACTGGGTAGTAAACTCATATCAACAATTAAAAAACCTAATTGAATTAAGTTTAAAACAACCGTTTGGTACATAATACTTCACTGTTATGTGATAGATGAACGTTAACTAATCTTTGGTATAAAAATTCTAGTCATGAATGAAGTGTTTAATTGATTTAATTTCTCCATTTGCGAGGGCGAGGATTTGCTTTTATATCAGCTTGCACGCGACTGAAAAGAAAGTGTTGAAGTAAAATAGTCTCAACATATAATTCAAAATTTATGGCTTTTGTTTCGTTCAGCTTTAATGGGACAAACAATGTGGATATATGCTTTTGGATACTTTAATGTACAGCAGAATAATCATTACTCAATAAACAGAACCCAAAACTTCGAGTGGTATAGATCTATTCTTTGTAACCGAATGCTAGTAAAAACCAGGTCACAACTAACTATAATAGACCAACGATTTACACTTAAATACAGTGATATCAATCCGTGATCAACTCGTAAAAACAAAACTAACCCTTACAAATCAACAAGAGAAAATTAATCTGATACTCGCTAGTGACTTGCTACAGGATGGAGTTTCCTGGAATTCTAGTGAGAAGTCGTGAACAGTGAGGTCCATCCAGTCACGTGTGAGGATGGATGTCCCACCGACGATATTGATTGGGGTCTCGCTAAATCACGAATTGGTAGAAGTTAAAATTCATGAGCCATTAAATCGGGTTCCAGTGGCTGAATGGTATACGAGCTTGCCTTGTAACCGGAAGGTCCTGGGTTCGAACCCCAGTGGGTGAGTACTGCTGATGATCCCCAAACTAGGATGAAACAGCAGCTGTCCAGTACTCCCTGGTTTTCAATGGTTCTCTAACTGATATCAATCCGTGATCAACTAGTAAAAACATTGTAAAAAGGCTAAATTTAACTCGTATATTTTTGAAATTAGTTATTGAAGTGAATCTATATCCCGAAGGTATAAAATGCCGATGGATTCTAACCCAGAGCAGTTACAATTCTGCGCTTAAATTTATAGAAGAATAGCTGAGGAGAAGTGAAAATCTAATTAGCTTAATGCAGAAGATTTGTACTGAACTTTAATCAAATAAGTAGGTAATTAGACGTTATTTTATTCACAAAATAACACTGTTTGTCTGAATCCCGTTTAAAAAATAATTATCAAAATGTCTGTTTTTTATTTTAACATATACAACAAGTCTAATAGCAGCAGCCTATCAGTTGAAATAACTGCCACACTTGTAAGACCTACACTAGATTTCAATTCCCGATTTCCGATTGATTCACTATGGAACTTTCTGTGCTCATCTTTTTGAAACGGTGTTTTTCGATGTGATTAATTACACGAAGTTCTGCCTTCGCTTTCAATTTATTGTTCATGTTTGCCAACAAACGAACTGGTTTATTCTTCTCCAAGGAAGTCCCATACGTATTTTCTAGGCTAGATTATATGAAATGGTAGCCTAATGGTAAGCAGTGTAATCATTTAGTCTTTCGTATCTTAAACAAAAGGTGTCGACCGGGTGTCCGATGTGGCTGCTAAACTGACGAATACAGTAGTGTGTCTTGACTGGAAATTGAATTTCTCCGTTTCCAAGCTTCTGCAACATTTTATAAAAAGTTATCATTACAAGTATTCTAGCAATGGAACTTTCATCAACTTTGAATCATTGCACAAGGATGAGATACCTAAAATGTGGTCTCATGTGTTCTCATGGAGCACTGACCAAATTCGGATCTAATGGATTTCAGCTTCATTTTAACACTGCTTATGAAGTAGATAACATTTAGTGTTTTTAATGAGAAAATGCTTCAAAACCAGAAATACATGCAATCAGTCTTTGAAAAATTAATTTCATAATCATCATCAGAGATCTATCAAACTGCTGTGGAGAACAGAAACCTAACCTCAGTTTTATTTGGAAAAACTGATTGGTTGCTTGACATATATGCTAGGAACCTACCGAACTACTCTTGTTTGATAATTTGTTACCCGTTAAATAGCTTAAGTTATCTGTCGTATATTTTTATTAGAAACTACATATAGTATTCGTATTCAGGAGCAGTTTTCCTGTGTTTTGTCATTAACTCATTAAGTAATACAGTCATCCATCAGAAGCCGCCATTCGGCCAGAGTACCAGTAACAATCATTGGTAATTAGGTCAGCCAGTCAACTGGCATCATTCCAGTTCTGGACAAATAGTCAACCCATGTGCAATATGGTAATACTAGAGTTTGGCTCCTACTGACGTACTGAAGTGCGTCTGTACACCAACCTATGTATCTATGCATAAAAATATCTCGTAGTAAGATGAACGTAGAATAGTGCTCAAAAGCTAGTTAGTTCCAACCGTATTCCTTCACGACAGAAGAGAAAGCGTGAAAGAAATACGATGATTTTACAATCAACAGGATGCATTTCGAGAATTTTAATTTTTTTTTTAAGTTGACATCAATAGAAATACTGTTCAACTTTCGACAAATCTAACAAAAATACGATATGGAAACTGACTGTACCAACGTCACTGAAAGCTATCAGTTGTTAATTCCTAATATGATAAATTCTATTCACACGAGTTCACTTCTGAGATCATGGAATGACATCGGTTAGACAGTCACTGAAAACTAGATTGTACTGAACAGTTGTTCCCCTCTAGTTTTGGGCTCTTCGGTGGTATGCACTTTTGACCCCAAAAGAGGTCGGAACTAGGACCTAAAGGTTGCTTGGTGAGTCCGTATGTCATTCAGCCATCAGGATGGGATCTGTCAGAATCGAAGTTCTGCGACTGCCAGACAGTGTCATCCGTGAGTATCTAGCCTCAGACCCTACGTTAGTGGACCCTACTTGCCATGGCTTCTAACTAGAACTGTACTAACTCTGTCCCGTGGTAGGGCACTGATGAGCAGTAGACTAATTCTCAGGCTGATTCCAAAGCGCTCGCCTGACAACATAAAGGTATGACATTGACCCCTGATATCTTCTCATTCAATCTTGGTACTCAATGTCTATCTAACTAATGTTAATTCGTTACTTCACTGGATATTATTCGATTCCCTGGGAACTAACACGTAAAATATTTCTACCGCAAGGATTTAACACTGAGCAATAGGTATGCATCCCTTCGGAAAACAAAACTACAACTACTAAATCTGATTCAAAACCCATTGAATTATTCGCTTAATGGCCACAAAGTTTAATCAACAAACACTTCCAGAAAATCTGTCGTCTCGCATCATGTATGATTAAAAGTCTACAACTTCATTTATCACTCAAAAAAGCCTTATGAGGTCACTATAGTTATACTGATTGAAAATGATAAGCTTTTCAGTAAAGAAAGCTTCACTTCTGATAAAAAAATAAAACAAAGTTGCCATTGTAAATCAGTGCGAAATTCATTGTTTTCACTCTTCAAGTGTAGACGAATTCACTGAGAGAAAAGCTTAGGTCATGCTGATTTCCTTTTAAGTGTTATTGACAAGCGAAAACATTTTTTCCGACTTATTTATGTGTATATAAATTGTGCAAAGAAATATTTATCATTACAGTGATACTTAGTAGTCAGACTAGCGTTAATTATCAATCTCCACTTATAGTTCACGTAATATTTTATTTCTGAGTGAATTTATCTTTCTTATTTTTATACAGTATAAGTCACATCAGACAGAATTGACTAGCAAGAAATAACATTACATATATATGTATATATTCACACCATTACATTGCTAGGACAATAAATTTAATTGGAATTCGACAGTACAATTAGGAATAATTTATGACCAGTAATAGTCATAATAATGTTACACTTATCTTTATCTCACTGAATTATTAGGCCGTTAATTTCCACACGAACATGATAAATAAGAAGTAATTATTTTTCATAAAGAATCATGTAAAAAACAATTAAGCAGTCATTTAAACTGTAGTATCTAAGTAATTCCCGAAAAAGATGCTTTTCGTTTTGTAAATCACTGTAAGCAGATAGCCTTGTCTTATTTACTTCAATGTGCTATGCATTGTTTTCATGCATTAGTCAAGAAACCTAGTTTTAGTGGACTAGGGAAGAGATAGGGAAACTTTTACTTTTTAAAGTTATACAGGTGAGAACTAAAATTAACAGTAGTCTGGACTTACTTGATTCCCTAAGGTAGTCATGCTTTCTTTCTGTATGTGTGTGACAGAGATGCACACTGTCAATATGATTGTACAAAAACACAGTAGAAACTTTCCTAATCACCACATAATTAAAGTGGGTGAATATCTGAAAACAGTTAAGTGAATAATACGTAATAACAAACTGCTAAAAAATGTCACAGAGATGAGATCGGCTTGTTTTACCAAATGGCATCCTCACGGTTCATAGAATTTAAGGACAACTTTTTCGGGAAATCGGTAGGATGCTCACCAAGCATGCACGTGGTTCGGGGTTGGACTCCCAGTCAGAGCAGGTTTTAAGCCGGAAAAAGGAGAAGGTTGGGCATAAGGATGGTAATCCCATCCCGTAAAAATGCACTGCTAGTGAAACTTCAAAGCTGAAGCTTGAAGGCCTACCTTCCAGTCGGAACATGAAGGAATAAAATAAAAAATAAAATTTTCAGCAAATCCTCAGTTATAGAGCCTGCAAAATAATAAGTAAGATAACCAATGCCAATATACTTTCAAAATTATAAATCCTGAATAGAGCACAACTTAATGCATCCTGTATGAACCTAGTTCGCTCTGCTTACATTTAATTATACCAGTGTATCAGTTAATGGATTGGTAAACATTAGTTAGATGTACAGTTGGTGAAAAAGATTTTTTTTGATTGAACACTAGTCAGTAACTAGTGTAATGTGTCTAGTCCTAACTTCGGTGCAGACTGAATTCTATCAGTCATGTTTGCAATGTGGCCACCATGCTAGGTGACTCGCCATTACGGTGCACTGTGAATTGTTGGTATTAGATGGTTGGAGGCAATCAACAGGAAGCCTCGGACCTAGGTTTCGTGCTAGTTGGCACTCATCAGCAAGGCATATCTGCAACCTTGAAGGAACTGATGTCCCTTCTGAGATTCGAACCCGTGTCACCCAGTGCTGCAGTGCTGCGAGCCTGAATAGCTCAGTGGTAACGTCTCTGACTGCAGCACTGGGTGATGCGGGTTCGAATCTCAGAGGGGACATCAGTTCCTTCAAGGTTGCAGATACGCCTTGCTGATGAGTGCCAACTAGCACGAAACCTAGGTCCGAGGCTTCCTGTTGATTGCCTCCAACCATCTAATACCAAAAATTCACGGTGAAAAAGACTCTCTTAAATCCATAAAGAGACAATATTTAAAGTCGATATTTTGAAATAATAATAATTGATATCAATGCATGTAGATAATTATGGACACCAGTTTGATTGGGATAACGCGGAATTTTTAAATAGAGGAAACACCAAAAATGCCAGGGAATTTCTAGGAGCCTAGTACTCAAGTGAATCAGCAATTAACAAACACATTATTATAGACGAGATTTACCAGCTAATAAAAAGTGAATTACATGACAAGAAAGTTTGAATTCCAAGTCAGTAAAAATGATCAAGAGAGATAGATGTAAATTAACAACCAGTTACGGCAACAAAGGTTCTCAGGGGATACACAGTTATCTCATCATTCTTGGAGAATTCAAATAAGTTCATTTTACGCCAAAACCTGCGCTGAAGATGCTGTCGAGAAAGACGACGAAAGCTTCACAGTCGGATCAACCAGCTCAGAGAAAACAACTAATTCAAACTCAATATTTGTTGCAATTATATTATTAAACATGAAAGACGAACTAGCATAACTGAGACTGCAACTGCGTTCCAGATGTGTTAAAAAATTGCTTTGCACTCGAACTCTTTCAACTAAAACAATTTACTATTATGAATACAATAGGCATGAATATTTGGCATTTTTCTAACTCAGAAGCTTAATAGTGAATGCAACACAGTTTGCATAACTGTAACATGAATCGAATACAGTTACTATTATTAATATTGTTCCCTTGGGTTCCTAATGGAACATAGGGCTTCAACTGCACACCTCCACTTGCTTCTGTCTTCTGCTGTACTTTTCACTTGCATCCATGTTAGTCCATGCTGTTTCAACTCCTTTTCACACCATCTCCTCCATGTCGCCCTTGGACGTCCCAATCGCCGCTTCCCTTTCGGGTTCCACTCGAGCACTGGCCTGACGCGCGATGTCACCCAACGGCCTCCTCAGCGAGTGTCCAATCCATCTTCGATTTTCTCCTGCATATTTGTTGAGCGATTGGTTCTTGTTTCGTTTGTTTGTTCCTATAGTTTCTTGTTGGTGATTCCTCCCGGCCATCTGATCTTCAGTATAGAACGAAGACAGCTGTTGATATAAGTTTGCAACCTGTTGGAAATATTCTTTGTGACCCGCCAAGTTTCTGATCCATATAGGAAAACTGACTTGACGTTTGTATTGAAAATCCGAATCACTTTGTTGTTGATGCTGAGTGACGAAGATTTCCAGATTGGTTTCAGGTTGATGAATGTGTTTCTTGCCTTTCCGATTCTCGATTTGACATCCTCGTCCGTTCCTCCTGTAGTTGAGACAATGCTCCCTAGATAAGTGAAAGAAGTAACCTGTTTCAAATCCCTCCCGTTGATAGTGATTGGCGCTGGATGTTGCTGGATGTTGTTGTTGTTGTTGGTTGGTTATTTTCATAACCTCCATCTTGTCTATGTTCACCTGGAGTCCTGTCTTTGCTGCTTCCTCGACCAGTTTGTCGGTTTTCGCTTGAAGGTCTTCGATTTTGTGTGACATCAAACATAAGTCATCCGCGAAATCCAGGTCTTCTAGGTGCTTCTATTTTATCTCATCTCATGGATACAGAACGCACGATTGATGTTATCGAGGCTTTCAAAGTCATCTAGAGCATAAAATCTAATCTTAGCTTTACCTTAAGAGTTCGTCTACTACATATTGCTTAGGCTGTAGGGATCCACACTGAGAAACCTAACTTATGTATCCAAAAGAAGCTAGTTCAGACACTGTACTTACCTTGGCCATTAAGGTTCTGATGATCCTCAGTTTGTTGTGGGAATTTCCTTAATTTTATTTGACATTCTATTTGGTATTACATTTTTATGCCTATTATGATTTATGCATCTTTCGTGAACTGTAATTCCATTGGTTTTACTTAACAAATCGATAGTATTTAAAAACAGAAATACTGTTAATGACGACTATTCTAGAATATTCTGTGCATATAAACATATATATATAATTGTAGAGCCGGAAGAGGAAATTATCTAAAAGTATATTTTTTATTCACAGTCAGATGAATTAGCTCCTAAGCTTTAGGTATCACACGGTTTATGCTTTATTATATCAGAGTAAACTAAATATTTAGGAATAAGTGAGCTCCACCCATCTTTTTAAGAAATGATTATAAACGTCAACCATATATGGTTGCTTGTTAAAACCAGTCAAGGTAATATCTCCTGATTTATGTCGAACCGCAATTCTTGTGCATTAAAGACCTTAATTCCAGATTGAATAAATGGTCTTGTGGCTTTGAGCATACTGTGAAAGAAATGAATTTACTCTGTAGAATCAAGTTTATCAAATTTATTGCAGAGGTTTAGATCTAAACAGATGTACAGATCGAGAAAGTTTATTATTGGCTTAGGTAAAATAAATTTTGTTTGGAGGCATTCAGGTGAATTCCGAAAAGTTTATATTCACCAAGTCACTTCATAAATTGAGTCAGATAGAGGTAGAAGCGGTCACACTTCAATTTACATCCTGTATTTCGAGGAAATGCATCAATGAAATCTGCAACGAAACCCATTTTAAAAGTTTATGTGAGGAACTGTCTGAACTAAACCCAGTAATTGAAGAAGAACAGGTTTGCTCAAGTCTTATTGATATTGCTACTCAATATATAGCGTCGTCGAAAATATCACCGAACAGCACTAAAATCATTTAACAATGAATCTGTTGTTATTATTAAAGCAGACAATGGACATGTTGCAGTATTGGATAAAGACAATAATGGATAAAAATTAACTTAATTTTGACGGGAACATCAACATTTCTAACTCAGTACTCGAGTAAAGATCTAAATGAATCAGTGAAAGGGTGAAATTAAGAGAACTTTTGAAAAAGGATTCAACTAATAACAGCACATTTAATGAACTGAAGCCCTGAGAACCCTGGTTACTCTATCTATATGGCTCACCTAAAGTGCATAAACCCAAAGTTTCTATGTGATCAGTACTATCTAATTTAATTTACCGTATCACAAAGTAACACGGTGGCTAGAGAATCACCTAGGGTAAAACTATGCAAAGTTAGTTGTCCACAATACGAAAGACAACTTTCGGTTCATTTCAATATTGGAGGACTTGAACATCTTGCGTAAATTATGGTTTTGTTTGGTCTGTCGTCCTTATTTACAAAGATCCCACCAGAAAAGCCGGCACGAATTACACGTCAATATTTTGACTTCATGTCAAAGAAAGAACTATTGTATACCAAGAAGACTTTCAATTCACCAGTCGTCTGTATCATCAGAGTAATGAAATCGGTATGGGTAGGCGACTGGATGCAGTTCTGGTGGACATTTTTATGGCCAGTCAGGAACAAATAAGTACGAAGTGTGCAGTCACTCAGACAAACCTTTATGCCAGGTATATGGATAGTAATTTGGTCATTTTTGATTGTTTTTATGACGCATTGCAAACATGAAATTGCCTGAATAATGTTCACCTTATTATCAAGTTTACGATACAGTGTACATAGCAGTTAAAGAACCGTCGAAAACCGGAGAATAGCTCTTCCACCCTGGACAATTGGTTTGCCCTAGTATGGTACTGTTCAAAATTATGCATCCAGCATCTCATGAGGGATAGAACCCAGGACCTTGAAGTTATGAGGTGAACAAATTGACCATACATCCACAAGAGAGGAACCCAATAGCACATGAATTCTAACTGATGTCAGTCCATGATCGAACTCAAAACTAATCTAATCCCTACAAACCAGTACTTGAAAGGTATGATCATGATAGCAGTTTACATTTTCTTGACAGTGGTACCCAAAGTCTTATAAGTTGTAAGATCATAAGGTGTACCCACAGGAAACAAACATGCAGAGTACTTCATTTGAACCTGTAAAATTTTGCCCCATAAGCTACAAAAAAAGTGGTGAGAACACTGCTTCTTTGTGTAGAATGGCCCCCTACTCAAAGGAAAAAGTCAAAGATTTATCCATTTTGTGAAGTGCTACGTTACATTATTCATGACTTATGTTATTTATAGTCCCTATCGCCAACCTGCTGTCAGAGTGACAAAAGTATTTTTGAACACCACTGTAATCTGTATATATCTGAGTTGTAAGCTACTGGAAAGAAGCCAAGAAATCATAAATATGACGTCATATTGTCTTGTTATGTGTATTCTTCTTGGTGTGTGTTCAAGTCTCAGGAGTACGCTTTCACCAAGTTCTTATTTTATCTTCATTATTATCGTGGTGAGAATTATCTGAATAATGTTTCACCTTGATAATCTATCTTCCACCTTTCTGCAGTTTTCCTTTGCCGTGTCAGCTTGAAAGAGACAAAAGATATGATTTCTTTGGTCTTTCTTGTCTGTTTATTCTCTTTTAATGAGAATTCTATATGTATTTGATTAATACATCTACTGAAAGGGATAATACAGTGAACCATCTACTACTTCATGTCTTTTCCACAGGACGAAATGATAAAGAAGGCAGAATGCAGCAGAACGCAGCCAGGAATATGCTCTTATTCGTTTGAAAGTGTTTTCTATTGTATAACAACTTACACAGAAAATATAAAAATATGAATTATTTCCATTATCATTTCAAACAGATTTTTCAAAGTTATATTTAAGCGTAGGCTTAGGCATAAAATAACCATTAGTCCCAACTTATAAGTGTAAATGCGACATTTCCTAGTTTGTTAGACAAAAAAATATTAAAACTTAGTGTCATCGCAACTTTCAATCAACAAAATTATTTATACTTTCCATTAATGTGTCAACATCAAGTAGTATACAATAATAAATTGAAGATGCACCAACTAATATGTCACTTCCTCTGCAGAAAGGTTAAAAATAGGCCTTTTGATAAAGTTCAAGGTAATGAACTTAGGAAAAGAAGCCTCTCCATCATTTAATGATTATTCCACATTAGAAAAAATAAAATAAATGGATTCAGTGTATTTAAACAAACTCTAGACAATTCTGATTAAAAAACACTGTTCATCTTTACACTTAAGACATAGTTTTAAGATGAATAATAGAGTACAGATGCCAAAAGAATTACAAAGGATTTTCTCAAACTTATTAGTTGGATGTAAATTTGCTAATTTCATCAGTTATTCTGCCAAACCACTTAGCTGTTAGCCTTAGAAAGACGCGGTCGTTTTAGGGTTCATTTCATCACAAAACTATGTCGAATGAAAGAAGCATTCAAAAACAAACGAGTACCGAACAACTGTGTCTGGCAGCTTTGCAAGTGGCAAGCAGTATCAGCCGCCACCCACTCGGCTACTGAGACTAGGAAAGTACGGTTACAAGGCAGGTATTCAGCCAGTCCTCCGAAAGCTATTTTTCTATGAATAAGAGTTAACCTTGATCATTTGATTTAAGAACTGTAACGATACAACGCATCTGTCAAATAACTGGATATGGTTGCTTGGTTTGATCACTGCTGTGAATATTTAGTTTATGACTTCAAATAAACTAACTTTCTTAACTGTTTTCTCTATATTTCCTCTCAGTTCATATTTGATAGCATATCAGAACTTGACAAATCCAAGATATAAGCGACAAAATTATCTGTCTGATTACATTTTAGCTACTGTTACGTGTGTCAGTGACCGATAAGAAGATCTAGATCTGGTTTGTGTCTAATGTCACACAAACTCGAAGACTTGCAGGCGAAAACCAACAAACTGGCTGAAGAAGCAGCCACAGGAGACACGACTCTAGGTGAAAATAGAGAAGATGGAGGTGATGAAGATAACCAACGAACCACAACAACAACAACGAGCACCAGTCACCACCAACCAACGGGAAGGATTTAACAAAGGTTATCTCCTTCAATTATCTAGGAAGCATCGTTTCAACCACAGCCAGCGAAATGGATGAAGATGTCAAAGCCAGCCAGCCAGAATCGGAAGGTCAAGATACACACACCTTCATCAACCTGAAACCAGTTTGGAAATATTCCGCACTTGGCAGCAACATAAAGAACAAGATTCGTATTTTCAACATAGATGCGAAGTCAGTCAGTCATTTGTTCTATATGGGTGAGAAACTTAGCAGGCGTGTCGCGAAAAGTATTTCCAACAAGTTACAGACTTTTATCAACAGTCGCCCACTTCGTTGGCTCCATACTAAAGATCAAATGGTCAGCCAGCCAGAAAGAATTAGCAACAAGAAACTCTAGCTGAGAACAAACCAACAGGCAAGAGCCGATTGCTCAACAAATATGTAGGCGAAAATGGAGATGGATTGGGCATACAGTGAGGAGGCCGTTGAATGACATCGTGTGCAATGCAAGCCATGACTCGAGTGGAATCCAAATGAGAAGCGACGAGTGGGTCATCGGTGTGAGAGTGACGTGGGGGAGACCGTTTTGGTAGGAGATGAGAGATTATTGGCAATCGTGTGGCTAGCCAGATGAAAAGGACCTCAGAAAATAGAATAAAATGTAGATGTGTTGTTGAAGCTCCATATTCCATTCAGGACACAAGGGAATAATAATAAACTTGTGTCAATAGCCTGCTTGTTGTTCCTTAAAACCTATGAGTTTCCCGTTTCAATTTCTGTTTACACAAAGTGATCAGTCTTTCTTGGTAGGTGGTACTGGTATAGTGGTCATCGAAATACCTTTCACATGACCTTGATTTTGTTTGTTAATTTGTAGCCATCACGTTTTGTTCAAATTATAACTCATAATTTCAGCTTTGCTGGTTTAATACCCATATGTGTAACACTCCACCGTCTGAAGCATCAGTGTTTGGGTTTGAAGCTCAGTAGAAAAACCATTCTTTGAGAAACGTGTAGATCCATCTGAGAAGTCTTGAACAGGATAAAACGCGCACCACAGACTCTACTGCTAGGCACCAGGTCTAAGACAGTTTATCGATTAGTTATCTGTAACCAAAACGTTTGACAGTCATGTGAAGCTGTGGATGTTTTCTCAGCAAATATCAGAAGAGATACTTTTCTTGTTGAGTAATAAGAGCGTGTGTGACATAAGTCACAGAATTACTCAGAGATGGCTTGTAGAAGAAACTCTTCTGGCTATTTTATGCCAGAATGAATGGATTCATAATCTTTGGGCTTCAAAAAGGATTTCCTGTAGACAGCTGTTAGCTATAATTACTCTTATTCTGAAGTAATTGTAAAGATTCAACAATAAAATTTTGTTGTATCACTTTTTGGTGTCAGCTGAATACGTTTGGTGTTTATATTTGAATAATACATTTAACAGCTGGCTTCAAATGATAAGTAAACAAGTTATCTAAAATTGAAGTTATGAAAACCATCGACTATGTGACATTTTCGTATAAGCAGCAGATATACAATTAATCTGCTCACCATTTCCAAAACCTCTACTTAAAATACTCTCGTAGTAAGTCAAATCACTAAACTTAAAGCATGAAGTGATTTGATGTGTTTATTATTATCATTTGTTTCTCGGATTCCGAGTGTCATCTCTTTCAGCTGCCTCCACGACAAGCTTTCATTTTCTCTTAACATGATCACCTCTATGTCATTCTCGGACTCCAAACTCATTGCTCCCCAATGAGTTTTATTCTAGAACTTGGTGTTTGAAGTCAATTAACAATCTGAGTGTATGCCCAATCGATCTCCATTTCATTTTGAGTGTTCGTTAGGCGGTAAGTTCTTGTTCAACAGAGTTCCTAGTGTTCATCCTTTTTGGCTAACCATCTGATCTTGAGTATCAAGCGAAGGTAGCTGTCAGCAGGTGGAATTTTACAGCAGATCAGTGTAAATGTTTTTAGTGACGCGCATGCCAAATCTCTAGACGATATAGAAGCAGTGACTAGACGTTGGTGTCAAAGATGCGAATCTTGTTCCTTGTGTTAACTGCTGCAAATCTTTACACTGACTTCAGAGAAATGAACGACTGTCTTGCTGTTCCAGTTGTGTTTTTATGACTTAATAAAGGAATGCTTGACCAAAAACATTCTCACTTATTAGTGGAGACTAAATTTTCAGTCTGACTATTTAATTTAGCTAGTACGTGTGAAGTTAATAGTAACAAGCGAAGTGTTAAGCTGAAAAATAATTCAGCTACATAATATTTACGGTATTTATTTATTTATTCATTCGTGAATCAGACAGAAACTTATCATGAACTTACTGCTACAGTGAACAGAGTTTTGTTTTTTGATGGCTTTTATGAGAAAAGCCAACTTAACATCACGGAAAAACAAACTGAGGCACAAAAGAATAAGTTCAGGCGGATAAGTCCTTATGATGAGGAGGAAAATAAACCCAGCAAATAAATAGAATAAAAGCAATCTGTATTACTGTTAACGATAATATCTGTAATGATAGTGATTTGAAATGAGTGAATGAATGTAGAAACACGCAAATACTCTCATGGAGTTAGTCTTCGTTAAAAGAAACAAAGCTCAATTGCAGAATTAAAATTTTTCAATAATTGATCCCTACTGATTAATTTAATGCAGATAGTAGAGACAGTAATCGCGATCATTCTATGAGATAACCAGTTTGTATAAACTGGAGACATAAATTGGCAGAATCCTGCAGTTAAGCTCGACATAATAAACAATGCGGATTGACAAGAACTCTCAAAGTTTTGTTAATCAGTGATACAGATAATATCTTTATACCTGTGGTTCCTTTTTGTGGATTTCAAAAAGGCCAGAAAGACCAAATTCTCAGTATAAAATGATATCCTTTTATTTCATAGGTTTTCACTTGAAATAGCGATAGCCATAGAAGACTGAAAATAACACACTTCAACTTTGGAATGATAGCAGAGAAAATATTATAAATTAAGGCATCCAACGTGCAAGCATCGCAATTTGTAGTTCAAGCCTTCATCGGATTATTTGCATTTCAGAGTGAAAAACGAGGAAAGGATAACAGAGCGCACATAGGAAGTAAGAGACACTGCAGTCTATAAGTTTACATAATTTTATTCCTTTACGTTCCCAGTGGAACATAGGGCTTCAAGCTAGAGGCTTCAAGTTTTGGTAGCAGTGGTGTTTATTTTTACAGGATGGAGTTGCTAGCCTCATGCCCAACCTTCCCTCTTTACCAGTCTTATTACTGGTTTAGCGAGGTAAAGGAGTGCGTCGGTGGCCGAGGATTGAACTCTGGAACACATGAATGGTTGGCGAGCATTCTACCGCTGAGCCAATGATACATAAGGTTATTTAAGAACTGGAGAAAATTATAGTTCAAAAGATTGGAATTAGTTCAGTGAGCTTGAAAGTTTTCCGTAATGAACGACATGAAAGTCATTTACATTCCATAATGGAATGATTTTCTGAGACAATACAGAATTATTTGTTTATTATTATTATTGTTTCCTTTAATTCCTAGAGGAACATAGGGCTTCAGTCGCGTCTCCATTGCGTTCGGTTCTCTGCTAACGTTTTCACCTGGCCCCACGTCTGTCCACATGCTTTCATCTCCTCTTCACATGACCTCCTCCATGTCACCCTTGGACGACCAACTCACCGCTTCCCATTCGGGTTCCACTCGAATAATGGCCTGTCTTGTGATGTCACTTGATGGTTTGTTTTCTCAGAGTATGGCCAATCCACCTTCATTTCTTCCTGCATATTTATTTACTAATAGTTAATAAAGAAGATTTGAAAGTTATTTCATTATCTTGGAGTGTTTATGAGCAATAAATTGTCTTCGAAGCGTCATCAGTGAATACACGATACTGTAGCACTGTTGTTATACTCTATTGCCCTGCCCAAATCCCATTCTTACATCAAGTCATTTACACAATCTAAAGGTCTCTTTTTATCACTGGACACTCATGGATCGTATCAATTATGAATTGGTGACCTTGCTGTGTAAAGCAATCCAACTTATTGTAAATAAATTCTATACTTCTGTTTCGATGGCGTCATGAAGGCTTTACTATGAGTCGACAATACTACTCCCGAAAAGTAGTATGATCAGATACCTTTACCCGGAGTTTATTATTTATGTATACATGTTGATGCTAAAAATTATGATATGAGTTTTATTTTATTCACAGGTTTTGTTCTGTTGAAAGCACACAAAAACGTTTTTTTTAGCAGTATATATATCTTACTAGGGTGTGCTGATTTTTTCGCACCTCATTAATCACTTGTTGTATAGACTTTGATGATTTATGACTGACAAATTGTAACTATTATTCACATAAATCACAATCCATATTATATTGTTCCAGGGGTTATGAGAGAAATAACACGCGAAAACAATACACAACGAGAATACAGTCGAATGACCTGAACTATTTTTGTCTTACACTATTGTCCCCTAGTTTGCTTGACTTGATTTAAGAGATGAATATAGGTCAGATTGGAATCGCACATGCTAAAAGTTAAGTGAATAGATTCAGTCTTTGTGTATAGACAAACAACATGGAATAATGCAAACACTTGAATGCATACATGTTTGTGAACAAGAAATTTTTGCAGTAATTGAAGTCAGATATCAACGATTAAAAATCACATTGTTGACAGTGATTCACTTTAAGTGACTACAAAAAATAGTGCATGCATAAATTATTTAAATGAGTTACGAATATATTCTTCTTCTCTTCTAATTCTTCTGATATCTTAGTAAGTGAGAAGAAATATTCGTACAACAAAATACCATTATGTGGAGAAAAAAAATGAAAGATTGTTCTCTGTACACTTTAACAGCCAAAATCTGTGTCGAACAAAAATCTTTGAATTGAACGCTTTTCATGTCATTCAGTTGGCTGGAATATTCAGTGCAATAACACTTTGGGATTTGTTTGCAACAGTGTGGAAATAACACAATGAAAAATGCAACAGTCTTTCGGAGGTTATATTTTTTTTCCATCACGTTCCCTAGTGGAACATAGGGCTTCAAGCTATTGGCTTGAAGTTTCTTTAGCAGTGTTTTATTTTACGGGATGGGATTGCTAGCCTCATGCCCAACCTTTCCTCTTCACCAGCATTATTTCTGGCTTAGCGAGGTAAAGGAGTGCGCCGGCCGGGAACCGAACCCCGGACCATGTGCGTGGTCGGCGAGCGTCCTAACCGCTATGCCACCGACGTACCATTCCGAGGTTATAAAAACAATAATACAAGTAGCTGTTTGGAATACATACATGAATTTAGCAAAGGTGGCTAACAGAGTTACGTCATGGTTATTTACTAAATGTCTCAGATTGTACAACAGGAAACTAGTAATTCAGAATAAACCGCTTAAAAAACTAGTGTCATCCACTTTCTGTTTTAACTGCAGTCATCATTTCATTCAATGTGAATAAAAAAGTGAAGTAATAGCAAGCATTTCACAAAATTTTATGTATAAAAAAATTATATTTGACCGCATACAATGAATGACTATTAAAAACCCATTAAGACGCATGTTGACAGATACACTGCTTGTGTTAGCGTTGTCATACTGACATCACTGATGAATGTAAGTCGATTTAAAACTGCTTCAGCCTACGAAGCAACTAGAAGATACATTTAATTCACAGCTGTTAGATGGACGGAGAAACAGAGGAAGGCAAATCTAGTATGATATTCATCGTAAGATTAAGAATCGTTTTAATAGAGCTTCCTGAAAATAAGTTGTGCTCAAGACACACTACATTAAGTCAGAGAAGTGAAGTTATTGCTTTGTTATTGCTTTGTATATTAATTAACAGATATTCAGAACACAAAATAAATTCAGTGTACCCTCACTCTTTCTCGATGTACAATTTCAATAGGATAATTTATCTGTTCAGCTGAAAAAGCAGGAGTCAAATACTAAAAATGTTCATGGAAATATTGTAGACCACTTTTGGTTTTGGAAATATATTTGTGGTGTTAAAAATAGTCACACAGATTTTTAATACATCATTTCTAGTTTAAAGTGATGATGAAAACCTGAATAGTTCCCCTAATCAGAATAGGATTTACCAGTCGAACCAGATTAATTTTTATAAACCAGTTTACTAATAATAATGACCACTTTATTCCAAACAACAATAATAATTATACAGAATGGAATTTTCAGCGTTTTTATACATATCACAACAATTTAGCTCCTTTTGTAAAAAATATGTACATACAGAAAATTTAAAATAGTAATAATAATAATACTAGTATTGAAACCACCACTATAAACAGAATGTTGGTGGAAACACAATGAAGTATAAGTAGTGAGTGAGTAGTGAGATAATACATTGGAAAATAATCTCTGCTTAAACTTTGCAATTCAGATTACTGATTCGAAAAGTTTATAAGTTCTTTTCTGACATCTAACTCTCTCTTCACACAAAACCTGTGCTAAATATGGTGGCGTGGTAGAATTTGCATATTAAGTAGCTGTAGGAGCGTAGATTCTTATGAAGTTCTTTCTGCTTTTACCCGGAAAGATAACAGGCAAAAGTTGCGAATAAAGGGGATGTTCTGTATCAGACAAGATAACTTTAGCGAATCACTTGCAAAAATTGAATAGAAGTGCCTACTGACAATAACGATGACAGTTAGCTGAGTCAAGGGCTCACCACTAACTTTACTTACAGTCTTCAATGTTCTACGTAGGTATTATGACAGTTTCTTTTGAGAGGTCTAGGGAAGAAAAATGATGGTGAACAATAAAGGAGAGTGGGTAGAATACATAAGTTGATAAATTGTAAGAGTAGAGGCTGAGTTTTTCCAGATAGTCTCAACTTCTTTATTGCAACAAGTCAAACGAAAAATTTCCTTAGAAATCAAGAGGATTTGGGACGACCAGCAGAGATTCGATCAAAAACTGATGACAAGATGAGAGATATTCGACTCACTCCCTATCATATTGTTGTCAATATTACAGGAATCATGCGAATGAATCAGTTCACGAAAGTATTGATCGCATCTGAAACTAAAACCAACAATTTGGCATTTAGATGGATTTAGTCCAATACCATTTACATAAGATCATATGTTAACTTCCGACAAGATTCGATTCATATTAGAGCTATCCAAGGCAGAAACTACTGGGAGAGAAATAGTTTGATCATCGGCATAGTTAATGAAGTTAGCTTTGGAGGAATATGGAAGGCCATGCAAAACTTAAGAAAAAGGAGTGGAGAGAGTACAGCGTCTTGAGGCACACCAACTTAAGTAAGCAAAGGTCAACGAGCGATTTCCATTCAAAACAGTATGTTGTTTTCTACCCGAAAAATAAGAAGACAGCCACCTTGTCAACCAGGACTCACTGCGTACTGAAATCAGCTTGCCTAATAAAGGTGTCCTAAGAATAGAGTCAAAAGCAGCAGTGCGGTCTAAAAAGGAGGCTCGAGGAAACTTTACGCCCTCATTAGGACTGGAAACAATATTGTGGTGGAGTACAACGACAGCATCTAATGTGTTTCCACTCCATTTGTAAGCGAACCGGTTTGGGTCATTAAAATATTTCAAAAAAGGTTTAAGAACATGCAAGATAAGTTTCCCCACAGTTTTCAACAATGGAGACATGATGGAGATCAGCCTTAACTTTAGACCTGATTCAGAAGATAATTTTAATACAGGCAACACCTTTATTTCTTTCCAGGCACCAGGTACTGTATTCCTGTCAACTGATGCACTGAAGATATGAGTAAGAGGATCACACAAACTGTCAGCACACTCTCGCAGCAAAATGCGTGGTACACCATCGGGTTCTAGGCTGTGTGATGGATTTAAGGATTTGGGACATGTTGATGCATTTGTTTCATTAAAAACAGGGAAATGATCACTCACATGACTTGAAACATCAGGTTCAGTCATATTAGTTTGTTGCATTACAAAATATCTATTTAAGCTATTTACATTAGGATAAGCATCAACTGAAATTTGTTTTCTGTTTGTAAACTGATAAAAAGGTTTCCAGATCTTAGAAGCATTCTTATATGATGAAACCTTTTCATCAAATACCCCACTTAGGATTTGTATTTCAGACTTTATCAGAGAGTTTATTGCTCGAACATTTGCATTATCACATAATTTATACTAATTCTCTTTTTCTTTTCTAAGCTTTTTAGTGGTGGAGAAGAGATCTTATCGAATCTCGTAAACAGTGTTTCAGTAGGACGGCAAATGTCCAAACAGAACTTCAGATAGCAGGTGATATTAGAGACAGTAACTTCTAACACTTCATCAAACAATAGGAACCAGTTGGCATGACGCAATATGCAACTTAGCGCTTGAATATTTTCATACGAATAGTATCGTCCTTGAATTTTCTTTGTTGGGGGAACAAAGGCTTTTCTGTATGGCTTGCCATACACTTTTGGTAAATTATGAATAATGCGGTGGTCAGAATTCAGCAGCTGAGCTCTCCTTCGCACCTTGTATGTGTCGCGATCGTTTATGAAATCCAAGTCTAGGGCTCTGTCCAGACGAGTATTGAATTTGATTAGGTTGTCATGATCAAGGGATATGAGAAAGCTGTGATCGCAAGAATTAAAGTCCCCAGAGACTATGAACAAAGAATTTCCAAATATAGTTGCTGAAAATTCAGTAAATTCCTCTGCGAAGATAGATATATCAGAGGAACTGGAGTCATATAAACATTTGTTATGTATTTATAGGAATATTTACTGAAGTGCTTTGGACGAGACCTAACAGTGATACAGTCTATATTATCACTGGAAAACTTAAAACATGCATGATTAAAAGTAGATCATTTTGTCTGTCTTGAATTTTGTTGTTAAACGCACTTTCAAAGCACAAACTACAAGGAAACAGCAAATATTTTACATCTGGTAGTGTTTTATTTACTATGGATGATACGCTTTAAGTTGCAGTTGTTCACTGTAATTCACCGTATCAATAAAAAGTTAGATTGTTAAACAAAAGTGTATTAAAACGAATTCATGAGATTATGATTCTGAGGATTTTTCGGGACTGTGACAATCCTGTTCTTCCATTCAAATGTTTTACAACTTAACACAGTGAAATGCTGAAGAATGGGAGAAGCTTTTTAAGTCTTATCACTGAGATGTAACTATAGAAGCTATCACAGATACCTCTTTCTCTAAATATCACACTTCCGAAACACACTGTTTTGAAACTAGACGTTTCCATATTTTCGCATACAGCAGTTCCATTGTTTTGCCTATGATTCTGCTGCATATTTTACTGAGTATCAAGAAAATCACTGAAAAGACATTTATATATTAAGAAAAATCAGAAAAAATGAATGAAATTAGTTCCCCATCAGGAGTGTTTTACATCAAAATTAAATCAGTCATGCGGTGATATATTAGTCCCTTAGAATTATACGTTTTGAGGCACAGGAGGACTTGAAATAATAAGGGAAGTGGAGATCAGTTGACTTGTAGGAATGAATAAAACTATTATGTAACCAATAATTTGTCAAAAGAATTAAGTAATAATACCAATATAATAATAAGTTCGCTGAATTAGTTAAAGCAGAGATCAAAGTGATGTAACAAACACTGCAGTGAATAATCCTAGTTACAACTCCAGGAAAAAATTTCTTATAAGACTCTATGTGTTATCTGGACTGCCGCAGTTCAAAGATAAGTTTCAAGAATGTCTTTTTGAACAAGGATTTAGCTTGTTCAGATGAGTTCCGATCTCTCCAGGTGTATGCAAAAGTTGGACTTGTAAAGCATGAGAAGAGTTGAATGAAATGTGATCAAAGTTCTGCTAGTGTTTACCCACTTTTCTGTGCCGCTGATGTTAGCTAATTTGGAGTTATATACGGCTTAACTATGTCTGTTGTCTAACCAAGATGACTAAGGTTGGAAAATCCGATGATGCACCTGCTTAATTGTACATCTAATACATCTAGCTCCAAAAAATCAATGCAGCTTCACGTGAAACCTTGAAACATTTTAGTTGTTTATCAGAATTATTCTGAATTTCCCAATGATTTATCTTATTCTACGCAAAGGATCGGTACCTGTCTACGTGCTTGCTTACAGTACAGACACTTAGACAAAACTTTCAGATTATATAGATGTTAATCACTTGATTGTAGCTGCCAGTGGAATCAAGTGTGCACATGTCGTCACACTTGGGACTTGTCGGTAGGATGTGCCTGCATCGTAGAAAGTGACGTCATTATCACTGGGACAAGGACTCAACATCACCCTAAATGACTAATAGTTGCCCATTAGGCCAGTGAGCTACGGCAACTACCACTCGCACAACAGGCAAAAGTTGTCATTTTTGAAACTGTTTTGCTTTTCTTGTTGACCTACATTACTGAACCGAAATTAGCGGGAAAAGTCAAAACAATTTAAGTGATGAATAACTGTTGCATAAGTGATGATTGTCATGGCCCAGTAATTTAGTGAACCACTATTTGGTGTTTGAAAAGATGAATGCTTGTTTGCAGCCCTAGTGAATGCAGGTAAATCCGAATAAAGAGTCTCAAATATGACGAAATGCGTGCACTTGATTCCGCTGCTAACTACCATCAAACGAACAGCTGTCAGTCATATTTGTATTTCATTCTAAACTTCTACTGAATCAATTAGTGAACAGGCACTCGAATAATTAATAACGAATAACTAAGGGAAGGTAGTTGGATTTAGAATGTTTTGGTTTACTTTTGGTTTAGCACGCATATTGTGAGAACAATAAAGTATGTTATATGCTTAAAGTGAACCTAACTGGCTGCCAGATGACATTTAATTTAACCTTTAAATCATAAGTAAGTTTACGAGATGCACTGTAATACATCGCGTCTTTTAGGCTAACTGATTACACTGTGTATCTGAGTGATAGAGTTCTATAAATTTTAAACCTAGTTATTTTGACCCCTCACAATCTAAAAATTAGACTGAGTGCAACATGGTGTCGTAACGTTACTCAATCCATACCTAAAGCACATGGCCGAATAAAAGAAAGAATTATAGTCCATCTTGTTATAAGAATCACCAAAGACAAGAGTATGCCAGTCACTGTATAACATGTCACACGTTAGAATTATCACGAAAAAATTAAATTAAAAGAAATGTACTTATCGGCAGTGATCAATTCAAATTTCTACATTCATTCACTTCACTTTGAGAAAAATTCATTTCTTATACGTCAGAATTTTCGGAGATTTTATGACAGTTATTATGTATGACAGTGTGTTAATAGAAAGTACCATTTAAATCATAAAGTATTGTGAAACAGCCATGAAATATTATCATTTTTACATCTTCCGTACGTGAACAGAAGCACAATTAAGATAACCTGAATTCTCGCTTATTATAAAACATATCTGTGTTACAATTATGAATATTCATGAGTTACAAAAATGCTACTTCTTATTGAAAACCTGACAAATGAAAAAAAATTATGTTTCCGAATCTTTATTTAACCATTACAAGTTACACAAGTATTGCTGATTAATATGAGCACTTGGAAACCACTGGTATCAGTCACTGGGGTTAATTAGTCAGACTAATGTGATATAAACACCAGACAGGTATTTTGCTCATTTAAAGTCGAACACCCTAGTGATGTGTTTAGAGTGACTCAATTTAAAGAACCGAATCAGTTCAAACCACTTGAATCTAGGCTATTTACTTAAGCAAACCGATAATTAGTCAGCAAAAACTGGCTGAAGAGGCAGCCATAGAAGATAAGACATGAGCATGAAGATAACCAACGAACGGCAACAACAATAACAACAACCAGCACAAATCACCCTTAATCAACAGGAGAGATTCGATAGAGGTTACTTCATTCACTCGGCCAGCCAGTAAGCATCGTTTCAACTACAGGTGGAATGGATGAAGGTGTTAAATCCAGCTGGCCAGAATCAGAAAAGCAAGATACACACACCGTCATCAACCTGAAATCAGTTTGGAAATCTTCTGCACTTGGCCGCAGCATAAACAACAAGATTCTTATTTTCAACGCCAATGTCAAGTCAGTCAGTGTGTTCTTCTATACGGGTCAGAAACTTGGCCGGTGTGTCACAAGAAAGATTTTCAACAGGTTACCGACTTTTGCCAACAGCTGCCTTCCCTGACTCCATACTGAAGATCAAATGGCTGGCGTGCCAGAAAGAATTAGTAACAAGAAACTCTGACTAGCAACAAACAAAAAAGCAAGAGCAGATTGCTCAACAAATATGTAGGATAAAATGGAGACTGATCGGGCACACATTGAGGAGGCCATCGAATGACATCGCGCGCAATGCAGGCCATCGCTGGAGTGGAACCTGAATGGGAAACGCCAAGTAGGTCATCAGTGCGAGAGTGACATGGAGGAGATCGTATGGGGAGGAGGAGATGAGAGACTATGGGCAATCGTGTAGCTAGCCAGCTGAAGAGGACAGAAGAAAATAGAATAAAGTAGAGGTGTGTTGCTGAAGCCCTATGTTCCATTCGGAACCCAAGAGAATAATAATAAATAATAATAGTGAGTTCAACACATGATGAAGCTTCATTATGCAAGTGTTTTCAATTAATCGTATCAGTAGTAATATCATATGCATCCTGTTCACCTTCTAACTGCAATGAAATAGCCTGCGCGATGCTTATTGTACAAGATTGAAATTCACTCTAATGAATACTTGCAATAACATACATTATGTTTGATTCTGCAATCTTAAATATAAAATTTAATAATTTCACTGATAAATGTCCATTAATTCTGAAGAATGGTTACTGAACAAAATACTCTTTTCGATTACTTCAGCATCAGGTCTACAGTTATAGGCACATAATAATGAATAATCAGTGTTATTAGCAACATTAATATCTAAATGAAGTCGAATCGATAATAACAATATATTATAGTTCGATAGAATCAACATAACAATACACTGAATATCAGAAACTTAGGATTAATAATAACACAAATTCTGGATTATAGTCTCCACTGAAGGTCGGCAGTAGTAGTGACTGGCCTTGTTCTTCTGCACACAAAGCACTGGATGTTATGCGAGTCGTGATAGCCTCTGCTGTTTGGAGTATGCGGTATCTAGATGCTTTTGGCAATATTTTTGGTACGAGGTAGATGATAGAGAAGGATTCTTCAGTGTTAGCTTTGTGGCCGGTTTGGACCAGGTGGTCTAATATCGAGTTGTTGATGAGGGTTTTCACTACACCTTTATTTAGCCACACTGGTAGGTGATCCAGAGTACGAAAAATCAAGTTCCTAGAGCAATTGCCAATAAGGCTCACTCGACAAGCGCAGCTGATTTGGTAGATGCAATTAGAAGTCACTAGTTTGGGTATTTAATCTTTCAATCAAGGGATCATCATCAGTCGTGTAGAAAACATGACTTGTAATTTACTTAACTCTATTTACTAAGGAGTATTTCAATAGGTATTTTACCGTTCATAAACGAGGTGAAAATACCTTTTATATTTCGCATAGTTTTGACTGAAGCATGTTGGCAAATATATCTTCTCAACAAGCAGTAATAAATTTGACTTATAGCAGTGTGAAATTACTTTACTTAGCCTAGTGTTATATTTTACAGCGGAGTAATACACTTCGAAAAAAATGTAAACGAAGAAAAAATTATATTGCTTATTTATCAGTAAGTAAATGAGTCAACAACAACAACAAAAAATGATTAATGTACTGAATGAACTGCTCCTTCTAGAAAATAACAATCAACAGGGAATACCTGTAAAAGCTGACAGTAATAACCATTACAACTGTAGTGATAACCCCACCAGCCAAATAGTAGTAATGCATTAGTCACCTTTTCCAATATATTTATATATTAGTGAATAATATATATCACTAGAGAATCTAAGTAGAAGTGATGAAAAAAATAATTTTATCTACTATGACAGATAACGTATTAATTATCAATTATCTCCTGATATGATAGCAGTGGTTTCATATGCGTATCGAAGTAATTAGTCACGCTAAGTATTGATCACTGTTTTCCTACCTCTCCTCTTGTGTAGCTCTCAACGTGGTTTACTTGAAAAGATACTTTATTGACAGTTCACTGGTTACTGAGCAATAACCTGAATGTGTTTTAAGCTTAATAGTTCACCAATGAGGTCAGTTAATAGATTAGCCAGGTTTATCATGAAAACAAAATCACTCTTCTCTTTCCTGTGTACATTCGGTGTTCCTTTTGATAGTAAATTTCAAGAAAATACAGTAATTCCTGACAAAAATCAATAGTCAGTGGCAGATACATACCATCTTGGTGGACTAGACCACACAGGCCATGTGATCCAGGAATAAGATTCTATAGGACTTGGACTTCACGAACGGTTTGTGTCTAAAGTCACACAAGCTCGGATATCTACAGGCGAAAATCAGTATTTTGGCAGAAGAAGAAAAGAAGACGGGACTTCAAGTGAACACAGAGAAGACAGAGGTGATGAAGACGTTTAATCAACTAACAACAACAAGCACCTATCACTATCAACTGAGTAAACTAGAGGAAGTTGCTCCTTCCACCTTCTAGGCAACATTGTTCCGACTACAGGTTGTGACATGGATTAATATGTCATAGCTATGATGGGAAAGGCAGGATACATCTGCATTATTCTGAAATTAGTGTATAAATCTACTGCAATCAGGACAAAGAACAAAATTGAGATTTCCAAAACTAATATCTATTCATCGCTTCTATATGGTCCAGAGACTTGATTGTCGCGCCACCTTGGGCATTTCGAACAGACTTCAGACTTATAGCAACATCTACCCTCACTGCATACTGAGGATCAAATGGATAGAGAAGATAAGTAACAAAAAACTCTGGCAATACTGGTGCCAAGGACCTACTGACCAACAAATGTGCCGAGGAAAATGGTGATGCACTAGACATACACTGAGGCCACCTGCTAGGGCCTTGAGTGGAGTCTGAATAGAAAACAGGGAGTCGGGATTCTGAGGGTGACATGGAAGAGATCGTGTGATGAGGAGACCAGAGTTCATAGGATATCTCGAAGATAGCAAGGATAACTGCAGAGAACAGGATGAAATGGAGATATGCTATTGAAGATCTACGTCTCACTCGAAACCTAAGGTAGTAATAAATTAATAAAATAAAGGAATAAAGACAGTTTTCAAATGTAGGGATCTGAAGAATGATGCATTGTGCTTGTGAAAGTTGAAGCCAGATTAATCGAAACGACTTTAAAGTGCAAATCTATGCTATAACGTTGGTATAAGAGTTAAAGGCCAATCAAAGCATCTGGTAGCTGAACATTTTCGAGGCTCGCACTAGTATTACACAAGAATGTTGAGGTCAGGCTACACCGTCTCCAAGCATACAGTAGTGGTGACCGGTGGGAGGGTCGCTGGGGCTAACTAGAAGCCACAGATGTTGGCTCAGATGAAGCACCCAGAGGCGGAGGATTTGGTAGTGCAAGCAAATATTCAAGCAATAATCTCGGAGGCCGTAACAGAGAACTGGTTCATACAGATATAAGTAAGCCATGAATAAGGATGGCCCAAGTCACCCAGAAATCGTGACAGAAATGGGCTCCTGACATCGTCGCTTACAAGCTTTATTAACACTGCCGCCAAAGTACTCTGCTGCGGCACAGTTTGAATAATGAAACGGAATTTGGTTGTTAATCCTGACTCTATCATTGGACACCGGCATCTTTCATTCAGTGCGTACTGAATGCACTGACGGATCAAAACCCAATAAGGGTCTTCTTTTCTTCTCATGGAAAGCATTACACTGATTTCTGTTAATTATGGCGGCAAGTTATTCAAATCTTTTGACAAGTGTTGGCTTGAGCCACTTTAGACTATTCGTCATCCCTAACTAAATTGGTTTTAACAGACACCAGAGAATACTTGTATGCATTTTCATAAACACTTTTTGAGTTTAATTTTCCAACCATTTTTCCATGATTGCATAACTGTGGCTAGATGGGTAACTACTTTCAGCAATTCACATGACATATTTTCATGGTGTATTTATGTTAAAGAAAAAAACACTTCGTTTAGATTTCGATATCAACGCTTTAGGTATCAGAGAGGTTCATCAAAAATGAATTTCTTAGTCCAGTTTGATAAAAAGTATGGCTAGATTTAAATTTTTCTACTTAAAATGATACACTGGAGTTGTTAAGATACTTTTCCAAACACAGCCTGACTGATACATACATCCTTTTTACGTCTAGATCACTTAGTTTCTGAAAGCTGACATTCGATTGTTGTGTAAATATCAAAAGACAATTTGATAGTATTATGAGCAATAAATTGTGCTGGAAACGGAGTCAACAAATAATGCTGTATCAAACAAACTGTTGTGGAATAGAATATCCGGCTTAGCCTACTGTCTACGTGCATACAATTGTGTTTCAACTACTCATAACCTCAGCATTCTTAAAATGATACAAATTCTTACTTCTTAAGATAAAAAGTTAGTTTACGCATTGTGCATGGTGAAGGAGTGGACACAAATTCTGGAGAACTATGATGGATTTACACATTGGGGAGAGGTTGATTTATTTTCACTAGCACCGTATTTATTTAGAAGCAGTCAGAAAAAAGAACTTTTATTATTATTATTATCATTATCACCCATTTATCTCAGCAGTTCTGCTGTGTTGCAACATCTGTTTGGAATTTTTAACACCTGATTATACATCTAAACACGTATGAAAGTCAATCAAGATAGAATATATATATGTATATAATTTATGCAGAACAAACCGACCGATAAAACAATAAAAACTAATACCTACAGAAATAAGATTAATCAATACACATAGATAAAATTTGCAAATGTTCATTCTCTTTTTTTTTTTTTGTAATGAGATTGCTAGCTCAACACAACATGTTATTACGATATGTCTGTGTTTGCTTTCTAGAGAGAAAAAAAATGTTACACGTGTTCATAAATTATTAATTTTACAACTGGCTAGAGTATTATTTTCTATGGAAGGGAAGAAATTCTCCGGAACTGAAATAATCAAATAGATATTCTGTGTTTTTGTCTGATAGGAATGTAGAAAAAAAGCACTTAAAACTTAATGATACCTTCACATGGAAATAATATAATGTTCTGTAGTTATTATTTCAAGTTATTGAATCCATGAATTCATTCGCTTTATATTTTGTGACTAACATCTTTCCCAATATGAGAGTTTCAGGTATCACTCATCCTTTACTTGTATTATCAAATCCACAGAGCATTCTGACTAATCCCATTGATAGGTGCTACACAGAATTAATATTATTCAAACTGTCAAATAGGGACAGTTTAAAATATTCAGTTTTATAAGAGGTAATTTTCTATCATTATTATTCCCTTGAGTTCCGAGTGGAACATAGGACTTCAACAGCAGATCAGCATTTCATCCTGTTCTCAGCAACCCTCTCTAGCTGGCTCCGCGATTGCCCATAATTTCTCATCTCTCATCACTCGATCTTCTCCATATTACCCTCAGACGACTAACTCATTGTTATCCACTCAGGTTCCACTCGTGCGAAGGCCTGGCGCGTGATGTTATCCAAGGGTTTTCCCAGTGTGCTTCTCACACATCTCCATTGTCTTTGGCATATTTGTTGAGCAATAGGTTCTTGGTTAGTTCGTTCCACTGCAGAGTTTCTTGTCGCTAATTCTTTCTGGCCATTTTTGCTTCATTTTGGAGCCAGCGAAGTCAGCTGTTGATAAAAGTCTGCAGTAGGCTGGTGGAAATGCTTTTCGTATTGCGACAACTTCCTGACCCACATAGAAGCACTGATTTCAAATTGATGTTAAAAATCCTAATTTGGTTCTTTATTCTGAGTGGAGAAGATTTCCAAACTGATTTCGGAGTGTTGTTGGTTTCTCTTGCCCTTGAGATTCTGATTTTGACATCCTCATTTGTTCGGCGTTCTTGTAGTTGAAACGATGCTCCCTAGATAAGTAAGGGAGGTGACCTCTTTCAAATTTCTTCTCTTGATAAATACTGATGCTTGTTGCTGTTAGTTGGCTGGTTGTCTTCATCACCTGTACCTTCTTTATGTTCACTTGAAGTCCTGTCTTTACTGCTTCTTCTGCAACACAATTAAATTCTTTCACGATGTACTACAACATTACATTTTTAGATGCTTCAGTCCTTTAATTTTCCCAATAAAACCACAATTAGTTTGTGAAAATTAATCTTAAATGAAAAGGCGACTGCTTTACTTTTATCCTCAGCTTATACTTCTAGAAACTGTTTATTCAGAAAAAGGATATTCCAGTGTGCGTGATCTTGGTGTTTAACATGCTTCAGGTTACTTTTGAATTCTAATTAAGATACCTGATGCTGCTGCTAGACAAAACTAGCAGGTCAACAAGTTAACATGCAACAGCCAACTCGTTTCTGCATTTCTCTTCGCAGTTAGAGAATTAAATTTCAGACTCAAGTTTCATCAGTCTGATTTCGTCTTTCGAAAAATTTAAGATTCACACATTACTTCATTTACTTTATTTATATGTATATACGGATTTAAGCAAAAAAGTAGTAAATCAGAAACACTTAGACACGCAAGTTTTATACATTGTTATTCAACCAAAAATTATTGCATACACGGTTAAGTGTGCTGTAAGATTACTCTAGATAATATAAATAAATGCAATGAACATATTTATAAATGCTAAGCGTTTAGTTAGTACATTGCTTTGTTAGGCAAACAACTGGTATTCTTATGCTTGAGTCGAAAATTATAAAGATAGAAATACCTCTTTTATGGACGCTTACACACTGATTTCTTGGTAATCAAGTTACAGACGATTAAAGAATGATTGTTCAGTTAAAGTACTGAATAAATCCGCTCATTTTCTTCCGTAAGCGGTTAATTAAATTTGTCGGAACATTGAAACGCTTATAAAAGCCATAATGGAGTGGGGAAAGGCAAATATTTTGCATTTCTATCAATTCACGCAGATGACTTAAGCTCAAGAAACGTTTACTCACTTCTACCAATGAAATGTATGTACAACAGCGTCAGACCACAATGAATGTTCAAATAACTAAAAGTCCCTTTAGTTACTTACTGTGTGTGTGGACTACATTTTGGTCATAAATCTTGCGGTAATGTTACGCCAATTGTGAGTTTTGAAAAACTATTGAGTTTACTTCTAGTAGAATGAGTAAAATAAGATTATTTCAACTTCAGGTATGTTTAAAAAATTAAGTCTTAATATAGCCTCCATTAATTAAACCTGGTCATTATAGACAGGGTGGATTGCTTCATATTTTTTATTAATTAATCATATACTACAGCTTCGTACACTTAACTTTTATTAGGTGTATTCAGTGCGTTTATTTGATTTGTATAATACTCCTACAAATAATGAATGCAAGGCTTATATAAAATTTAAAACATCTTTGTTATTTCATAGAAAATATCTCTAATTCTTGGTGTTATGCACAAGATTCACATAATAAACCTTTGATCTTCGTTGCAAACTTCACTGCAAACTTTTCAAAAAACTTCTTTCTAGTTTCCGATTCTTTTGCTCTCAAACTTGATGTTCTTTCAGTGTGAATTAACACTTGCTCCTGTCATACTGACAAAAAATATATTTTTTAAATGCCGCACTGTGGTTTCGAAAAAAAATGGGTGTGATAAAACGTTTATTGGTTTTCAATTCACATTAGATAAACTGCATTTAATTGCTTGTACTGTTAATAAAGTTTCAGGATTAGATTATATAATCTAGTGAAGACATAGTTCGCATGTCAAAACCATCTGCTCATAAGTCTTCCGGTATACCCAAAGATCACCACCGGAACAACCAAATTAGTGTATCACAGTATAGTAGTTATCAGATTTTCATTTAGTGGCACTGGTGATGTACAAAACTTCGTAACGATATTCCAGGGATTCTCTCAAATATCGTGAGGGAGTGACTTTGGGTAATCCTGATTCTACCCGTCTTAAGAAAGCTAGTAGATAAATTATCAGTAGTGAAAATCTGGATTTGATCTCGACAATGAATAGCAATCCTCTTTATGTAACTAAGAGTTAGAAATCAAAATATTAGTATTACGTGCTATTTAAGTTATTTCTAAAAAGTTTTCCGGACAAGATTTATCTGTAAAGAAGATAACAGTCAGGAAACTGAGTATTCTTTTTTGTTGACATAGCATTGTTTTGATGTTTAGTTTTTATCTTGGAAACAATTAATTATTATGTTTGAATACCATAAAAGACAAACGTGTATCACTATATATTCACCTGAAGCCATTAGCAGATTTTTTCATACATAATATCCATAAGGTCTCGGAGATTCTACTGGATAGACCCAGAAGGTTAATGCTGTTCAATATGTTGCTAGGATGCTTTAATATGTAGAGTTATTAATGGAGAATAATTTGAACACAGTTATACCAAAATACTTGGTGTAATCCCTGGGGTCGTCAGTGCACTTAAAACTCGGGATTACGAAATAGCATCCAACCTCAAAGAGAAAAAAAAAGCTGAGAAATGTTCTTTCATGCTTTCAGTTTCTAAAAATTAGAACTTAGGCAAACTGTATGAAAATCACGTCTCATCTAGGGAGAGAGAAAGAGAAGGAAAATTATTACCAGTCACTATAAGCAAAATTCATATTACAAATAAACTAATATGTATATATTTTAACAAACATAATTCGTATGTGTGAATGTTCACACCTGCAGACAACAAATAAAACAACGCCATACTAATCACCAGCAGTGAAGCCGACAAAAGGAAGCCATTAGTTTCCACTCCTTTTCTTTAGGTCATGAGACATTTATCATTATTAGTCCAGTAACTGCTGTTGTTGTTGTCATTATTATTATTACTACATGTATTATAAAATTTGTGTTCACAGTGTAAACATGTCAAAATAGCGCCGACTGTTCAGATAATCAAAAGATAAAAAAGACTGAAACACGCCTTATCAAAACTGTTTACACAATTAACACTTATTTTTGTGTTAATTTCGTTGTAACTGTTGACAACTCAAAAAAAAAAATAAACAACAACATTGTTTGCATTATTTCGAATGTAGACATTATGATGATTAAACGAATAACTTATTGCATGTGAACAATATAATGTGTATATATAGAATGCAATGAAGTTCATTATCTATAAAACTTACAATGTAGTCTTTTGAATGATTAATCTATGCTTGATATATTAATATTAGTGAAGTGAAATTTGCTGAAAAATACACACTTGCTTCCTTAGTAGGCAGCTTCTGACAACAGTAAAGTAGATACATGTTATCTGCACAGCGTGCCTCTAACATTCTTTATGTGTTACAGTGAGATGTCGTATACACTTTCGCAGTGGTTAACAACTGATTATGCGGTTTACTTGTATAAAGTGACATCTTCCAAACTCTGACTGCCTATAGTGCTTGTATGTAACAGAATATCAGCATCAGAAGATGCAGACTGTTGTAAATAATGTCATCGCGGACTTTGACATCGTTATTATATACCTTTTTTATTTCTATACGTTCAGAATGGAAATTAAGGCTTCAAACTAGGGATTTAAAGCTTCAGTATCAGCAGCTTTACTTTTTGCGGGATGGGATTGCCAATCTCACACCTAATCTCCCCTCTTTACCAACCTTGTTACTGACTTGTGAGGTTTGAGAGAACATCGGCAGGGGATCGGACCGTGGACCCCATTCCAGAATGGTGAGAGTTCTACCGCTGGACTACCAATGTACACGATAGACAGTAGCACTTTTGAATGAATGTGTATGAACTATGAAGTAATGAGAATTTATCTAAAATCTTAAGCATGCTACACAAAAGGTTACTTCTAGCGGAAAATAAACACTGAAACCCTGTGTATTCGTCTTTAGTCACTAAAGTATACAGGTGTATGTTAACATGGTGAATCATATTCTGTGCGTCGGTGGCACAGCGGTTAGGACGCTCGCCGACCATGCACATGGTCCGGGGTTCGATCCCCGGCCGACGCACTCCTTTACCTCGCCAAGCCAGAAATAATGCTGGTGAAGAGGAAAGGTTGGGCATGAGGCTAGCAACCCTATCCTGTAAAATAAACACTGATACAGAAACTTCAAGCCTCTAGCTTGAAGCCCTATGTTCCACTGGGAACGTGAAGGAATAAAAAAAAAGGGGAATATGATGAAGGAAAGCGTAAATAAATGTAGACGTTTACTGATTTTAATGGAGATAATAAAATGAAACATTATATTACAAAAATAAGGCGTGGCAGATGACGTTTGCAAATAGGTAGGAGAATTCTCAAATGCTGCAGCCAGCAACTGGATAGTTTCATTACAACCTTACTGTTTAATAGAACAAAATCTTAGGAGTGACCTATTGTTTGCACATCAAAATAATTCAAATAAAGTGGTCAAGTGGTATGAATCTCTATTTCTGTGGAATATCTTCTCTTAAGGACTTTTGAAAAAATGCAGCAGAGTAGTTTTACTAAAAATCAAATATTAGGCTAATTGTTTCTGTGTTGCTATCAATGACTTATTCTAATTTTTCTTAAATTAATCATCTTGTACTCTGATTGGAAAAGATTTGGTTAGCACCGTGACAATATTGTTTTTATTTGTCAGGTAGATTACACACCAGAACAGTAATATTTGCTACATAAGGCTATGAACACGACCTATTATTCATAGCAGTATCAGAGTTAACTTTAAATGTTTGAAATCTGAATTTTAAATCTTTGTCTCACTGTTTTGATGCTTTCACGTAAATGTTTTTCCTTATTTCTATCGCTTGAAATTAATTTAATCGAAACCGACTGTAATTTTTCCTCCTCCTGGATTCGTTTGCAGTAATACTACTCTATCTCATTTTATTATTTGTGTATACAATTATACGTGCTTTAGTTCTTATTTTACATTTTTTTACTTACGATAAGTATCAGTCTAGAGGTGATGGAAATTACAAAATATACAATAAATGCATTATCTCGAGTAAGACTTCCATTAAAATATGTTAGAATTCATCAGCTATCGGCTTTTAACTCACTGGCTGCATTGTAATGTGATCTCTGAGTAATCTGGAGGTTATGCGTACTATCCTAGATAGGGATATGGGTGGATGCTGCAGAAGACTTCCAAACTAGGATAAAACAGCTGTCAAGCAGTTTGTCAAATGATTTCAAGTCGGGAATACATTCACCGTGAATATGGTTGACACCATAAAACCCTGATTCTTAAATGGCATCAAAAAAATTATAAGGGCAGATAGTAATAATTCTAAGTTAGTTTACCAAAGCATAAGGAATATGATAAAAAAAAGTATGTATCCCCTAGACTGACAAAGTTATCGCTACAGTTCAAAATGTATTCTGAAATAGATTTTTGTCTTCATAATCCTTAGATGATTCAAGCGGTAAGTTGTCGTTCAAAATTCCTAAGACAATCGGCGTCATAATACAAATGATTCGTCCTACATAGATGTATAAGGAGTTATTTTATCCACTCACTGAAGTACGGCTGAATGGTGAACCAACGAATAGAATCTAGTATATCTTTTGTCTGTTTCACAATAGACAGAAAAAAACAACAAAAAGTCGAATCTCAATGGAAATAAGGAAAAGAAACTTGACACCTTGAATACCAGTGCTCCCTTCTACTAATTAACACTGAAATGAAGTAGTCAGTTCTAAAAGAGATTTAGTAATCAGTACGCCTTCATTTTAAATTTGCACATGTGCAGATGAATCATCGCATTTGTCTAAGTTTATGAATGTTGAGAAATGATACAACCAATTAATAATAAATAGGGACAAAAGGTAAGTAAACATTCTCCCTTTAGGTGTTTCAATGCTTTCACAGCTAATAAACAAATCCAAAGGATAGTTTTACATGTAAAATAATTTAACAAAGCCGAAAACAGTTGAAATTTGAATCTTTTATCCTCTTAGGTTTCATTGTTTTTTCTTATACACTGATGTCGTTATTTGATATTTCTTTGTTCGCCTATTTGTAGGTCAGTAAATCAGGATAAGTCATCTATTTCTCTAAATGAAGTGAAGAAAACTATCACTAGTTTAAGACTTGGGGGCTTATTTCTGCAGGAAAAGTGTCCTTCAATGTTTTAGACTACTAAACTCAATTTTACCCTGATTCGGTTTGCAAATATGTCTGAAATAAACCGTCAAAATGTTTGATTTTCTGGTGTTTCAAGGAAGAATAAAAACAGAAAACACCAACACGAATGCATGAAAAACTTCAGCAAATTTACTAAAATAATATTTTTTAAACTAGACTATTACCTATGGCATTTCAAGTATACCACATCCCTGAACTTCTAATCAAGAGAAATCTCGGGTCAATAAGTCTATGAGTGACCACCACTATGAGAGTATTTGTTTACTCACCTCATTCAACTATTAATTAACATCCAGTTTGAGTGAATATGTGGGCAATAATTTAACAATGACCTCTGTCTTTAAATAAAATTTATTTTCTTTGCATGGTTGTATTGCATTCCCTTTTTTCTGATGACACTCGTTTTCATTAAAGTCTAGACTTCAGTAAAGGCAACCTATGTCTTCACCAGATGTGAACACCTTTAACTGACGTAATCCTTTGTTTGTTTTTCATTTTGATAATTGTAAAAGTTCGATTAATTGTTTTTCAGCTAGTAAGGGGATCGTGAGTCTTTCAATATACTTTGATAATAACTATTTCAGTAGGTAAGCCTTTTTCACTGTCATGTTTGTGAGTGTTACATGCGTTTATGATTTCTGACCAACACTTTGTACACCTGCTGCGAACTTAATAATTCATCCTAACTGACTTACTAACTATATCTACTCAAAAGTTATGTCGGTTTTTCATTTTATTTGTGAATATGTAATTAAAGTGGAAACGCGATGATCAGTACAAAGTTTGTAACGAACGCATGAGTGACAGTCCTGTTGTTTGTATGATGTCCCCTATTCTAAGGTACCTCCATATGACGGCGAATAGCAATCTAATATACGTTGGTTGATGATTTCGTGCATTAAGCTGAACAGACATCTTTAATTTCCCGCTTCTTTAGAAATCATTAATGACATCTGTTATTGCTACATCACTACAGCTCTTCAATTATTCCGAAAGGATATCCCCGACCGATAGCTGCTATCGTGACGTGGTAGTCAACCACTCAATTTATAATGACCTAATGAGCTAAATGTTCCTACCATATCAAAAAACTCGTCTAAGTAGCAGTTGGACTGAAAGCAGGTGCTCATATGCTGGGGGTCCAAGGGCTTAGTCTTAATGCTAGTGAGTAGGGGTGGAGTAGAAGTGAGGTGTTTCCCTCCAAAGACCAGAAAGCCAACTATTCTACCTCTCCCATTTGGTTAGGAGACTTAGAGAAGGTCGGCCCTGAAAACTATACATTCCGACTTACCTTTAGCAGATCTTAGCTGACATTAAGATTTTCGTATAGACAGACATCGATAACCATCCCAGGCAAACTGTTTGACCGGCTCCAAGCAGCTGTTCTATGGGCCCTGCATCCAAGCAATATTAATGTTCTTTCTCTTTTCGTTATTCCAAGAACAAATCAACTTCTGTGAGAAGTAATAACCGCTGTCACACTATCGTAAGTATTAAAAGCTTTCTTAATCATGACCCACCTTCGTCTTCTTGCATTACTGTCACAGGTAGGTCCTCCACCCACTCTTACTCTGTGACCATCAACAGTGACCAGAGCTGAAACAACAGTACTAATACTCTCTTAAGACTACACCACCAACTTCCGATTGGAGCACTCAACGTCTAGACCCTATACCAAACCTGATAAACTGGTTCATTATGCAGAAATATGGCATCTAGAGCCATATATGTATGCTGTGTTTTGGAGAAATATTTACAAGTCCCAAGTGTGGTTATTCACCTGACCTCACGTGGTCAATACAGGAGATCTATAAACGTCGCTTTACAGCTATCAGGGGATTCTCCAGCTAGTTCTTATGGACTTGATGGTATAGTAAAAAGCATTGAGCGCTAGGGCAGAAAAATCACTACTTGACTGAAGTGCAGTGGAGAGTTGTATGTGTTCCCGGATAAAGGGATCCGCGAGGAGAAGGAAAGATTGTGATGCCCATCTATCTCCCTTCATAATTTCTTCCTACGCCACAACCTACTAAAGTTCATAAGAGGTAAATGGCCAGTTTCATCGAAGGTTATTCAGAATTCTGCTAAAAGCAAAACTCTCAATAATAGTCATTATAATAGGTAAATTTAATATTCTAGGGGGAAAGTTGTACCCATCAGAAAAGTAAGCCCGTGAGACCTGAAGAGTCCCACGGTAACTAACCTACAACGGTGATCGCGTTTTATAATGCTGCACAGATAATCACCTGTCCCTGGTCAAAGTCAGTTTCAAACATAAGAAGTGGCTGTGCCTAAATTAGCGGCCTCCGCAGTGATATTGAAATAGTGGTTGGCAATAAAAGCCAAAAAGATGGAAAAAGTACCGGCAGCAAGTAATACTGTACGTCTACTTAAATTGATTAGATTAACGGGTTGTAAAACGCTGTTGATACATGAAACGATTTCCTAGAGGGACGACAGATTAATCTTCTCTAAGGTTGGACGATGTTTGATGAACCATTTTAAGGGGATGTCCAACTGACCTACATTTATCCCACATCTCAGCACTCAACACTAAGTGTATGGGGTGTAAACATTGGTCTTTAGACTATATATGTAGTTGCGAAGTCTGTATCTAATTTGAGACGAGACAAAGCAGTGGGAACTCATGATATAAATTAAGAGGAACCTAACGATGGCGGGGATGAACTTTTAACAGTAATAAATAATATATCAGGTAATAGAAAGAAATCCTAGAAAGTCCCACTATGCCAGAGCAAATTGTTGATTGTCTCATTTTACCAGAAGGGATAAAAGTCTTTCTGTGTTAACCACAGGGGAATCAGGTTGAATACTATACTATCTAAAATTCTAGATTCAGAATTCACGTAATGATTAAAAGGTTCCCGAAAGAAACTTACCCAGGAAAATCATGCAGGCCTTGGGCCCAGACGAATGTTTATTGGTCATAGATTAACCCGGCTATAGATTTTTGAAAATTAGAGGTGCCTAACACTTGTCATATTTCCTGATCTATAGGCGGTAATAACACCGTTGACCGAGAGGTTCGGTGACAATATGTGTCTGTGAACACCACCTATTTTACTAGCTCGCTAGTTTTCTAGCCGGTCCCAAGCCCGAGCGTCGGTCTATCGGACCTACCCCAAAAAATCAATCGTTATGTCACAAACTTCAACCGACAAGAGAAATATTAAAAATACGAGAAATATTAAAAAAATTATTTTCCGCTGCAATCTGTGAGGCGAAAAGAGGCGGGCTCATGAGAGCCTTCAAGATCCAGTCAGTCGAGGAGTCTTCATTCAATGAAAGCAAAAGATAATGGGGACGTGGCTGTGAAAGGAGTGTAGATAAAATAAACTGATATAATCAAGAAACTCTTACAGAACTATTTTGGCCGTATTAGACCTTCAAATAGTTGCCATGCGAAGTAGTAAACACCATTGGTGTACTACTTGGATATCCATTGTCCCAAATTTTCAGTCTCATCGTCAACGTACCAATGGATGCGATTGTAGCTGGTCAAATCGAATTCCAGCTCACCAAGCTAACAAGGAGGAGTTTCACCAACTTATAAGCAGTAATATTATCCTATTCGATGAAGACTGTGACAAAATGCAAAGTCTTCTAGACAGCATAAACAGAAATCTTTGTATGCATAGTTTGCCGTCCACAACTTTAAAAAGTAAGAGAATGATGCAGAGATCCTCTGAACTACGTAGGCATAGACATATGAACTTTCCGAATGAACTGTGAATTACAACGGATTCTCAGCTCACAAGACATATCCAGGTTGAGTGATTCACCCAGACAAATATCATAGTTACTCAAGTCACTAATGCCAACATACAATTCAAACACAAGAAAGCTTATTCACTCATTTTTCTCAATGAAATCCACACCCACGTTCGCCTAAAGAAGACTCATCAAATAAGCACAAACATCAGATAACGAATATCCTCAAAAACTAGAAAGGTACAATAGTCGCTTTTGCATAGATTTCATAGCACGTCACACTTCACTTCGACACAATTTGCTAATATATTGTGCAGAAAGATGGGGAGGATACTTCTGAAATACATTTTATACTTGGTATTTCTGATCAGCAAAATTATCGAAATATTCGATAAATGCACGTAATGGGAATAGAGTCCAGTTTTGACAGTTGGAAAGCTGATGAGGTATAAATTCCACTCCTACATTTTACGCCAAATATCGGTTTTCTAAGATATATATATATATTACCTCTACCGGCCAAAATTCTCCACAAGATAAATTTCATTGGAAGTGAATCGCATTGTTTTAATTGTTCGTTCTAATTACAAATGGGCAATAAGTTCATTTAGAGGTGTCATTCAGTAGCATTATTTCAATATGTTTATTAGTCAGTGATTCGAATTTATGGTGAATAAACAGAAATTCTATGTCATAGCATTGGTTATCGGCTTCCTGGAGGCTACCACTAGCTCGCATCATTTCGTTTCCCTGTTTCTGGAGATCATTAATTTCATATTTCGCCATTTTTTCTGTGACCACTCGATTGATTCTCCGGTGTACAAGTGCTAGCCCTACGCTAAACCTCCCTTCTTTTTTCAGGCTGAAGATGGACTAGGAAACTAGTGAACTTGCAAACTGCAAGAGGTTATTCTGATGTATAACGTGTGATAAAAATATTTCGTTGAATTTATTCTATCAATTAGTTTTCTGTGTGTAAAATCATTCCACTATCGAAAAGCTTTGCAGCTGCTGACGTTAGGGTTTCTCTAGGCTAAATTCGACTGATGAGGTACGCCGAAATACAAATGTTTCTCCGTTATATGTTGTATTTTGTACATAAAATCCATTTAAGTGTGAAATATCTGGTACCTCGTGAAATTCTTGCATTAACAAACCAATGGTGTAATTCTAACCCAATGAACAAAGATAAAACGTTGTTGGGAATGAGTTAAGACTTAAACAATTGACGCAAGAAATGGATAAATAAGTTATATTTCACGAAAACCTTTTCTACACGTTACCGCTCTGAATATGAGTTTTTCAGAAATATGAATCTTTGTCTGACTTATGATTTATGTAGTCAGTGGGGACCAACAGTGGAATCCGAAAGGTGTATTTTGAGCTTAGTCAGTAGGATGTACCTGCATTCTTAATCAGTGATGGTCTTCCAACATTTAAGGACTTCTGAGGTTTTCAAGAATAGTCCTAGGGAGTTAACTAAGCCTTGAAGTTTCTCATTATCTTCCCGTGACTGCTTGATTTATGTTGCACGCATGTTGGCAGATTAAAGTGTTTGTATGAAGTGTTGCTGCAAGAAGGCAAGCAAAAAAACAAACATTAATCTGTGCTTTTGTAGAAAATTTCTTTTCATTCATACTAATATCTTTTTCACTCTTCCAATCGTTTTATCAGAACACTTTGAAATTAATCATGCATAGACTGAAATAGTTTATTTAAATAAATCTTCTTTTCTTGACACACACACACACATTCTCTTACCTGCTAGCTACTGCTGTCATTAACACTGGCATTTGTCTTTTTGACTCACTTTCTTCCACTTCTAATTCGAGTGAAACGAAGTTCAAGTATTGGTATATTTAATTCTTTACAGATTTACTGAATCTCTAAAAACAATAGAACTTTGCCGAATAATCTATATTACTATAAACGATAGAAGTTACAATAATGAACAAAAATAATTAAAATCTATGCCTTTGAGTCATACAATGAAACTGCAAGTCATGCGTATCGTTTTCAACTATTACTTTTCCTCTTTGTTGACAGCTTCTCCCATGGCTATTATCGTTGTCCCTGTCATCATCATCATCATCATCATCATCATCATCATCATCATCATCGTTGCCGATGTGTTTAGCTAAAAAAAAACTAGACTAAGCAAGGATAACTGAAGAAAGAATCTGTTATACTGAACACGCTCAGGTTAGATTAACAATACCTTGGCCTAGAATAAATTCACCTTAGTCATTATCAATGAATTAATGCACAGTGTCTTTGATTATTGTAATATATCTTAGTGTATAACAAGATCATAGGAGTATTCAAGAGCAATAACTAAATGAAGATAAGCTTACTCAGGCAATCAAATAATCTTGAAAATTAATTCAAATGACAAAATGTCCATCATCTTGTAAATGAACTGTGTGTTTTTTTCTTTTACAAAGAAATTCAACTTTCTCGAGGTAAAAATGCATAAATAAACTCTACTCGAGTTTTAATGAGTCGTATAATTCAAGAGTTTAAATAACTTTTAAAATGATTGAACAAAACTTTTAAAGGAAACTGATTGATGGTTAAAAGTTTATGGTGAATAGACTTAACTTAAGGGAACACTTTAGCTTCTCGAAATTTAAATATTTATCAGTTCATTGGGCAAAATATCACTAAGAATGTAATATATAGCAAATTTATAACGTTTAAAAAGACAACTGACAGATAGAGACTAGGAAAAAAACCAAAGACATGCCTCACTGTGGTACTACAATGGCTGAGAGTTAGATCTAATGCATTCGTAACAAATCTGTTACATAAACTATAAAACTATGCTATTCATTGTTCAAATGGCTACTTAAGTTCGCTATAAAATGTAATTTCAGAAGTATCCTCCCCATCTTTCTGCACAATATATTAGCAAATTGTGTCGAAGTGAAGTGTGACGTGCTATGAAATCTATGCCAAATCGACTATTGTACCTTTCTAGTTTTTGAGGATATTCGTTATCTGATGTTTATGCTTATTTGATGAGTCTTCTTTAGGCGAACGTGGGTGTGGATTTCACTGAGCAAAATGAGTGAATAAGCTTTCTTGTGTTTGAATTGTATGTTGGCAATAGTGACTTGAGTAACTATGATATTTGTCTGGGTGAATCACTGAACTTGTATATGTCTTGTGAGCGCGAAAGTTCTAATTTCCGTTTATTTGGCAACTTCTTATGACAATATCTTCATAGTCTAACATCAAGGTAGATTTCATTACACAAGTCCCTAACTTTATGAATGTTTATTTTTTGTTCCTTAGAAAAGATTTAATGCATGTAAACAGATTTCAAGAGAAAGTGGTAAAATTCTGTTCTAAAGCAAGGAAAGTTATTATGATCCAGTGCTCTGCACCTGAAGACTACGCACGTCTACAGAACTAAGAATTCAATAGACAACTGCAAACGCCAGTGGACAGGACCTTAAATGGTGACGTCAGCATACTAATCTGTGATTCAAATGACACACCGTACATTGGACCAACAAAAGGACTTTAAAAGATCTCGACTTTGAACACAAACTGGGAGATCCACAGGCGCAAACCTACAAGTAAAATGACAAGGAAGCGAAGATAGGACTTCAAATGAACACATCGAAAAATAATGAACATACCTAATCAATAACGAATGAATATTGACCACCATCAATGGGTGAAATCTAAAGAAAGTTGTTTCTTCCACTTACTGAAGGAACATAGTTTCAACTAAATGCCACACATATGAGAGAATTAAATGCAGGATCGGAAAGACAAGACAAATCCTCAGTAATTTGAAACCAGTTTAAAAATCTGCTGCATTTATCATGAAGGACAAAATTCAGATTTTCAGCATCATGGTCAGGTCAGTCCTCCTATATCGACTGAAGACTTGGTAGGTCAGCAAAAGCATTTCGAACAGGCTTCAGACTCTTATCGACAGCTGCCTTCGCTCCATAGTGAAGATCAAATGGCCGGCTGGAAAGGATTAGCAACAAGGAAGTCTAGTAACGAAACAACCAAGAACCTATCGCTCAAAAACATATGGTAGGAAATCGAGTGTAACCCGTAATTTTATTTATTTCGATTTTATTTCGATTTACAGCTTGATTCCACACCGTATTTTCAGTACAAGTGTGGAATTTTCAGCATGGATATCGGTAGCCCAAATTCAGGCCGACCATAGATATCGGGTGTGCGCCGGCAGGGGCTCGAACCTCGGACCATGTGCATGGTCGGCGAGAGTCCTAACTACTGAGCCACCGACGCACCGTAATGATAAACAAAGGATCGCACGCCCAAAGGCGACGTGGAGGAGATGACAGCCCATGTGCATTCACAGGACCACCTAAATAGGATCTCAGAGAAAAAGATTAAATGGAGATGTGCTACTGAACCCCTGTGTTCCACTTGAGAATAACAATAATCCATCTGAATAAGAGAAAGTTAGAAGGCACATAGAAATCTACCATTTTAAAATAAAAATATACGAATGATATGAAAGTGTAATAAGATTGAAAATAATTGATATCAACATGAATGTGGTGTGAATGAAGACTGAATTCAGAGGCAAGTTAGATGTCATAAAAAGAAATATTATTATTATTTTTTCTTTTAGTTCCTAGAAGAACATAGGGCTTCAGCCGTGCGTCTCCATTGCGTTCGGTTCTCTGCTAGAGTCTTCACCTGGCTCCATGTCTGCCCACATGTTTTCATCTCCTCTTCACTTGACCTCCTCCAAGTCACCCTTGCACTGACGACCAACTCTCCGCTTCCCTTTCGGGTTCCACTCGGACAATGGCTTGTCTAGTGGTGTCACTTGATGGTTAGTTTCCTCACAGTATGGCCAGCCAATCCATCTCCATTTCTTCCTGCATATTTGTTTCACAATCGGTTCCTGGTTGGTTCCCTCATTGCCAGAGATCTCTGTTGCTGATCTTTCCTGGCTGGCCATCTGATCTTGAGTATTGAGCGAAGAGAACTGTTAATGAAGGTCTGTTGTTTGTTCGAGATGCTCTATATGACGCGCAGTGCAAGTCTCTGATCCGTATAGTGAGTAGCACTGAATTCACATTGGAGTTGAAAACCCGGATCTTATTTTTGATGCTGAGTGTTGTTGACCTCCACACAGAATTGAGAGTAGTGAAAGCTTGTCTTGCTTTTCCGATTCTTGCTTTGATATCCTCGTCAGTTCCGCCTGTAGTTGAAACGATGCATCCCGGTCGGTAGGTAAAGGAGGTTGTTTCTTTCAGGTTCCTCCCATTTATGCTGATTGTTGTCAGTTGTTGTTGTTGCTGTTGTTGGTGTTGCCCAGGAATCTTCATCACCTCTGTCTTCTCTATGTTCACCTGAAGTCCTATCTTTGATGCTTCTTCTGCTAACTTGTTGCTTTTCGTTTGCATGTCTTCCAGTTTGTGGGAAATCAGACGCGTATCATAGGCGAAGTCCAAATCCTCCAAGTTTTTGTGTGAGTCCATTTTATGCCTGTTTCCTCATTGCCCAATATTTGTCACATTATCCAGTCTACTGCAATCAAGAAAATCATTGGCGATAGTAGGCAGCCCTGTCTTACTCCTGTCCTTACTTCGAAGGGTTCCGATGTGGATACTGATGAACAATCCCAAATAAGGGTAAAACCTCTGTCTAATATTTCCTGGCTTTCAATCATTCTCTAACTTTCAAGTATTGGTTTTTTGTAGGGATTTTGTTTGTGTGGTTGGAGGATTTCATCATGAGCTGACATCACTAGCGACTGGCCCTATTCAGGAAATTACCTGGGGTTCTAGTGGGGAGCCGTGACTAGTAGGGTGCAGCAAGTTGAAGGTTAGGCGGCAACTCATCGAAGAAGACACTGTGAAGTGATCGTGCTATGTCGTGAATTGGCAGAAGTTGGAATTCATCAGTCATTGGATTGAGTAAGTTTCCAGTGGCTTAATGGTCTACGAGCCAGTTAACCTTGTAACCGGAAGGTCCTGGGTTCGAACCCCGGTGGGTATGTAGTGACGAAGAGTCCCAAACTATGACGACACAATTCTCCAGTATTCCCAGATTTTCCAACGGTTCTCTAACTGATGTCAGCTGATGATGTAATCCTCGGTTGGAGGATTCGCTAACTAAAATTATTTCGAGATCGAGCTAGCAATCAGTCAGATCCCCGCAAACCAAATTTTCGATAGAATTTTAGCTAAATATTAAAAACATTATTTTGACATTGCATGGCTTAGATGTTATTAACATTGTTATTACTTATGTGGTAAATAATCTCTTCATCGTTCAAATTATCATGATGATGATCGCATTGTACCGACTACATTCATAAATGATTCACTAAAGCTGATACACTTTTCTGCAATGTAACCTGAATATCATCTAATACAGTTAAAAACTAACTGAGGATTATGCTTTAAACCCGTTACGTAATGAAAGCATGAAGTTTGACATTATCACACTACTGCTTTACTAACCACATTGTATCACATAATGAAACGTGAATTAGTTATTGACACTTAGTATTGATTTCGCAGCCTGTTTAGATTTCCATCTTCTCTTACATCCAAAAGTCATATCCCAAAGATGACATTTCCAGTATCATGAGGCTTTGTGGTATTTTCATGCATTTTTCTCTCAAATTTCCGTTAAATAGAAAGAAAATAGTTCGTTGTTTTTGACTGATAATAGTCAACCACTAGATAATTGAATATGTCAATGGTCATTGATCCAAAGGAGATCTTTCTAAGTAACTTGTAACAATGTGAAACAATGAGAAAAAGTTGTCTGATAAGAACTGAATGATCCTAATCAAAGTAATGTCAGCTTGTGTATTTGACATTTGGTCTTGATATGATCTCATGCGTATATCAAACAATCTTCACAAACTGTTCTGTTCATTAAATTCAAGACTTCTCCTTTTTTCGGGGCATCGGTGATGACTGGCAGAAGTTCTGTGGTTGGTTTTTTTTCCTTCACGTTCCCCAGTGGAACATAGGGCTTCAAGCTAGTGGCTTGAAGTTTCTGTAGCGGTGTTTATTTTTAGAGGATGGGGTTGCTAGCCTCAGGGCCAACCATTCCTCTTCACCAGCATTATTTCTGGCTTATCGAGGTAAATGAGTACGTCCGCCGGTGATCGAATCCCGGTTCATGTGCATGGTCGGCGAGCGTCCCAACCGCTATGCCACCAAATTAACTTTCAATACAAACTTCTAATTCAGACCAAAATCTTGTGTGAAAATTGTGTGATTAACGAAGGTAAATTACAGGATTTTTATCATGAGCTGACATTAGCTAGAGAACCATTTGTAGGCGTATGTCAGTGTAAATGTGATGTACAAATCCAGTCGTTGAAAATGTTGTAGAAATAATTTCTTCTGAATAATTTGAGCCTCTTAACAGAGTGAAAACTTAAAATCTGAAATATAGGATCAAGTTGACAAAAGACAAACATATTTACCCGATATAACGAAACCGGAGACAAATATTTTTCCTTATGTAGACATTCACAATTAGAAAATGGCAAGTTCCTGAAATCTGCAATATCTAAGGACTTGCGGACGGTAATGAAGTGAAAAAAGTTAATTCGTGAGGGATAAAATGTCAGAATTTTTAATTGATAACAAAGAAATAACCTCGGTGACAAGTAAGAAGCTTTAAGAAAAGTTGGATACAGTAGTTGTGAAAAATTTTTTTCTAAGTGTCAATATTTAGTTTTGTTAGAGTGAATTGCAGTCCTCTTAACTGTATAGAAGCTAGACTGTTTCATCCTCAGAAAAAATCACTATATTAGTGGAACAGTGGTATTTACTAGATAACGCCTCAAACACTATTCATTGTTCATAATCATACAAATAATTGAACACAATAAACTGTGTTCAAATTGTCATAATACTGATACAGTGAGTGATATATCAAATAAACAAAGTGTTATAGAGTTACAAAAAACTGCAGTGCTCAGGTCTAACACATATCAATTCAGCTCAATAAAAGGCTTTAGCAATTAGTGTTGCTGGTTACATTAATCCTTTTGAAGAGATAATAAAAAGGTGTTCAAACTTACTGAAGGCGATAAAAAGATTTTTCATACCCTATTTTCGAGCCTTTCACTTATGCATTATGTGGGGTATGTAGGCTTATATAGTAAGGATTAAAACAGGTACTTCTGTTAAAGAAATTTACAAATAATACCGTCCACTGACTCATTGTACATATATATATGGATCGGACACACGCTGAGAAGACCACCAGGTGACACTGCGTGTCAGGCCCTTGAGTAGGACCCGAACGCGAAACGATGGGTTGAGCGTCCGAGGCTGGCATGGAGGGGATTACGTGAGGAGGAGATGAAAGACTCGGGACAGTCATAGAGCCAGATGAAGAGGACTGCAGGGAACAGGACAAAGTGGAAAAGTGCTGTTGAAGCCCTATGTTCCCATCGAAACCCAAGCGAATAACAATAGTATATATATATATATATATCCTAATAAAATTCTTGTGGCTGCATCTCTGAGTTAAATAACCACAGAAAATAAGGCAAACTTCAGCAAACTTAAGTCGTGCGACTTATAACTATAGGTGTCACTTCAGTAATTATTGACTCATTGTAATAAGAAGGAAACTGCGTATTAATTGTGCGGTAATGCATTCAACTGAGTTAAAATTTGGTCTAACATATGGAAGTTAAGCAGCTAAAAGTCTTGTTTATGAAAGAAGTAAGTCTGCTTTGTATCGTTTTACCGATTTAACTAAATTATGCATCTCATTAAAAAAGGTTATATATATATATATATATATATATATATATAGGAAGCAAATTAAATTACCTGTTAACTTATGACAAAAACATTTTTTATTCGCTACCAGTGTAAAAGTGAAGGCATTCGCTGTGTAGACAAATTGCATTAGAAACGAATTTATTTAATCCTAATTAATTTAAGAAGTGAGTTTTGGAAAAAAACTATGAACTTTTCATAGACTACATTGTATCAATGCTGAGTTAACAGCTCAGGGGTCAATCCCTTTTACTTATTCTTCCTTTTGACTAATAAACATTTTTTGACAGCTTAGACAATTGAACTCCTGCTACTGTCTAAGTTACTTTGATTAATTTCATAAAGCAACAGTAACAAAGACCACTTTCACTTTATATTATTCGATTATGTTTCATGCTGCTCATTGAAGGCTATCGAGAAGAAAACAGCCTATTTTCACTTTTATTAGTCTTCAGAACACACATGCCATAGAAACTTAACTCATCCTCATATATTCTACTATAACTACAGTATTTATGGTGTGATACCATTTAAAGATGTAACTGCTTTTCAACTTAAAAAACCACCAAAACATTGATAGTAACTCAATCTGCCATTGTTTTTAAAGACGAGATTACAATACAGCCAGAGTTCAAGTCAACAAGAAGACTAAATTAACTGCACCTGCAGACAGTTACATGGCTCATCAAGTTATCACGTGACGCTGTGTACAATAATTACTCATGCCTCACTATTATACTGAAAAAGAAAATATAAACAAATGAACCCAATATTGTACCGAAGTCATTTCATCAAAACTGTAATGTTCAACCAGTGATGACCTGAATAGCTGTCTGATGTCATAACTCAGCTGCCATAGTGTTTTACTAGTAATCTGAAAGCCTCTAGTTCGAATCCTACCGTCAACCGGACTTTTATCTCACAAACAGTTATCACTTATTGCATTAGTACTAGTCTACTCACCCGTAGAATGTCTCGAACAGTCTCACTAATACTATTTCGGTTTTCTTTTCAGGACACTTGTCTAGGGAGTTAGAACAAGAAGTCACATAATTCTGTAGCTTAGCCTCATTTTATAAACTGATTTTAAATAGGTCTTGCGTAGCTGCTAAATTAGCGAAAATATATTTCCCATTTTACCATGAGACAAACAAAAAGTAAATATCCAAGAGTGGACAGAAAAGATCAGCAACAAAGATCTCTGGGAGTGAACCAACCCAGCAGGAACCGATTGTGCAGCAAATATGCAGGAAGAAATGGAGGTGGATTGACCATACTCTGAGAAAACCATCAAGCGACATCATACGCCAGGCCATTGCTCGAGTGGAACCCGAACGGGAAGCGGCGAGTTGGTGGTGGTCCGAGGATGACATGGAGGAGGTCATGTGAAGAGGAGATGAAAGCATATGGGCAGACGTGGAGCCAGGTGAAAACGTTGGCGGAGTACGGAATGCAATGGAGACTTGTGGTTGAAGCCCTATTTTCCTCTAAGAACTAAAGGAAATAATAATAATCTAAATAGGTGTATTTCTGTTTTAATAGGTTTGTAAATGAACAATCTATAAACAGATGAGCTGGAATTAAATGATTTGTTATACATGATTACGGTTAATGCTATAGATAGTCATTAGGTGAAAAACAATGATGAATAAAGATGCACTGAAATCATCTTGATGATAAACTGAAGGTTAAAAAAAGAAAAATAAACTACTGTTCTTGCTCAGTTGAGCAAATTATTCACTCACCACCAGTGGCTCACCTACAGAGGAAATTTTCAAAGTCGTAATGAGGACCCGGGACCTCTGTGACCGATAGAGCTAGTATGAAAAGCACTTAGTTATTCACTGCAAGTGAATGAAGGTGACAATATTTTTCGAAACGAGAGAAATTTTCAATAGAATAGACACGCAACAAAGAGAACTCTTTTCGATAAATTCATCATCAGGTTCTACAATTATATGTACATTATAATGGATGAATGAATTAGTCTTATGAACGACATTAATGTTTAAATAACATCAAATCAATAATATTGATAGATTGCAGCTGAACAGCATCAACATAAAATAAACTGAATGTCAGAAGAATTAGAAGTAATGGTACTTCATGAGTTATAGTTCTACTGAGGCCAGGAAGTAGTAGGGTTGGACCTGTTTCTTTGGACACAGAGCGCTGGTTGTTTGAGGCGAACTGCAATAGCCTCTGCTGTCTGGAGTAAGCGGTGCTTCGACGATTTTGGTAGTTTGTTAGGGACCCGTTATATTATGGAGAAGGATTCGTCTACGCTGGCTTTGTGACCGGTTAGCACCAGATGGTCTAATATCGAGCTGTTAATAGTTTTAACTACACCTTTACTTAGCCATAGTGGGATATGTTCTCGAGCACGAAAAATCAAGTTCCTAGAGCAACGGCCAACATAACTCGCTCTACAAGCGCAGTTGAATTGATAAATAAATTTGTAAATCAAAGACTATTGAACAATAGGTTGACTGTTCAGTGATTACGTGCTAAGCTCTTCAGTGAGGTTTCAAAGCAATACTAAAACCTGTACAATACTTCTTAATTTATGAAAATACAAATATGTAGTGAATCCAACATTCAAAAAAGCTTTTCCTATGAGTGTTTGTGAAGTCTAGTTTGTCCACCACGTCAGTGCTTATTCATCAGCACAATAGCTTGATAGAGAAACTAATGAAACTTTTATGGCAGTGTGATAACATGTAATTGGCTGGTTAGTAAACTTTACATAACATAACTTTACGCTTATCAGTCTCTGGAGATACAACAACTAGGTGATCAGAATGATGACTACGAAAATAGGAAAATGATAGCAAGCAGAGACTAAAGCAGCAAGGCATATCACTGATGAAATGATTGACACAGGTGAATGAATATGGAAGAGAGTTGGATGGAATGAGGTAGGAGTATATATAAAATGGCGTGCTGAAAATTCTAATCTATTGATAAACTCACATGCCCATTTGTTTCAAAATAATTTCTTCCGAACCGTGGTCTTCTTGTTGTTGTTGTTGATGATGATGATGATGATAATGCTGAACGGATATGAATCATTATTAATGGTTTATTCTATTTATTGGTGCCAAGAAAACACGAATACTAAAAGGGGAAAAAAAGGCTTATCAAAAAATCATGTCATCTGCAGAAGTGGAAACCGTTTTATACATATACAAAAGCAGATAAAGACATATAAATAAAAAACAAATTGGTGAAAAGCCTTAAGATTCAATTTTTGGGCTTAGGTCAAGCATTTTGGAGACGAAAGTATTTATAACACAATGTGTATTCTTTTAATATGAGGGAAATTTTTTTATCTCTAAATTGGCCCACCCGTGTTGCTTTTTATATAGAACTTCAGTCTGGTAATCAGCTAATAACGTTATTTTTGTTTTCATTTCAGTTCAGAAATTTTTGTAAAATAGAATGCCTGCTTATTGGGATAAACTGTGATATATTACCTGTCCATCGTTTATTAAAAAATAATTAGCTTAAGGGAAAACTGTGAATTTCGGTTTGTTGCTTGTTTTAAAGCGTTGGTGGCACAGTGGTTAGGAATCTCGCCGACCATGCACATGGTCCGGGGTTCGATCCCCTGCCGGTGTACACCCGATATTTATGGTCGGCCTACAAAATTTGGGCTACCGATATCACATGCGGAAAATTCCATACCTGTACCTAAAAATACGATGTGGCATCAAGCTGTAATCAAAATAAAATAAAAAATGTGACCTGCTTAGTAAGGTATTCAGCATTCAAGCCGAGATTGTTTCTAGGTTATACCGCAGACTCAGCACATTTTAAACGCAGTTACAATCCAGTGATAAATATTCCTAAACTACTACCACCATATCGAGATTAGTAATTATTTTTGTTGAAAAATGAACACTGTAACATTTTCAAGAGTTGGATTGTAAGGATTAGATTTGTTTTTACGAGTTTGACCATGAATTCGTATCAATTAGAGAGCCATTGAAAACCAGGGAGTACTGGACATCCGTTTCATTCTGGTTTTGGAACCATCTGCAGTAAGCACCATCCATCCTCACACTTGACTGGTTTTCAATGGTTGTCTAACTGATATCTAATCCTTACAAACTAACTCTTGAAAATTAATCTGATGCTCACTAGTGACTTGCTACAGGACACAGTTTCCTGAAGTTCTAGTGAGAAGTCGTGACCAGTGATGTCCATCCAGTCAAGTGTGAGGATGGATTTCCCACCGATGACATTGGTTGGTGGTCACGCTATACTCACGAATTATTAGAAGTTAGAATTCATGGACTGGCCATTGAATCGGTTCCCAGTTGCTGAATGGTATCCGAGCTTGCCTTGTAGCCAGGAAGTCCTGGATTCGAACCCCAGTGGATGCGTACTGCCGGTGATTACCAAACTAGGATGAAACAGCTGTTCAGTGCTCCCTGATTTTCAGTGGTTCTCTAACTGATATCAGTCCGTGGTCAAACTCATAAAAAATTGTAACATTTGTCCAAAAAGCATGAGAATGAAGTAGCGGCCTGAAAGTGTCCACACAGCCTAAAGGAGATTGCCATTTATGTATACTGGAAAAGCACTTTTACCGCTGAGTCGACAGGTGATCAGCAGACTTGTGAAGACATGGTTGTCAAGAGAAAAATTTAAGTCGATCACCAGCTGTGCTCATAGGCATCTTCTGAATCAGGCCACACAGTTCCATCACAACCTTCTTTTAAAATTTTCTACAAGGTGAAGCCGAACTGTACACGAGGTGTTAGATTTCGACACTTAGTTGTGACAGTAGTGATTTGTCAACACAACCCTGAATTTTGTACGCAGAAAATGTTTATCTAGTCTCATATTACTACTATTGTCGTAAACTCCTCCCTACATATTGGATCCCATTTTTGGTGAGTAATTCGACATTATCACCCTTTTCTACATTTTACTAGTCAGTGTTTTATTCTCATCATCTTCACACTTGCCTTTCAGGTGACAACAATTTTCACCTTGTCAAATTTCAAACCTTTGCTTACATTCATTCGCTAATTATTACGTGACTTCTTCCAGTCTTTAGAAATCGCGTCTGAGTAAATGCATCAATTGTCACATCCACTTATCGCTCAATAGTAGACTCTTATGGGTTTCATTTAATATATAAACACGATTTTGTATTCTTTGAAGATGACTTTATTGGAAAAGAAAATTTTCTTCGCTGGACTGCTTTTTATTTCACATACCTATATATCTTAAATACATTTTGTGTGGCCTGTTAAAATACATTATATGCGTAATTTATCTGCAGCTTATTTTGAAGTACACTTAAGTTTTATACAGTTTTGTCGAATATGTCAGGCTGAAAATATCGAGAACAAGAAAGGTAAAGAGATGTTTATCATCTGGTGTAACCATAATATAAATCGTTGTTGTTAATTCTGCACAAAAACCCCGCTTAAGTAATTTGATAAATGAAACTTTAGTTCTCAACATACACCACTTTACAATTAACAAGGAACAGTGTTCAATACTGACAACTATGGTAAAAAATAAATCAGTTCTAGGGGATTCAAGATTCTGTCATCATGTAAATTCTTATATGAAATTCGAGAAATTTAATCCGTACTGAATAAAATGGGTAAGTAAGTAACACAATTGAACTCTACTTCGAACTACAGTTTATGTAACACATTCTTTGCAGCTCATTAACCCAGGTTTCTTCACAAAATTTACTCCAAAGACAGGGAATACAGTCAGTTATCTAAATATCAGCAAGTTCAGAAAGCCGTCATAGGGAATGAAATGTGAAATATTTTTAGCGAAGTCCGTGAATTCATCAGTGTCACATTATGTGACGCTGACGCCTAAAATATTGTGAGAAGCCTTTGGATGATATATTGTGTGCAACTAATAGGGAATAATGGATGTTATTTAGACAATTTTAAACAATAGGTTGTGAGAAAGATGATCTACTGCAGTATTTAGAAGGTTTCGGATCTGTTTAACTAGTCCATCATCGACGGAATTTTAAACACGGAGAGACAGTGATGGGTTGCTTTTTACTTTGTAACTGATTCTTCACATAATAGAGATTTTTGAAACCAAGGCCATTAATCAATTTAATTCGAGAAAATATTGTGAATTCCATGATGAGGTAAAGTTTATTCAGTTTTCGAGAATAAGGAAAGATAAACCGCAACTGATGTCCGCTATCAAATAATATTTGCAGAATTTTTTTTAATTAACAATCATGTGACATGCACATCGATCCTTTGATTTTAAATAAGCATCGAAATGCCAACGTAAATTAAGAAAAGGAGCTTATGCATTTAGTTATCAAAAGAAAATGCTGATAAAAATCCAAAGATTATGATTATAAATCAGCTGAATAAATTAAACAGGAATAATGAAAGTTAGAATGTTGAGTAGAAAGCATGACCCATCGGTTTACTTGTGTCAATCATCAGTTCATTGTCAACAGAATATACCTATTAAGAGATCATGGATGAAGAGGTTGAGGAAAACCAATAGTACTGCAAATCTCTTTCAGGAAAAGTTAGATACATCTTCAGACATTATAAAGAAAACACCAACAATGTTTATCAGTTCGGATGACTGGGGACTCTATTTGACAGTTTGTTGTGAATTGCAGCAGATTAAAATGTTTCATGATTGTTCAACAGCAGAAGCTGTAAAATTATTCATCAGTGGTCGTGGTAGTCACAGTAAGAGTGGTTGTTTAATACGACTGATAAGTGCTTTCAATAGTCTTTATGCTGAATACAGTAAGGTATGTGATCTCAATAAATCTTTGCAAAGGACAGCTCTCGTTGGCACTGAAAACAAAGAATCTCCTTCCATTACTTCTTCTTCTTCTTTGCATTTGATAAATAATTTCAGCGAATCGTTGACAGACAGAAACACCAATAATAACTTAGTCATTCCCGAAGGACCAACGGATTTTACGTCATCATCTCTGGGTTCGAATTTGGATCCATCAAGCGGTTTCCAGTTATCTGATCGCTTTTCTAGAGAAGTTATGGAAAATAAAAGGTTAACTTCTTGTGATGAGGTGAAGAATAATGCGTGGAAATGCAGCTTGAGCAATTATCATGAAATTAACCCAAATAATGGAGACTCAAATGTAAGTGTCCGCCGAAAAAGTAATAAAATAGATTTCGCTAACCCACCTCCTTCCCCCAAAACACCACCTCTCCAATCTTCATTTACTTTAGATCTAACCGAAACTAAAAGAAATTCAAAAAACTGTTCAAATGCTCATACCAAAAGTAGGTGTTTTATATGGCGTCGCAAAATACCCGCGGAAAGATCTTGTTCTGAATCACGAACTATGGAAAGAGATACGATATGTCAACATAATGATTTCTTTGTAGACAGTCATTTGTCACCCAGTAAGACCATAAGTGCTTACTATGATAAAATATATCGTAAGGCTACAGAAAATGCAATTACAGTTTTTCAACTTTCAACACATAGAAGAACAGTCGAACACTGTATACAACTAGCAAACAGAAGCATTTTACCAAAGATGAAGCATAACAACTCAAATTCAGAGAGTATACTATTGAAAACCATACGTCTACCGATTGTGCTGGAATTAGCCATGCCTAAAATGCAACGGCAAATCAAACAAATTACAAAGTATTGTCCTTATTTAGATAATCCCCTTGAAATTATAGCTGAACTACGATATGTTAACTATGACACAGACGAGTGCATCGCATACTTTAAAAAAGTACGGAAACTACGAGACATAGGCCAAGAAATGATAGTGAATACATATTCATTAAACAGAGGAATTAATCAACGTAGGGAGTCCTGTCAACCCACTGAAGACTGTTTATTAAATTCATGTAACTTGAAAGAATCAGGCAAACTTCGAATTAACATGAATAAGAACATGCTATCACTCCTAGTTGAACTTAAATCATTTTTAATCCAATTAAAAGAAGACAAAAATAGCACTTTGAGAAAACTAGCTCGTCTGAAAAATTTCACTCTAAATATGACAAATGAATTCATGGATGCTGTTGAAAAAAAACTGGCTTCCAACACCAGTTTTGTGAATACTTCATCAAGTTGTAGAAATTTTATGACTTATGGTAATAATAAGTTCAATGAAATGACATCATGTTCAAAGCTTTCTAAGCTTGTGGAAGAAAACAGATCACTTCGTATGACACTCAGAATGGAAGAAAGTCGACGTAAAGCCGTTTTTAATATGATGCAAGAATATTTAGGTAATGTCAGAGTTTACTGTCGATGTCGGACTATCACGCACTCAATACAGTGTGTTCAAATTCATTCTCTAGACACGTTGTCACTTTACGTTGGAAATAAGAATAACATTGAACATTATAAATTTGAGCGTGTATTTGATGGTTGTTCCAGTCAAGCAGAAGTGTATACAGAATTGATGCCGTCAGTCTGTTCATTTCTAGATGGTTACAATGTTTGTTTTCTAACTTACGGTGGTGAAGCAAGTGGTAAAACATATACTCTTTTAGGCCCGGAAGATAGCTCCATTGAAAATCAGGGTATCGCTCAACGAGCTCTACATACAATTTTGAGAGAGCGTGATATCAGACAACCCGAATGGGATTTTCAGCTACTGGTTACAGTTATCGAAATCTATAACGACACAGTGACTGATCTTTTAAGTATGGAGGTAGGAACACCTGTTCGTGTTGATATGAGTCTGGAACAAATAAAGGAGAAATTGGAAACAGTTGCCATTGAAAATGACTCACACGTGGATGAACTGTTGAACATTTGTCGTCAGCGTCGAAAAACGTGTAGTACTGCGCTTAATCCTCACTCTTCTCGTTCCCACTTACTTATATTTGTTCACTTACGGGCATCCAGTCGGATCCATGAAAGTGAAGTTAACAGTGTTCTAGCGTTGTGTGATCTTGCGGGTTTTGAGGATATAATTAAAGCTGAGACATCAAGTGACAAAATATCTACTAAGGAAGCAGGATATATTAATAAGTCTCTAACTGCTCTGAATCGAGTTTTCACGGCACTACGCACACAAGATCCTAACAGTATTTCCTACAGGGATTCAAAGTTAACGCACATACTAAAACCATTTTTCACGCAGTCTGGTAAATGTATACTTATTGTAACTATCAGAACGGACAAAAATAGTATCAGTTCGACGCAAAACACTCTTCGGTTTTCCAAGATATCACGTGGTGTTAACCTAGGAAGACCAAACAAGAAGTTCAATTTGGATAAACTAATAGACAGTCTTAGAAATGCATAAATTAAAAAAACAACTAATAAATACTCGACAAACTTCTTTAGAGAAGGGGAAAAGTTATTCTTACATGAAAATTCCCCTTTTCGGAAGGAAATATCCTAAAATTGTACATTTTAATTTCAGAAAGTGATGTTTTCTATTTCGTTTATAAATGCATCACTTACATGATTCATGTATCTTGATTTTATCATGATGCTTTGATTAATTTTTACACTGATATGGGATTAATTTTTAACTCTCACGACAGCAAAATACTGTAAATATAATTATCGCCTTTATAAAATAGTACAGCTCACTGTATTCAATCATGACAACATACATTGTCAGCCATTTGACGGGTTTACATTTTAAAATTAAGGAGTCGAGTGTGTTCTTTTTATGCACAATAAACAGCTTGACATCAAGTCACTCTAATGCTCTACAGGATATTCCGTACAGTAAGCTTTAATCTTCAGTTCGAAGTCTTTTATGCTAGGTACTATTGAACACAGTGAATTAAAACATTACTTACATGCTCGCCACTGATGAGTCTGACTACCTTCAAAAGTTAGAATATACATCTTTCACTGAATATTTTATATTTTACTGACAGTTCATACAGTAATTTTTCCAGTTTACTATGTTTACCTCTCGAACCATATGCTTAATCTATATAAAGTGAAATTTCTTCATGTGTGATCTGGAATCGAAATTTTGTGGGGAAATCACAAATTAACGTTACAGGTGTAAACTTGCAGGTCGCTGGTTACTAAACTTTACATAACATGGTTTTACTCTCTAGAGAACTATCAGAGTGGACATTCTCCTGCTTATCAGTCAATAGATATACTTGCTGGTTAGTCAGAATGATGACTACAAATAGGGAAATATTAACAACGAGAGACTAAAATAATAAGACATATCAGTGATGAAATGATTGACACAGATGAATGAATATGGAAGAGAGTTGGATGGAATGAGGTAGGAGTATATATAAAATGGCGTGCTGAAAATTCTAATCTATTGATAAACTCACATGCCCATTTGTTCTTCTCAATTTTCTGTCATACTGTCGTCAACTACACAGTAAATAAAATAATGGTTTCATTGCGAATATTTATGGCGCTAACAACTAGGCAGTATGACTAAAACATTATCTCTTTACGGATTTACTTGAATTCATCTACAAACCTTTGAACTTTAACTACACTGGCATTTTTGATTTAGACAGGCTGAAGTGAAATGTTAGAATATTTTGATCTTACTCCTCACACTCCCAATAAATTAGGGTATCTTAAGGATCACAGTGTGTTTCGACTTGAACTTTCGGACACCTGTACAATTCTGTACTTTCATTTGTCTGTCAGTAATTAATCTAAACAATATGAATATTCTTATAATTTATTCAGGACAATAATATTAGTGGGAACAACTGCTTTCAATAGCTTCTTTAGGCAGTCGAGTTTTAAGTCCAGTCATAACCACACGATTACTACTATTTCATTATTATTGCTTGTCACCTCTTGAACTTACATTCAGCGCACTCCACTTGTTTGTTTGTTTTGTTTTTCAATATTCGTATTTCCTCTCACGCTACTGATGACAAATCACCTCTTAAAGTCTAAACTTTTGTTGATTATAAACTTCCCATGAGTTATGAAAGAAATGAAAGATGTTTCTTTCGCCCTCGCCTCCCTCTGCGATAGGCTGCTATACATTTTAATACAGTCTCTGAAGACGACTTCGTCGATGAAGAAATTTTTTCATCATTAGATTCGAAATTCACAAATACGTCACCGACTTATTTAATCTGGTTTTGCCTCATGTTCTCACTAACCATGACAATGAAAATTAACAGACTACAAACCCATCTTGTTCTTCTACCACATTGCAGTTTCTGACACGATTTCCATTTTTGCATTTGATAGATGTTTTGTGTTGACATCAGTGGATTTATAACTGTCAATCCTGAATGAGCTATTGTAAACATTTCTTCGCACTTGTTACTGATTTGATAGGTCAGTATTGATTGCGTTCCATCTCAACTGTCATAAACCAGTGACGTAAGTATTTCTGAAAAATAAACACAGATAACTTGATTGGATAATTTTTCCCCACTAACTTCCTCCACAGTCTTACATTCGTGTGAACAAGCCCATTCCACTATTGAGGTAGTATCTTAATGCTGACATAGTCAGTGCTATGCGTAGATGTCGTATGAGCAAATCAGATGCAAATTTTCAGGGTTGTGAAGTAATGATTCTAGTGTTTTATGCAAGCAAATCATTCTCAACAAAATAATCAAGATAAAAGGAGAGAAATCATAGATAGTGACTCATAATATATATAAGTCAGCGGATTGTAATCGAATATGTTGAAAACCACAAATATAAAATAGAGAATGAACGAAAGTCAGAATGTTGCGTAGTTGTTGAAAGTGACTAGTTGTTATTAGATGGTTGTAGGCAATCGGCAGGAAGCCTTGGACCTAGGTTTCGTGCTAGTTGGCACTCACCAGTCAGTCAGCAAAGCGTATCTGCAACCTTGAAGGGACTCATGTCCCTTCTGAGATTCAAACCCGCATCACCCAATGCTGCAGTCTGCACCAAACAAAGGACTTGACACATCACAGTAGTTACTAGTGTCCAATCAAAGTGACTAATTGTAATAGATTGCAAAAATTTACTAAGCAGTGGAAGTAAATGTTTGTCAGTGCATAAGAACGATAACTAAAGAATTGTGTAGGAAGGTAAGATATTTATTTTGTGCCTTTAGGAAAAATTGTAAGTTATATTTTAAGTGTAAGCTACTAGTTCTACTATCGGAGTCATTTGAAAACCTTGATTTGATTGCTTCTTTGTTGATTGCTTCCTGGAAAGAAGTTTATTACCAGGATGAAAAGCAGTGTTTCACCTTATGCACCTAGTTACTGTTTTATCTCATGAAACCCTCTCAAGGACCAAGACAAATTAGTGTCTTAAACAATGATCTGTTGATTATAGTGACTACTAGAATTTGGACTAAACCCTGAACTCAGCAGCCGTGTGTTCACACCTCAGAGTGTCATCCGCTGGACTACTGATTCATGACTGTCACGCTTACGATTCCACTTGGCGGTCACTAATGAAAACCGTTTAGTAGACAATGTCAGTTTTGCATACTAAGAGGCTGTCAAGTAGCAGAAAGTGATTAGTCTTGCAGGTCACCGACGTAACAGACCGGAAAAGAAAATGACGATAACGTAAAAAATTTCAATTAAAGCCAAAAATTAAATCATCTAATAATGTACACAATAATGTGCACAGATGACTCAACACCTGTCCCAGACATCCGAAAAAATCTGCCTTTACTATGACTAATGGTAAGGAAGGACGAGAATCCAGTTTCGCAACTGTGTGGTAACGACTGATATGATTATGAACAATAAGTTGTGTCCAAAACGTCATCCAGTAAATAATACTGTTTCATTGTGTGATACATCCAATGAATAAATAATTAAGGAAAGTAAACGTCCATGCAAAATACTAGTATTTCAGTTGACACATCGCAGTCAGGTTTGCGAGCAAATATTGTATTTCGTGCAGACTAATACTTTCCACAAACAAGTCGTAACAAAAGTTGTTTTACTCATAGTGCATTTTATTTGCACATTAGCAAATTTCGAGTCAATACATCTGTTTTTTTGCTGTGTCTGAAGAAGCATGATAATGAACTTATTATTATTGTCTCCTTCAGTTCCTAAAGGAATATAGGGCTTCAGCCGCATGTCTCCATTGCGTTCGGTTCTACATCAAAGTTTTCATCTGGCTCCACGTCCGCCCAAATGCCTTCATCTCCTCTTCGTATGATCTCCTCCATGTCACCCTCAGACTGCAAATTCGCCCCTTCCTATTTTGGTTCCACTCGACAGCCTGGAGTGTGATATCACTTGATGGTTAAACAATATCTAAATTTTTCTGAATTCAACTGATTGGTTATGAAGTTGATCTATCGTTACCCATCTAGTAACTCAAAAATGTAAATAGGTATACTTACCAATGTATAATCTAAACAATTTTTCCTATTTACGCGTTATACAAAAATCAAATTCAATTAATAAGTTTTGTCTGTTTTTGGATGAAGCAAGAACGACAATTTGGGCAGAAAAAAAATGGTACCCACATGTAATTCGTCGGCTTACCATCAGCTGCTTACACCCTAAAGATATTATTAAGTTTATGTACAGAAACAGTATTAACATATTTATACAGAGAGTTCACTTTTAAACAAAAAATCCACGTAATGGTAATAATAATCAGCGGTAAAAAGAGTACAAATAATAAGGAATTCAAAGCTCCAATTGTGGTGCTATATGAAGAGGAAGTATTGGGTGCCCTACATAGGATTCGTAATAAAACTGATATAAGGGTGTCGTTCAAACCAGCAAACTCACTCAGAAACAAGCTTTTCTGTCTTAAGGACCTAATAGGAAAAAAACTAATATGACCATATAATACAATCACACATGTGAAACTTGCAGTTTCGTGTCAGTTAGATTATCAGAATTTAGCTGTATTGAAAATAGATGACCCTAATAATCTGAATAATCCAGAAAAAAAGTTCAGAAATTGAAATGACTTGCATGTAATCACACAATAGGGTGGGTTAAGGTAAACGTATAATAATATAACAGTGAGGTGAAGAGAGAGGTGAGTCACAGAATGTTTATTCATCGAGTCAACAGCAAACACGTGCAGTCGAAGTGGTGCAGCAACTATACCGGATACACAGAAATTTGACATATAAAACAGAATTGAATCAGGAGGACACTTGAACATATTGATGTGAATATGAATTGCTCTCAGAGGGTCGTCTAGTTATAAAGACTGAATCACCGTGTCTTATAACGAATGAATTTGACTAACATGGAATTATATTCTAACATAGTGCCCGAATTCATCTCAGTTATTACTAAGACAAAATAAAGCCCAAAACACACAGTTAGAGGCTATTGTGAAACTTAAAGCTATTCTCCAGTAATCAAAATCAACGAAAATCAGGGAGGTGCAAGGAACTGCAACTGAGTCTGAAATCACGTTGCACAGACTATTTACTCACGAGTTTCCAGCAAAGAAAAAACATTTAGTTTTCGACATCAGTGGTACACTAACTGAAGCTTGCCTCCAATGGAAGCATACTTTAAAATAATGAAATCACCCAAGACCAAGATTTTGAATACGATCCAATATGATCAAGATTGTCTCTGTTCACATTGTGTTAAGTCTCTTAAGTCCTTAACTGCTTTGCACTGGTCCATCTACAGGACGGTTTTAACCTGCTTACAAATGTCACATGATGTCAGTTGACAGGAGACTGCAAACTTAATAAAGAGTGCTCAGAAAATTACACTTATATAATTTGCACCCATAGAGTTTGAGTTAGAAAAAGAAACGAACGTTTGCATATAGCGGTAAGGTAGTTGCGTAACAAGGATAAGATGTAAGTAAGATGATGAGTAACTGATAATTTAAGTGACAATATGGTAGGTTCAAATGGAATTATAGGAACAAGAGACAAGCAAATTTACGCTATATCAAGAGGAGACACAGTAGGCAGAGCCAAAGGTTACGTGATCAAACGAAACAGAGAATAAAAACGTCCAGTTATCAGGGCTGCGAATGGTTGATAATTGATTCCTTTTGAACACATAATAATAATAGCTTTATTCCAAACAGTATTTGTGGTACAGGTATGGAATTTTCAGCGTTCATTACAATATTGCATCTAATTACCTCATAAATTTTTATAAGATTTTAAAAATAAAAAGCAACAACAACAAAAAGAAAAAAGAGAAATAAAAGAAATAAAAAAAGAACAGCATTGGATTCACATATTTAAACAATGCACCACAGGATATGAAATATAAAATTAGTGTGTAATAGAATATATGAGCAACAATATAATAGTAACAAAGGAAGGAGAACAAAAGCTAATGGGAACTATTTGTTAGAGTACCGTAGTAAGTTGATCGTATCATACCTAACGGATTTCTCATCACATAACAGCTGTGCCAGATAAGGTACTGTGGAGTTTTTGTACTTGGTAGTCCTGGCATATAGCCTCCTATAGTTGCTTCTAGTTCCACCAGATGAAATGCAAGGAGAGAGCTGCGTATAGAGAGGGTGTTCGGTGTTTGACAATATAGAATTCGCTAGTTTCTTACATGACATTATATGTCTATCCACAATGGTGTTAACCAGTTGGTTTAACGAAACCCCACTTCCCCTACTAACAGCTTTTAGTGCCCTACGCAGCAAAGCAAAGTCTTTCTTAAGTAGTCCAGGAAAGATTAATGGGGAGCAGTAAAGAGGGATGGGTAGAATACAAGAACTGACAAACTGAGAAAGCAAATACTGCTGTATACCAGACTGCCTTAACTTCCTAAGGTAGAACGTTGAGCAAAACATCTTTCTAGTAACTAGCAAGATGTGAGAGGACCAGGAAAGATCGGAGGAAATACTAAGTCCAAGGTACTTGGCATTAGATGTAATTTCAACCTCCATGCCGTCAATGATAGTGGAACCATGTGAGCTAGCTAGTTGTTGTAGGTCACGTTTTTGTCTGAAAGTAAAATTTACTACCTCATATTTAGACAGATTCAGCTTAAGACCGTTTGAAGAAGACCACTGACTAATTTCCGAGAGGAAGTTATTTAATTTGGAACAGTTTGACTGAGAGTCGACAGGCATGGAGACAGAGAGGTCATCAGCATACTTGACAAAAGTGGCTACATCAGAATGGGGCAAGTCATGTAAGAAAAAAGAAAAAGAACAGCACCTGGAGGAACACCAGCTAAAATAAGTGAGGTAGTGGAGGACTTTCCATTGTAGACGGTGTGCTGCTTCCTATCAGAAAAATAGGAATGCAACCACTTATTTGTCTAGCTCTCACTCTGTGTTGCAGCAAGCTTACTTAGTGAGAGAGACCTAGGTACATAGTCAAATGCAGATGTGTAATCAAGGAAGGCACACCGAACATAATTGGCTCCTCTATCCAAACTAGAGACTATATTATGATATAGAACAAGGTACACCATCGAGTTTCAGACGTCTCATATCAACTGCTTTGGCACACACGAAAAGAATTGAACCGTTTTGTCTGTTGACAGTTTTAAAGGATTTCGTGATTACTCTTTTTGATGATATGTATAAGAGTGGCACTAATATAAGCATTTGCTCTCTTGAGATGTAGGCTTCTCGGTACACTTTTAGGTAGTACCTTACCTCAGATAAATGAAAATTTGTAAACACAATTAGATATAACATAAGAAGGGTATCTGTTGACTTTTGATTGTACCAAAGTGCATGTTGTCCGCTAGATAGGAACCAACTTAGCTTCAGGATAGACAGTGGCTAGTGACTTATTTAGTCTTCTTTATTGTTTATTTCTGGAATATCATCACCTTTAAAATTGAGCCGAATGAAGATAGGCTTTTTTCCCACTGTGATGTGTTTGGCACTTGAGTCATTACATCTTCCGTACTTGTTAATGAACCTCTGACGTTAGGGTTTGCTTTTCAACCTCCTTTTGAGAATCCTAAATTCTTCCTCTAATTTGTCTGCAAGCATATTCTACTGACTCTGTAGAACAGAGATTTGACTGGTGCCCGTTTATAATAATAATAATAATTTTTGCTTTATTCCAAAAACAGTGCTAATGAGACAGAAAGGAATTTTCAGCATTCAGTACAATATTGCATCTAATTTACTCAAAACGACAAAAAATAAACATTACATAATAATAATAATAACAAAACGTTTTTATAGCAGCCATGTAGCAATTACAGTATGCGATAAAATTGAAGTAATAGTAGTAATAACAACTAAAATAAAATCGATAAGTTATAATTAAACGAGAGAAAGGGTGACACCATAAATTTGCAGAGAGATGAACGATGAAAAGGTCGATTCACTTTAAAGCTTTTTAGACAAAAACTATTAAAATGTAGTTATTGTCCACTCCACGTCGGCTTTCAGTAAATTGACCTCTAGAAACTACCATCTTCCAGGCATTGCATGGCAAGGAAGTGTCAAGAAAATGAAATTTTCTATCATTTCCATGTTCCATTAGTAAATTCAGTATTTCTATATGCATCGTTAAATGATCCGAGCTGGTAGGAATCATGACTTTCCTTGCTGTACACTACAAATGTGTTATCTATATATTAGCAATACGAAGTTCTGCCGTTGATCACATGCTTCAACTTTGCTCTTTCAAGTCTGGACATGAAGATACCCGCTTAAACAGGGCTAAATGGGCCGCCCATAGCTACACCATCTATTTGGCAGTAAAAAGCGTTGTCAAACTGGAATTGTACATCCATAGTACACATTAGCAGTACCGCGTTTGAATTCCGACACACTGGGGTCGGGAGAAGATCAGAATGCTGACAAATGATTTCGATAGTTCCATTCATCAGGATCCTTGTAAACAAGGAGGTTACATCATATGATACCACGAATTTACTTCAAAATTTCAAGTGGTTCACGTTTTTGGAAAATGAAATGCATCTTTCATGATGTACAGAGCTAGCCGCTGACGAATGGCTTCCACCTTCTCTGCAAGCCAACGGGCAACTTTAAACTGACGCGAGATAATCATCGAAAGTATGGGTTTCATGGGGACATGTTCTTTGTGTATTTTCGACAGACCGTACACGTAATGCAAACGGGATCCTACGGGTTTTAAATCATTGTAAACATCGTCAATCAATTTCTTCTTTATTGGATCTCTCAATGCGTTTGTGATGCGTTTTTCAGCTGCATTTGTGTTTTACATAAACTTAATAATATCTTTAGGCTGTAAGCAACTGATGGGAAGCCGACGAAATAAATGTTAGTAACATTTTTTTCTGCAAAAACTGTTATTTTTGCTTTAGTCAAATTAATAAAGAGGAATAAATGTTTCTCTTTTGTCTTGAATTCTTGTCATAGAGGGTAAAGATGTGAACTGCCGTAATTCTGAGGAAGGTCGTACGTATTTATTCAAACATAGATCAATCAAATAAATTTCCTGATATTCCGATAACTTTTAGTACATATTTCAATCACAGTCTAGTCAAAAATCCATCCTCAGTTACTAGAACCCAGGAAAGCTAACAACTTTAATTTCTTTTTTTCAACTTTGCATTTAAGCATATCTGTCATTTTGTTGTTGAGGATATTCCTACCATTTTGAAGGCTAATAGTATTTGCTAAGTTCCCAGACTATTCAACTATACTGGGATAAGTTTGAACCATTCTTGATCCCGATCACCAAGACAGCCCAGCAACATGTCTAGTATTGTGAGCCTATTCCTGTCATCTTGAAATATTATTAGTAGATATGTGGAAGGTGAACAGTGAACGCTACATGTGTGCTAAAAAGTAAAACGACATATGCACAAAACTAATTCAAGATGTGTTTATTAGACGACAGCTTCAAGTGTAACTTGTAAAATTCCTGTCTAGAGGCGTGACACTTTACATACAAATTTCAATCCAACAGTGTTTTTAACAAAATTTAACCAGTGAGTTTTGACAGTATCGTAAAGATCTTCAATCTTAAGGTTATTTTGTATTGTATTGTTTAGTAAATTACTAGTCTATCATATGTCAATAACTGGCGCCATTTTTATATGCATACTAAAGTGAACATGAATATCCTTTAACACGATATATATATATATACAATTTTATTTTACGATCAGTTGGTCACAAAAATTGGTTGGTCGACAAATACGTCTATATGAGTAGACTGATAACAGTGACACAGATGTGTACAACGTTTTCATTTACTAGTAAACTATTGATTAGAAGCTTTGAAATTTTGTTGAAAGCTATGATAACAGGACAGTTTAAACTAAATTTCACAAAGCTACGATTCACTGGTCTAAATCCTTCTTTCTGCAACAAATAGTTTTTACTCAGCCCTAATATCACTTATTCACTAAACTGAGACCATTTCATCAAGTATGTCGGACAGCCTCATTAATAAATGTGAAAATAAAACTAAATTTTTATTTCAGGCTATAAAAATTAAAGTACACAAAACTCCCTCATTCTTCATTTCAGCCGGAAAACTCCAGCATGTTTATAATTTTCAATACAGCAGTCAAATTTTTTTTTTGATCGAATAGGTATAAATATAAAGACGAAATAAACAGCAAACAGAAAAAATGACCTAGAAATTAGTAAACAGTGACCTCAAATTATTTATTTACAAGCAAGAGTCTTTAGACAAGTATTTGCTAGAGATATCTACGTTCTTTCAACAAGTTCTTCAATTGATGAATGAGCAAGTAAACTTTACAGAGTAATATGACAGTTTGAATAAAAACTAACTCAAATAATCATGATAAAAACTCATGGGTATCGATTTCTCAACTGACATTCGGTCCACCGAAAATACCCACTGAGTCATGAAGAAAATAGAAGAAAATTCAACGAAGAAAATTCTCTTAATCGACGAAATCATCTTCAGAGGCTGTATAGTCGTATTAATACTTAACAAAAATGTATAGGAGTCCATTATTGAGTAATAGGTGCTGCGCTACGGATCAATTCCTACAGCCGATAAATGATCAATGGATAGTAAAGGATAAACTGCTGCTTTGGGCCACTTCAATGTGTGTTTGTAAATTCACCTTCTCCTGCGAAGCTAGTTATATTGGCCACAAAAAGAACACACTTTCCAAACGCATCTCTGAACATTATCCGGCATAGTTAGCGAAAGGACAATGCAGGACAGTCACTACCTCAATTCTCGAACACTTGCTGAACTCAAGCCACGTTGCTCCTCCACAGTTGTCTTTCGAGATTATCGACAAGATGAGGCCAAAGAGTACAAAGTGCGTCAGGTTTCGACATTTATGTATGGTGAAGTCATTGGCAATTTGTCAATATAACACCCAACTCTGTGTGCAGAAAACGTTTGTCCAGTATCTTACTCTACCGTGGTCTCAACCTCTTCAGTAATCGTTCCTTGTCAAAAATTTTATTTGTTAATTTTCAATTTTACTTCTGGTTTGTTTTTACTTCAATAATTATCCCACTATTATCACTCTCACATGTTCGTTTTGTACATTTTCTCACCCTCTTCACTAACTTTATTCTCACTCAATAACAATTTTAACCTTATCAAATTTCTAACGCTTTCTTCCTTTGTGCCGTCCAGTATCACATAATTTACAACTTTTATTTTTACTTTTGAAGCCAATTCTGAGTTATTATATCAAATAAGTCACACACACACCCCTATTATTAAATATAGATAACTAAACATTTTCGGTAAATAAAAATATGACTGTACAGCCTCTAAAGATGAGTTCGTCGATGAAGAAAATTTTCCTCGCTGAATTGTCTTTTACTTTCTCCAAGACACTTACTTCTTGAAGTAGTGATATTATAGAGCTTTTTCCCTTCAGAACCTTGGAATTTCAATTGTTAAGAATTCAACGACAGTTAAAACGTTGTGAAGTGGTGCTGAGAATTAAGAAATCTGTCGCTGCAAAAATATGAGCTTAAGGGAATGCGAAAGTGACTGAAAATTTACCTTTGCCTCTTATGGTTATTTAAATGAACACAATAGAAGCAGTAACTGTGTTGCACACTGAGATAGGTTTGCTTCATTTTAAGCTGTTGTATAAATATCCTAAACAGTAATGCTATTTTTATCAGTAATTAAACATGGAACTCATTCTGCATTTGAGTCCCAAAGAAAAGAAGATGCTTGCTTTCTTCAATTCACTGTTCATCATGAAAAAAGGATGAACGTTTGTTCACTGTACTGCAGCAGGATTCAAAACAACAAAAATTAAGTTGAAAAAAAGATTTTATTACTAGAATGTTTGTTGTTTTTTTTCATTTTATATCATATTGTGTCAACAAATTGTGTAATCAACAAGAAAAGGCTGTAACTACTCTCTTGAGAATTCCAGTTTATTACTATTGAGACCATTATTTACAAATTTCTCTGTAATTATTCACAAGAGATGAACTGGACAGACGAAGAAGATCTAATTATTCTCTTATTTCATAAATAACCAACATGTTTGTGTCTGCTGTCCTCTTCAGTTCACTTTTTGTTTTATTCTTTGTTTAAATGCATGTACACAATCGACGAGGCATTTACAGTTTACTTTAAAAGAAAAACAAACTATTCCGTTAACATTATTACTGAATTGCTCTTTTGAGTGAAGTCTACTGAAAACATACAAGTAGGAATTAAAAATGCACGACAGTCACCCTATATTTCTGTAAGATTATCTATAGATAATGTCAGTGTAACACCAACTGATCACCAAGGCGTAACTGATGTAATGTGTGTGTAGTACTCACTGGTAGTGCTACGTGAATTCTGTCATTCGAGTTTTCAGTGTGTTAATCAAGTTAAGTGATTTACCAAAGCAATGCAGTTCTAACTTATGTTAGGTAGTTGAAAGCAGTCAACAGAAAGTCCTCAGTTTAGGTTTTGTGATTATCCGGACTCGTCCTACACAATACGTGGGAATCTTGCCAAAAGAGTACGAATTAAACTTCTTCAAACTGCAGAAGCAATGGCAATTCACATATTGAATCCTGAACTCTGCATACAAAAGAAGTTTGTTCAGTCACTAAATCTACAATGGTCCTGATCTATCTTAACACGAAATACGTAATTTTGTCTTACCTCTTTCTTCTTTGCTTGTCTGTTTCTTAACTGCATTATTTTCTACCCCCACCCTCTATTAAATCTCTACCCTCATGACGACTGTTACTAACTCCATTTTCGTTTATTTTTAAGTGAATTCTACTCAGCTTATTAACTTAACTCTCGTTCATTTTTCATTGAACCCTATCAATTAGATTACGTCACCCAACCTACTTTTGTAACTTTATTTTAGTTTCTAACCGATTAACGCCTCCTAAATTAACAGTTGCATTAACACATCTTTGAAAATATTCCTTTTGTTGCCAAGAAAAATTACTATAAATTTGCGGTTTGTACAGCTTGAGAATGATATCGCCGAAAAGAGTAACTCTTTGCTGAACGCCTTTTCTTTTCTCGTCCTAACTTCCCGCTGAGAGCTCAAAGGAGACGGTAACGCAGACTTAAATCTCCGAGATGATGCTGGTTTCTACCACATGGTAAATGTACCTTACAGACGAGTGACATCAAAGGTCCAGAATCTCCTACTATCTGCCTCCAACCACCCAGTACATGCATTTTAGCCGTCAGTATTTTATTCATCTATTTGTGTGCCTGTTTCTTATGTTTATTGGATGATGATGATAATGATGACTTCAGTCGTACACAGTATAAGTGAACAGGCGTGATTTTGTTTACACAGACAAAAACCCTTACCTTTGTGCCTACATACGTATACTTGTTTTCATAAATTTACCAGCCTATTACACATATTCACAAAACACAAACAAACTGAATTCTCACTTTAGTTACTCATTAATTCGTTTTATTCCTCTTTTCTTTGCATTTACCCCGAGGCAAAATAATGAATAACTGGTTATAATTAATTTATCTTGTTTGTTTAACACATGTATAACACAGTTATCTTTGATCTATGAAAAAAAAACAAGATATATTCAGCCAAATTGGGAGTTGATGAGTGAATCAGACATGAAGCCATTCGGTTAGTGTGAACTGAACAGATCATAGGGAAGATGAGAGAAAATATAATAAATCTTCAAAGGATATTACCGATATGTGATACATAAAAGTAACTTCTGTGTTAGAATACTTCAAAAGTGATGTCTTTGACATCATATCATATTTATTTTCCGTATTTTGATTTGTGTGTGTGTGCGTGTATGTCAAGTAATGAGTCAAATATTTGACCAGTCAAAAAACACAAACATGCTTTCCATTACAGATAAAAATTAATGATAGGATAAAGCAAAACAAAAAGGGGTGCACATTAATTTACTGCTGTTAAGATACTCCTTACAGACTTTCCAAAAGATAAAAAAAACAACAAACAAAGCGGTAAACCTACTTCAGTAATTATTCCTGTATTTGAAACAATGTTGAAATATCCAACAAGAACTGGTCTGTGTGTAGGCTTTATATTTTAAGACAACTAGGAGACATGGGCAGCAGTATCTGTGGTGACTCTATATATTGCCAGTCCGCAGAAATTGGGATTGATGGGCCATTGGATTCTGTACCAGTCTATGAATGATCAACGAGCTTTCCTTCTTACCTGAAGGTCTTGGGTTCAGTACCCCGTTAGGTCGTGGTTATGTACCAGTGAAGAATCTCAAGCGAGGAAGAAACAGTTTTCCGGTACTTCCTGGTTTCCATTGGTTCTTTAACTGAATTTAGTTTGTAACCAATCTTAGAATCTTAAAAAATTACAGTCAAATGACTTTAAAGAATTAGTGACATAAGGTAATGACAATAGTCAACTATATTCAATGTAGAAATGAAGACCAAGTGAAATTATAGCGCCAGACACAGGAAACTAGATTTATTACAATGAACGATGAATGAATGAAGTTCACTATCCTTGCCAGAAACCACACGCCACATAAATATACATGGAGATTTTAATGTTACCAGCTGAAAGGCAATAACATGAGGACTAAGCGCATTGCTTTTCAATCCTTGAAATTATGAAATATTTTAAATAAATGTCCATAATATATTTATCAATAATTCCGGGGAAAACTACTTCAAATTCATTTCTACAAATGACTGTTATGCAGTATACTTCAGGAAATTTGAAGGCTATGTAAGTAAACGTCTCAAATTTTATTGAAGTACCCTTCAAATGGAAAACAATGTACCTCAAACGTTAAAAGTAATTAGTAAATATATATAGAAATATTTTGACGTGATTGACACTGGAAAATACATTCAGAACGTCTGTATATTCTTTTCGTAAATAACAAAGAAAAGGAACGTTGTATCCTGGCCGGAAGCAACGTTTTCTGTAGGAAAAAAACCAAAAACCCGAATAAATCTACTCGGTTATCAAGGTGCGCTGTGATCATATAAAGCTTTCAGCCTCTTCTCTGTCCTAACATAATAGCTACGTGGGTAGTATACACTTAGACGCATAACTAACTTCCCCCAAGAAAGCATTCGTATGATTAAAACGGCTGGGTTGCCAAAAGGTTGAATTCCGCAGAACTTAACTATAAAATTCTATTGACTCATTAATGGTGAGTTATTAATCTCTTCAACATCATCACATATAATTGGCCAGATTTCCCGTGGAGATATAATGTTTGTTTTTTATTATTTATTATTTATTTTGAGAACAAATCCTTCAATTTCTAAAAATAACTTTCACTTAGAGGTGTTTTAGATTAATTGCCCTTAATAGAAAAGACTCCGACAGTGTGTGTACTTTTGGTCCTCTCTTTAGCTTACAAAGCCGTCTAGACTTTTTTTAATGTATGTGTTCATCAAACAGATAACTGGATTGTCCTTCTATTCTTATAATACTAAATTGTTATTATTTTTATTATTCTAATTGCTGAGGATTAAATCCAGCTAATCTGAAATGTATTTTCCGTTTGAGTGGTTCTTACTTAATAAGCGGACTGAAATGAGCACTGATGTGAATTATACTAATCTTTCAAAGTTTTGCAAATCTATCTACCAATCTACTTTACAATGGATTTAGTCTTTTTCTTATTTTACGGAGAGAATCACTAAAACTTTGGATAATATAAGCTAAAATGTTGAAGTATTTATCAAAAATATAAACTGATTAACTGATAAAGCTTAGGTTGATGAGGTTGTACTCTTCTCAAATCATTTTGGTGGAGAAAATTTTCCTTATCGACAAAGTTATCTTCATATCTGTATTTATCATAACCCATAACAGTCGATCACTGGATTATAAAGGTGAGTGACATCATTAATAGAGTTACGTAGAAGTGGCTCATGAAAATAATAAATGACGCAGGGGAAGTAAAGTTTTGGAATTTGATAGTTTGAAAGTGGTTAATAGTTGGGAAACAAATTGTTTTAGTTTCTACTTGATGAAGGTGCATGAGGTAGTGAAAAAAACCTAATGTGAAGGAGTGGTGACAGTATTCAGCAAGTGAGAAAGAGTTTGGGACCATGGGGAATATGTGAATGAACAAACTTTCTCTGCAGACAGAGTTATAGATTGAGCTGATGAATCATCAGTGTCAAAATCTAACGCTGCTTGTGCCGTTCAGCTTTATTTTACAGAGGATTAGTACAGCTGTGTTACAAGAGTTCCCTGGATGTTCAGGGACTGAAACAGCGATTAGATCTAACTTTCCTCTTGATAAATTTGACAGAGAGAGTTCTAAGATGCTTTGCAAAAGTCCGCACTCATAATGAACAATATAACAAGCTACAAAACAGCAAGTGGATTTATCGGTGTATACTGAAGTAATCGAAAGCAGTACCAGATACATTAGGCGAAAATGGGCACCTTTTTTCTTCACCATATTCATACTTTTCAGGTAGACACTCAAATGGTTTGCTTCTAATCTAATAGCACTTTTCAACGTTTTGAATTTTTCGAATCCTTACCTCCACCACTGCCTTAATAGTGATTATGTATTTTTTTACCTGTTTTTAGAAGCCAACTCTAGGTGTCCGTGTAAATTGTATCAGCCTTCTCCTGTTACTCAATAATAGACTGTTAAACGTGGGCAAAGCAAGAACAAAAAGTATCATTTATATTTTAGTCCTTTGCGTTCTGAGCGAGATATTGGGATTTAATTTTCGAGCAACAAAGTTATAGTGGTATCTTTACCAGGCTTACTACCAGCTAAGCGACTATAAAGAGTGCATCGCCAGGGATCAAACCCCGGACCATGTGCGTGACTGTTGTTCTACCACTTAAAGGCTGTTTCGTCCTCGTTTGGGACCTCTTACAGTACACACCCAGTTGGGTTCGATCCCAGGACCCTTCGATTATAAGGTGAGCTCGAAGATCAGTCAGCCTGTTTTTCTTTAGTTCACACAGCCTCTTTGTAATTGATTTCTCTGTGGCTCTGGACGTAATGTCACCCAGCTCGTCCACTACAAATCCCAATAATTCGCCTTGAGTTGATTTGGCTGTATGCATTTATTCATCTGCGTCCATTGAGACCACACCGGAATACTTGTAGAGTTGTAGTATTATGACTGCCTCACTAATCATAAGAATTTTTTTATTTTTTTATTTTGATTACAGCTTGAAACCACACCGTATTTTCAGTACAAGTATGGAATTTTCAGCATGGATATCGGTAGCCCAAATTTTGCAGGCCGACCTTAAATATCGGGTGTGCGTCGGTAGGGGATCGAACCCCGGACCATGTGCATGGTCGGCGGGAGTCCTAACCACTGTGCCACCGATGCACTTTCTTGCCTTACTTGGTATCCTTTATTCAAAATATCAGAGTGTGTCATTACTAACAGCATATTCTCATTTTCAGTATTGACTATTTTGAATTCAGGTCAGCTTTCCGCCTCCTAATTCACTGATTTTAATGCGGTTAGGTAATTGTATGGGTTCTCACATTCTGTTTACAGCATTTTTTTCTAGTGAAAGTGTGTCTGTTTCAAGTCTAATTAAACGCGGATCCGACAGATCAGGCATATAATTACCTAGATTCTCAGAAATGACTGATAATTTCCCCAAGATTTATTGAAAGAGTTTTCAAATTGTTGTTTTAGTAGACATAAATAAGCTTGTACAGCCTCCAAAAATTATTTCGTTGACTGGGTAAATTTCCGCCAATGGGATGTTTTTATTTTTGCATGACCAAAGGAGTTATTTGGTGATAAATGAAGAAAAGACAACATTCCTCCAGTATTCGAGGGACTGTGATAATAAAGAAAACAATTTTTTGTGCTTTAACCTTTTGAACGATTTCCATGATAATCTAAGACGTTTTTATAATCTTATGGTGATAATTTCGGATGGCAGGCGAATATGTTTTCACCTTATTATTAGCACCCTTGTACAAGCTTTCGATTACGTGACGTTAGTCACTCTATCTTCTCACCAATTATAAAGTGAGCCTTTCAAATAAATTTTTTTGTAAAGGATTCTGTATAATGTTAGAAGAATAGCTTATGTGAGTAAATACCAACAGTAACAGATTTATGTGCATACCATCAAGTAAATTCAGATATGTATATTGCAGATTTGTCAAATGCTGAACTTCCAGTACCTGAGACAGATAGTTATGAATTTGCTGACTGTCTTACTGACATGAATATTGAAGATAAAAAACTTTTGGTTTACTAAGTCAACCTTAACCAACACTGTATTTTGTCTCTCATTCCCTCTGCCTCCCAAACCCTTGCAAATTGATTATTGTTACTATTAGGTATCACCTCAGAAGGTGTACATGGATTACTTAAGCCTACGGGTACAGTCATCCTGAGATTATATTGGTTGCCAAAGTACATAAAAATGGTTTACCACTTCGACCAGTGTTATACATGTTTAATTCCCGTATAACATAACAGCTAAATGGTCACTGAAACTTTTACAGCCTCTGTATAAGTAATTAGTAAAATACAGTCTAAAGGATAGTTCTGAATTCGTCGGAAGCATAAGGGAATTAAATGTGAATAAAAGGATAATGATATCTTTCAACTTATCCTCTTTGTTCATTTATTTACCGTTGAGTGAAAAAATGAATTTTATATATGATGAAGTTATTAGGTGAGACACAGGCACCAGTATTTCCGTATCCCCCATGAACGAACTCATGCTAAAATGTACGATGAACGTTCATTTCTCCTGCAACAAGGAACATAAATAAACTTATGATGTGGCTATGGATTCACCGTTAGGTCTAATTCTAGCTGATTTGTTTCCTCACTAAGCTAGAGAATGCACCACTGAAAAGAGTGATTAGTGAGCTGGAATTCTGTTGTTGGTATATGGATGACATATTCCTGATTGTGAAAAACGAGAATAAAGTAATGAACATCCCTGACAAGTTCAGTAATGCGCATTCAGGAATAAACTTTACCACTGAGAAAGAAAGCAATGAAAGTATCTCACCGTCAGACAACTTTATGACCAGGAAAATGAATGAAACACTAATAAGGAGTGTATTTAGGAAACAATAGGGGGTCAGCACACTAACTTTTTGAGTTTAACAACTGTGAAATATAAATGCAGGCTGGTAAAGTGTTTAGTTCAAACAGCTACGATAATCAGCTCAAACTCAATGAGAAGCTCAAAGAATTACTTAGTACAAAATAGGCATCCGGATAAGTTCATTGGCAAAAATATGAATTTGACACCTAGTCAAGTCAGTGTTGTAACAGCTCCAAAAATGCCCTCATTTATAAAACTGAGGTTTCTTGGTGATAACATCAGCGAAACAGTAACATAGATTCTGATGAATGCAATCAAGAGAACATTCAATACAACGGAAGTACATTGTCTCTTCATTACCACCCCTATTTTATGTTCGAAAATAAGGTCAAACTTCCTAATTTCCCACCCTAAGTGAGTATGTACCAGTTTAACTGCTCCTGAGGAGGTAGTTACATTGGACGTACAGTTAGGCAGGTTCATCATCATATGCCCAAACATCGTCATTCAAGGAACAAACAAGACCTATTTGTGGCTCTATTTTACGACACTTGTAGACAGCGAGATTAAAGTTGATGTGTTGATAAAGCATTTAGAGTTATTCATTATATTTCGACGCCTATAAATTTGGCTTCACAAGTTCGTCTTCCTAAAACAGCTGAAGTCATTGGAATTCCCTGGAAGAAGAAATTCGTCCAAATTACTTTATTTTTCTGACTACTACATCTTTAATTTCCTATTACGAGATCAACTTAGACATACATTTACTCTTTAATTACTCCTTATTTTTCCAAAACTGCATTATGCAATCCACTTGTTGTGATCACTCCTACTCTCTAATTGTTCATACTAATTTTCTTGGTTAATTATCACACCTCCCCTCCTGACATGTTGATACTGACTAATTATTGTTAAATATCTTATCGCCTCTAGACTGGTGAATTTTTTGTACTTTGTTAAAATGCTGTAAATGCAATAGAAGAGCTAGGTCTCCTGTTCTCACCACTAATAGGTTCTGAGGATTCCATTTGTTTCTGGAGCCAGTTAGGAATATGCTCTGAAGCCCTAACTTTCAGAGATCGATGAGTTCTCCCTATGTATGTGTGTCCACACGTACATTCAAATAGGTAAATACAGTGGGCTGTGACGTCATTTTTCGCATGTTCGAAGGGCTTAGATAGATATATTGGCTCTACATTCTCAATTATAATGATATTAGCTGCATAAAAAGTCTTTTTAACAGCAGCGTTCAGTCTTTTTCTAGTTATCAAGCTGCTTTGATGCCTCAAATAGAGTAGCCTGATGTACGTCTTCCTTAGGGGCGAGTTGGAGAGTGGGTCTTGGTGTTCTGACTACCTTATTTCTCCTGATGAACTTGTCTGGATAATTGTTATCAACCAGAGTTTGTGTCAACTTTCTTTCTTCTTCATCAAGTGTGTCTTCAGTGCATATTCGTTTGATTCTACTGGAGAGGCACCTTACTAAGGCTCTTTTGTACCGAACAGGGCAGAAACTGTGGTACTCAGGATACTGTCCTGTCCAGGTAGGTTTTCTATAAATAGATCTTTTTATTGACCCATCAAGCCGTCGACTAAGCAATATGTCTAGGAAAGATAAACAATTATCTTCCTCTCCCACAGATGTAAGTGATATGCTATTCTGAACTTCATTCATTCGATTTAAAATTGAGGTGGCAGAACAAGACTTATCACTGATGATTAGAATATCATCTACATACCTTCTATAAAGTGGCACATTTTCGATTAAATCCTCCGATAAGTTCTCAATGTACGACATATAGATATCTTCAAGTATTGGTTTGGTTGGGATTTTGTTTAATTGTATGGAGGATTTCATCATGAGCTGACATCAGTTAGAGAACCACTGGAAAACCTGGGAGTACTGGACAGCTGTTTCGTCCTGGTTCGGGACTCTTCAGCAGTACACGTCCACCGGGATTCGAACCCAGGACCTTCTGGTTACAAGGCCCAATGGTCTACGAGCTCGCCTTGTAATCAGAAGGTCCTGGGTTCGAATCCCGGTGGGCGTGTACTGCTGAAGAGTCCCGAACTAGGACGAAACAGCTGTCCAGTACCCCCAGGTTTTCCAGTGGTTCTCTAACTGATGTCAGTTCATGATGAAATTCTCCATATAGATATCTGCTAAGAGGGGCCCTAACGGACTTCCCATAGCAACACCATCAACTTGGCGGAAACAATCGCCTTCAAATGTAAGTCTAACATTGTTAGTACATAGAAGCAATAAATCCCTCAAATAAGATATAGGGAACGGGATGAAAAAATTGTTTGTGGAAATGTAATCACACAAAATGTTAACTGTTTTGAGCAAAGGCACATTAGTGAATAACGCGTTTACATCAAAAGAGTACATATTCTTATTCAAAATATTAATATCATCAAGACCTTTTAACTTAACCTAAGTCTATTTTCTCACCTCTTACCTCTTTATTAATTTCTTATATATTCCTATGACAAGTCCGTGTGTGATTAATGTGATTATTTTGACTTTCAATATGTCCTTTTAACTTCACCTAAATCTATTTTCTCACCCCTTAACTCTTTGTTATATATAGATGCTGTGATTTTGTAAATTCCGGTTTAATAATACTTTGATAAAGCTATCAGCATGAAATGCCGATTCGTGAGTAAATACAAAAACCTTTATTATAATGAATATCATAAACCCAACGCCCAAATTTTTTCAAACTGTTAAAAATGAACTTGGTTCGGACACATATAACTACATACATACATACATTTATAAGGGCAGACAGACATACACATGTAGAAAAGAGTGGTCATGATTCACAAGTGACGGTGGGGGGTTCAGCTTGAAAAACAACTAAAGTCACATATTTGTCTTTGTTTTCTGAGTAAGTCACATAATGGATAGGCATCACGAGTGTGTAGTGAAATATGCAATGGTCACAGCCACTGGCAAATTAAGCCCCCCTTAAGGGGGGGGGGGGCTTGTTTATTCTAATTTACCACCTATTTCTTCATTATCATATGAACTGAATCGACAAGTTGATGTGTGATCACATCATACAAAATATGCCGAGCAAGTGTAACACAATTTTGCAGATAAACTCTGTCTTTTAATAACACTGTCCAGATTTATATTTGAACTCTGACATAAGCAGGTTGTTATTATAACTAACTTTAAGAGCTTGCAAAAGGCTATATAATTTTAAGAAATGGTAACAAGCAAGAACTAATGAATGACTGAAAAAAAGAGAATTTCTGACTCTTTTTTAGAGTATTCTGAACAAAACTTGCATATAGCACAGAAAGCAAGTAACTGGAGAATGAAATAGAATAGTTGCTATCAGTATTAGTTAGTATTAATTTGAAAATTTTTAAAGGTCAGTGGTTCGGCAGTAGAATGTCTGCCAACCATGCACATAGCCCAAAGTTCGACTCCTGGCCGACCCATAGTCAGATGTTAGTCCGACAAAGACGGAAGGTTGGGCGTGAGGCTGGCAGCCCACTTCGTAAAAACAAGCACCACTGCTACTGAAAATTCAAAACTCAGGCTTGAAACCCTATGTTCCACAGAGAACGCAAAGGAATAAAGTAATAATATAACATTGTAGTTTTGAACTAAGGATTGTTAATAGTAGCTGAATTATGTCGTGATTGCAAAAAAAGCCTGAAGATCATGCAGCAATTGGTTTTTACGTGATTACTGACCGCGAAATCTTACGTTTGTATGTTATACACTTCAACGAACCATCAGTCCGCATAGCTGACCACTTTCAAACTGTAACAGAACGGTCACTCATTTTTGTGCAGCTACGTTGCTTTTCGGTTAATAAACTTTTGACTGACATCATCCTACTCCTGAATATGTAACATATTCACATATTCTAACCTTTTTATTTTCCTAATTCTTGGATATGCTTTCACCATAATCCGAAGATTGTAATTTGATGCCTTTGTCCTTTGGCAGTCCACAGGTGATATAGCTTTGTAATTAAAACTTTTAATACCTAATTAATTTTCACCTTATTCTATGATGAACACATTAATGTATTTCTCTAAAATACTTATCTTTAGTGCACAACAAAGTACACTTTTAAAATAACGTTTCACAGTTCTGAATACACTAATCTTTATATCGTGCTACACTCAAATCGTTTGTCATCACAATTTGTGCAGAATAATCTGATATAAATAAAGGATAGAGCAATTGAAATTTGCAAGTTTAAAGTTTACTTATTTTCTCTCTAAGCATAAATATTTCATTTTAAATTCTGAATATGTATATTTTTTTATTATATGTGGTGTTGAAATAATAATAATATAATATACCATATAAAGAGAGTGCATTGTAGTGAGTAAATATGACAGGACTTTAAACTAAAAAGCTTATTATGGTTAAATTTAAAATGTATAGTTAAAACTCTTTTTATAATAAAGATCAGATCAATTTTTCAAGTACTGGTTTATGTAGGGATTTTTGTTTGATTAATTGGAGGATTTCATTATGAACTGACATCAGTTACAGTACCATTAGAGAGCCAACAAAGGGTACTGGACAGCTGTTCCGTCCCAGTTTGCGACTCGTCATCAGGGCGCACCCACCACAGAGGTTCGAACCCAGCACCTTCTGGTTACAAGTCAAGTTAGCTTGTAGACCATTAAGTCACTCGGACCCGATCCAATGGCCAGTTCATGAATTCTAACTTCTACCAATTCGTAAAATAGTGAGACTACTTTACAATGTCTCCTTCAATGAGCTACTGTTTCACCTTCGACCTGCTGCACCCTGCTGGTCACGGCTTCCCACTACAACCTCAGGTTAACTGCCTGAATAGAGCCAGTTGCTAGTGAGCACCAGATCAATTTTCAAGTATTGGTTTTTGTAGGGTAAAGAGTCCCAAAGTAGGATGAAACTGATGTCAGCTCATGATAAAATCCTCCAACCAATCAAATATCAGATCAGCTAAGTGAAACTATCACTCTGCAATAAGGTCATAGTATCTCTTACTTTAAAATAAGCTGATGAATCCCCTGTCCAACAGAAAAGTCTAAATCAATAAACGAAGAGTTGTTTTCTTAGTGGACTCTAACGAAATACAACAGAATCCATTGAGACACAGATAGTGAACTGTTCACCTTAAGTTACACTATTCTGAAGGGATGAATTTAAAAGAATTAGTTGATTTGGTTTTTCAGACGAGTCATTAAAAGTAATTTACCTGACGAAGGTAATTTATTGGCTCAACACACTTCAAACATTCTGACCACACACATGCTTTTCATACACAATTATAAAAGGTAACAGAGTAGAAAAAAGTACAAAATCTAAACGATTACTGGTTAGGTTATCAATTCGAGAGTTAAAATTACATAGGAAATATAAAATGAATTATGCTACTGTGTTAGTAGCTTATGGCTTAAGAAACAGTTGCAATCAGTAATTCTTCTCCATATTTCTAAATACATTTTACCCATATAAAAAGTACTCTAAGTTAAAAGATAGCTAATTTATCTTGTTTTATCTAGCAACATACACTATTACAGAGAAATCACCGAGAGAAAAAATGTGGCACAAACGAAATCCTGAAACGTGGAAATTCGACACCAATGTCGATTCTAAGATTAACCACCTCTTATGTCTGACTTTAGTTATTAAAAGTGAGAAGGGGTTGTACAAAACTTGAAAAGAATACGCATTAGTTGCTCTTAGTCAATACATATATTATTTTGTTTAGCCTAGAATATTTGATCCATAGAGTTATTTTAACTGTCAAACAACTAGTCTTTCCACTAAAATCTATCTAAATACAATGAGCTCACACACAAAAATATGATACTTCAGTCTGAGTTTGCGCGGGTTCCACTTTAGGTTTAATTAAAATGGCTATTTATGAAATTATCAGTCTGTTAACTAAAGTTAACATAAAGTAATTTGGTGGTTGGTGATGAGCAGTGGAATCCAGGGTTCACCTGTTGTCCAGTTTGACACGTGTACCTGCAATTCTTAGGAGGTGATGACTTTCCTACAGCGACTGGAACCCATCATTTTTCGTTTCAAACTCCAAAGTGTTATCCGCTAGACCACTTTAGCCACGAGCATCAATTATTATTTGTTTAAGCCAATTTTGACTTCCCTGTTGACTCACTGGACCGAAATGCTGATCTCTGCCGATGTGTTGGCTCCTAGAACGGCCGCTTCGAAGATATCTGGAGATTAACATAATGTTATTTGGAGGATGGTGACTAGCAGCGAAATCTAGAATATTCAAGTATTGGTTTGATTGATTGGTTACAGAATTTCATCAAGAGCTGACATTGGTTACAGAACCATACCTTCAAGGGTTCGAACTGCCGTGGTGGGTGCGTACTGATGAAGAGTCCCAAACCAGGACGAAACAGCTGTCCGGCACTCCCAGGCTTTCCAGTGGTTCTGTAACCAATTTCAGCTCATGATGAAATCCAGTAACGAATCTAGAATAGTCAGTTGTATGAAGGTGAGATGAAAATCCGTGTTAAAGCAGCTCAACCATCAGGATTTCAGACTGATAAATGAGAAGCACCAGGTTCAAATCCTGCCATTACTTAATTGATATTTAAAGAATTTATTGAAAGAATAAAATCTAACTGGTTCAGTGTCATATCGTCAGAACCGCTGCAGCCTCTATTGAAGAAGTTGTTTACCTTTTGCAGTCATTTTTAAACAGTCTAATTATAAGTTCGACACCGTCACCTTCATCTCCACTGTCAAGGTAGAGTGAGCAGCGGAGAAAATAGATCAGTGAAGACTGTTTTTCCCTTTGAAAGAAAATTTAAATATTGAGCACTTCGTTATGTTTTATTACCTAATGATAAGTTAATTATCTGGTTGAATGAAAGTCAATTAACACTATGCTTCTGAATCACAGCATGTATGGTATTCACTTCTTCCTACATAACTTTTGTCCAGCTTATCTAATTATCTAGTGTTGTTTGTTTGTCCTATTGTCTGCTGTTTTTTTCTTTCTCTGAGCATTAACGGTCCAACGAGTAAAAATGTGGACAAGGTTTAACTCTTCTTTCTCTATATGGTCGTTTGTGTTTCAGCTGATTGAACAATAACAAATGAGCAACAACTGCTTGTTTGAATCAGTGTGAAAATAATAATAATGACACTAACAACTGAGATAATAATAATAATGTTCATTACTTCATTATTCTTTTTGCCTAATTTCCATCAACAATAAATGACTCATTTAATTGTTCGCCTTATCAAAGTGTAATAATTAATCTACTTATTATTCTCATTATAAAGAGAATCATTCAGCTAAGTGGTTTTAAAAATAATTCTCAACTAGACTGTACAATGTACAATGTTAACAAGTAATCATTGGTGATGTTTTTTGAAAAAGGGAAAAATCTTTTGGTACATCAACAGCAAATGACAGACAAGCAGACAAAGAGTTTATGTAGTGAATCCTTTAATATACCTAAAACTATTTTAGATCATATTTTAAAAAAAATAGATACATTGATACAGTGTATCGAATCATGTTTTAATGGAACATAACTCAAACAATAACATCATCAGGTTGTAAAACAATCACATTTCTAATGGAATTATGCATTTTCCTATTATCTGCTGATTGCCTATTGTGTGTGTGTGTGTGCGAAATTATCATTGCTGTTAGGAAAAACCACATTTACAGGTATTGAGATTTAGGGATTTAATTGATTTCCACGTACATCTTATCATTGTCTAACATAGTACTGGACAGTGGTTATGTCCTGTTTTGGAACTCTTCAGCGATATTCACCCATGACTCCAACATCAGTGGTGGCGCTCTGTCGTGAATTGGCAGAAGTTAGAATTCATGGGCCATTGGATCGGGTCCCAGTGGCTCAGTGGTCTACGAGCTAGCTCCCTTGTAACCAGAAGGTCCTGGATTCGAAACCCGGTGGGTGTGTACTGATGAAGGGTCCCAAACTAGGACGAAACAGTTGTCCAGTACTCCCAGGTTTTCCAGTGGTTCTCTAAACAGTGTCAGCTCATGGTGAAATTCTGTAACAAATCAAATCCCCACAAACCAACACTTGAACAAATGTGTAAATACTTTTAATAATTATGTGAATCGCCATAAAATATTTGCATTTGTAATCACATTTCAATACCAAGCGATGAGACAGGCTGTACAATAAATAAGACGGTTCATAGCATGTATAGATCTTGGAATGGAGTGTAAACTTAATGGGATTATAATGACTGTTAGACAAATCAAATCATTACGTAATAATGTGAGCGATTTAGTGAGACAGAGTTGCAATATTAAAAAAATAAATAAAATGGGTCAATTAATAAATGATACAAGTGGAATAAAACCGGAAACTGTTGGAAATGGTAGATATAAATATAACAGTAATAGTAACAATGAGGGAAAGGTATACAAAACAAGACGAAATATTTCTCTATTCCACCATTCTATTCTAACGCCAAAGTGGGAATTGGGGACGCACATGCTTATTTTTTATACAGAGGCGTAGATTTTTACTGTTATTTATTGTTGTTATTGTTCCCCTGGGTTTCGAGTGAGATGGCACATCCCCATTTCATTCTGTTCTCTGGGGTCATTTTTAGCTCACCCAGCGATTGAACTGCATATTTCCAACTCGTCTTTTCACACTAGGGTTCCATTCGACGACCTGGTGGGGGACATCACTCAACTGTCTTCTCAGCATGTATCCGATCCATATGTCCATTTCGTTTTGCACATTAACTGAGCGATAGGTTCTTAGTTGTTTCGTTGCCCGAGTTCCTTGTTTGAATGCATATTATGATATTATGGGCAGTTTTATGTTGATGAGATACCAACAGTGTAAGACCAATTCGTCTAATAATGCTCAAATGACTGCCAGCTGTTGACTTGAACATCACAATTTCGTCCACGAATTTTCTTAAGATTACGTGGATAAGAAAGAATAACCAAAATAATCCCTCATTTTGCAGTCATCTGTGCATAAATAACTTCAGTCAGCTACGTAACCGCATTTATTGTCAGATTTAATATTATTGCATGTAAGACCTATGGAGATTTTGTAGTTTGCAAGAGAAATTCCATGAATCAGTCTCAAGTACTGTGTGATGGATGCAATCTAGGAGAATGGTGGCTTAGAAGATGAAGGAGGTAAGTTATTCATGATGATTTTCAAGGTTGAATGAAGCCAACAAGGCAAAAACTCTGTGTACAGGGACTCAGCACACAATGGTAATAATTATTATCACTAATATTCATATGGATTACCCGTGTATTACTTAAGCAAACAGTTAGAATATTCGAATAATCCAGCCGCTAATTTGACTATTGCTTATTCATGTGGTGGAAACTATATTAGCAATTGAAAGTTCAAAACATATGCCACATTTTCATGATAAGAATGGAATATCAAAAGCCCTAGATGAGACTCTAAATAAAACTGAGATTAAAGTGTCACGTAAACTCATAAGCTCATTCAGACAGTAGTTTTATAAGCGAAAAGATCCAACAGATCGTGTTAAGGCAAAGTAGTGAGAACTATTTTATTAAAAAGAATAGTTGGTTTGAACAGTCAGGCATCAGATGGCAAACGGTAATAAGAAATGACTTATTCAATTCATTGAAATAAGAACAAATTAGTTCAGCGAAGAGTCTCTTTTCGGCGAATTCATTCACTTAGCTGTACAGTCGCAAATATATACAATTTATTTTGTGTGTGTGTACATTAGGTTTGTCAAAATCAAAATAACAGTTAGTGTGGGTTGTTGATTACATCATCAAAAAAATAAAGAAATTAAAATGTGTGATTAATAATCAAAGTTGTAACTAAGTGGGGTGAAGATTGGTAAGATGTGAGTAGGGTTACGTAATATAGACATGTTTAGAAAGATTAGATGTTAGTGAAGGAGTATGGGGACAATTATGAAAATAAACTAGATAATAGGTGAAAAGATTGAATGGGTTAGTTACCAAAAATTATTTTACGAAGATTGCAAAAAAGAAATTTGATAACAAAATGTTGATGACAGATAAACTTGAAATTAAACCCACGGTAGTAGGAGGGGGTGGAGAAGTTTCTTTTGTGTGCATAAATCAGGCTTTTCTATTCAAATCGCTAAGGCTTTGGCAATACAAAGTATACGGAAGCTTGTCGATTTTGGAAGGCTTCTTTTGACTTTATATATGATTTTGAACGACTTCTCCTTGCAAATCGAATGACCAGTGTTGAGTATATGCTCAATAATGGCGCTCAATTCATTTTGGACTTTCTCGTTGATTGACTGGACCGAAATGCTTGGCCTCAGGTTCGACATGTTGGCTCCTTGTGTAGATGCTTCGACTATGTCTATTCCCACTTCACTTCCACATAAAAGTGAACCAAATAAAAGTATGACAGTGTAGCTGAGAAATGAAATGAACAATATCTAGAATGAACATTTATTCGGCAGCATTTTAAATATAATTTTTTAAGCTGAATTTTCGGAATGTTACTCCTCAACATCTTTGTTCTATCAAAAGTTTCTATAACTGAAAGGTGAAATTTTACACGTATACATCTACATAAACATTTAGATAAAAGGACTGTAGGTTGTTATACTCTTCTGTATAAAAACAAAAACTGAAAAAACACAGTTGCTATGACTGCATACAGTGTTTATTTCTTAGATATCAGATAACACCCAAGTAAATATACACATGCAACACAGGGTGTCCAGAATCTTAAAAAAATGATCTCATTGCTGGACCAGGACATATACTTTTCCACAGTAATATTTCATAGGCAATGGAAAAAGAATAAACAGTTTTTTATATAGTTACAGATATTTATCTGTGGTCAGAGAACTAGAAATGTATATCTCATTACACCCTTCTTCTTCAATATTCTCTTATGATGCATACCGGCTTGTGGAAGGTGAGGATTAATCTGACTTACTCGAATAGTGTTTAACACAATCGATAAAATTAACTCGCCAAGCAAATTTATTTATCTTAGACTTATAGACAAATAAAGTTCCATGGTTCTCCAGTTTGTGGCATTCATCAATATCAAACGAATGGGTTTCAATAGAAAGTCAAAAGCAAATCTTAACAACTATTTTAACTTTGGGAATATTTCTCCTTAACGATAACCGATATCTAATGTAACAGTTACCTTATACTCACGCTTCTTGTACCATCAGTATACTTAGAATTTTAAAATGGTCTTTGAATAGAGACATTTTTGAAGTGTGCTATTTATCTTCATCTATAATGAATTATGTCATTTTAGGCTACAAGCAGTTAAAGAAAAACTGTGAAATAGAAAGGAGTACTTTCAACCTTTGCGTTGCCTAAAAATGGAATATTAAGAGAAGAAGTAAAAATGCGCTTTTTCGCCTATTCGGAAATTATTAGCAAGATGTATCTGCATCTCAGAAACTGAGGGAATTCTCTGTGGGATTTGAACTCAGTACCAGATTCAAAATCCAAAGCACTAGTCACCGGGCTTCTAAACCGCAAGAACTACCTCTTTTATCATTTGTCATTTAATGAAATTGTTCTTAATTCTCTGCTGACTGATTTTATTGGACTAAAGCTATCAGTCACTCGTATATTATTATTATTTCCTTTAGTTCCTAGAGGAACATAGGGCTTCAGCCTCCCGTCTCCATTGCGTTCGGTTCTCTGCTAGAGTTTTCACCTGGCTCCAAGTCTGCCCACATGCTTTCATCTCCTCTTCACATGACCTCCTCCAGGTCACCCTTGGACGACCAACTCGTCGCTTCCCTTTCGGGTTCCACTAGAGCGATGGCTTGTCTAGTGATGTCACTTGATGGTTTCCTCAGAGTACGGCCAGCCAATCTACCTCCATTTCTTCCTGCTTATTTTTTGCACAATCGATTCCTGTTGGGTTCGTTCGCTCCAAGATATCCCACTGTGTTGCTGATCTTTCCTGGTCATCTGATTTTGAGTAAAGTTCTGAGTGAAGACAACTGTTAATGAAGGTCTGTAGCTTGTTTGAGGTGCTTTTTGTGACACGCCAAGTCTCTGATCCGTATAGTAGTACTGACTTCACATTGGAGTTGAAAATCCCGATCTTGTTTTTGACGCTGAATGATGTTGACCTCCACACTCGTATAAGGCACATGCAACTAAAGGGTCCCACACAGAGGGAAATATGGTCACAAATTCCACCGTCAGCCAGCACCAACTCAATAACACCCGGTTAACCTTTAAATACCTCGAAACGTCCAAATTGAGAGTGGATATGACAACTTAAATGCAGCATTTCTATCTTCTAAAATTTAATATTAGGAAATTCCAAAGTAATTCCAAAAAATATGTACTAATGGTCTTTAACACGTTGCAGTAGTAATAGTCGCATAAGTACAGCCAGAACTCCATTATTACAACTCATTCATCAGTCGTTAATGAGATAATAAAGTCAGCTAAAAATGTGGGAATTCACTTGCCATTTATCGTAAAAATTATGAATACTTACTGATGAAACACCTCAAAACACAGTCAGTAATATCTATATGTTGATCTACAGCGCATTGATGGCTACCAGAGAGATGTCCTAAAGCTGTAGTGAGAAGTCGGGAACAGTGTTGTCAACTATGTTAGGGTAAAGTGAATGTTTATCAAAGTCACTGATGGAGGTATCGCTGCACTACTAGTTGAAAAAAGGTTAGAATTCACAGGTCATTGAATTCCAGCCCAGTTGGCCGAACACTAAACGACCTCAGTTTCGTAAACTGAAGGCGCCAGTTTTGATCTGCGAAGCAAGAGTGGGTGGGCACTGATGAAAAGTGCCAGAATAGGTCAAAACATTTGTCCAGTGCCCTTTGGCGTTCAATGACCTCTCTAACTCCTATCGGTTTGAGGGGAAATCTAATAATTGAAATCCAATGCTTTTTTCACCTAATCTCTTTTATCTGTTTCATAAAAGGTAAGCAATTCTTCTGAACATTTCTTTTTAATCACAATTAAAATTACCATTTGTTGTTTACAGTGGTATTCTAGGGAATAAATTCCTTGACGAAAACAAACATGACCGTGATTATCGCATGAGTTAATTTGTTTACTCCATTTTTTTTTCTTTAAAACAAAAGAAAAAACAGAACAACAAACGGTTAAGAATTGAAAGCAACTTTTTTTCTTCCTTATTTCAATACATTATAAAATTAACAACACTCAGCTTGAGATTTATAATCAAGGATCTTTTGAAGAAAGGAAAAAAGTCCTAAAGTCCCAGAGGAGAAAGCATTCTTTTGAGTGAATTAATTAAATTAAGAGAAAACAGATTATTATTATTATTATTCAAGCAGTCAGTGATCAGATAACACTGAACTAAGACAAAATTTGCACCAGATGGTTTATCCATTAACTGTTAACTGTAATGTACATCCACGCACTGTCGAATGACGCATATTTTGTTTGAATTATTAGGATCATTACATAAAGAAAGTAAAATTGGTCTTATGTATAACATCATTTAATTGTAGTACAATCGTTTATAGTTTGAATGCAATATAAGTACATGAATCAGTTAACAGATGGTAACACATTTATCTCATAATTTACTTCGCAATGAGGATAAATTGGACTATCGGCTTTCTGTAAACTGACTGTCAAAATATATAGTGCTAAACACGACAGCGAAATATTATGTGACTTAATTTGTTCTTCCGATTGGGAATTTTAATCAATACATTTCGAGATGCAATTCAAGCGTGAAAAATGCATTAACCGTCGTCCAGCAGTCGATTTTGTTGTTTAATTCACTCATAAAAAGTGTCCGTCATTCATCACTTGTGTAGCGCATTATTTAATATTCCCAAATCTGGCATAAATACTTAAAAGACATAAATCTGAGCCTATTACGAATTACAGGTTTTCTCATTTTTAAGCAGGTAACATTAAGTGTAAAAGTCCAGTTTTGAGGCCGGCTACGGATTAATTGTTAATTTTAGATATGGTATGGATATTTCCCAAAGATGCAAATTCAGTGTCGTTATCATTACGATTTTCATGTTACTTAACAAGATTAATTAACATCTGCCAAACAGTGTCTGAGCACTAAACATCCTTAGTGGAACCGTTTATTGACAGAATTACTGGAGAAATTTCATTTATTATATCATGAGCTGATATCAGTTAGAGAACCATTGGAAGACGTGTGATAACCGGACAGCTGTTTCATCCTAGTTTGGGGCTCTTCATCAGTATACATCCAAAAAAGGTGTTCAAACCCAGGTTCTTCTGACTACAAGGCGAGCTCGTAGACCATTGAGCTCACTAGCGACTGACCATATTCAGGCAGTTAACCTGAGGGTTTTGTGGGAAGCCGTGACTAGTAGGGTGCAGCAGGTCGAAGGTTAGGACAGTTACTCATCGAAGAAGACATTGCGAAGTGGTTACGCTACATAATGAATCGGCAGAAGTTAGAATTCATGAACTGGCCATTGGATCGGGTCCGAGTGACTCAATGGTCTACGAGCTAACTTGACTTGTAACCAGAAGGTCCTTGGTTCAGACCTCTGTGATGAGTGCATACTGTTGAAGAGTCCCAAATTAGGACGGAGGAAACCACTATCCAATACTCTCTGTTGGTTCTCCAATGGTACTCTAACTGATGTCAGTTCATGATGAAATCCTCCAATACATCAAACAAAAATCCTTACAAAAACCAATACTTGGAAATTCCATTTAAACTGTGAATAGTCTCTTTTGAGGCTGAGTATTAATTTGGAATAAAGGAACAAATTAGGCAAGTAAACGAATTCACAATTAACTAATCATAGATTAAGCAACTTTTGCCATAATGTGAGTAAATAATAACCGCAATCATCCATTAGTTCATTGCCTATTCTTAAGTTATTCTCCAATTACAAATGGAATATATTTATCTAACTATGATCTACTTACCGACAAATATAATGGATTTATACTTAAGTATAAATGGTTTCCGACGTTATCTATCTAGCACGAGTTTTCAGCATCTATGGGATACTTAGACTGTATGTCATGAAATTAAGAAAATAAATCTGACAAATATTTCGAATAAAAACATAATCTCGTAGATAGCATACGAATAAATATTGTTACCATCTTACCTGAATAACGAATTGAAAAGTCTTCAGACTGAGCGGTTAAATCTTCTGGTAATAAAATTAAGTCATTGATTGCTAAGACTAAATTTTTGCACCAAAACTTTAAGAAAACATCACTTGCTAAAAGTGAAGGCTTCATTAATTCACACATCGAAAAATCCAGTACGTAGTCAATGAGAGAGATGAATACAATCCTGAGACAGTCTTCAGGAACAACCGATTACATTCAAGGTCAACATAAGAGATCAATATTTCTTTCATGGAGGAATCTAATAGCTAACATTGTTTTCGAGAAGTGCGTCGGTGGCATAACGGCAGAATACTCGCCAACCACTCATGTGGTCTGGGGTTCGATCCCCGGCTGACGCACGCCCTTACCTCGTTAAGCCAAAAGTAAGATCGAGAAAGAGGGAAGGCTAAGCGTGAGGCTAGCAACCCCATCCCGTAAAAATAAACACCACTGCTACTGAAAATTCAAAAGCTGTAGCTTTCAGCCCTATGCTTCACTGGGAACTTAAAGGAATAAAATAAATAATAAATAAACTTCCAAGAAGCTTACATTACTTTATTTTTTTTTTACTTGGTAGTATGTGTAAAATGTGCGGGACCCTGAACTAGTCACTAATCCTAAAAAGAAAACTGAAGCATTCGTAACTTATCACAGAGGCTCTTTCACTGATGCAATTTCTATAGGGAGATATTTAAGAATCAACGGAAAACAAATGATCAGAATGCTTATCCGCCTAATTTTTCCTGATGAATTAATAGTTCAGATTAGATGAAAAAACAAAGAAAGATGAAAACATCAGAATTCAGTGATTAAGATAAATAGTTAACTTTGACAAAAACAGAAATTTCAAAAATGTTACATTAAAATCTAAAGTTGCTTTATTTATTTAATCTTAAACTTTATCTGCATTCGCAATTTTACAATCAAAAAGTGATTGACTGACTTAACTTTGATAAACATTGGTTTTGAAATGTATAGAAAAAAAAAACAAGTACAGTTTACGAAAATTTTTATCTCACCAGTTATTCCGGAAGTTTACACGTGTTTCTTTTTAAATTCTTATTCCATTCTTCTGTTGCATTTTTATGTAAAATCTCGTCGTTGTTGTTTATTTTCAATGCTCACACTAACATCTTGTTTGTGTTTCATTGCCTATGTTCAAAAGAACGCTGAAATTAGTTTCCTTAGTAATCCTCTTCTAGTAAAATAAGTAAGTATGTAAAAGTAATCATGGAAAGATAAAGCGACAACACTGAGGAAAAGTTTACAATAAACCACCTACTTTAAATGATAGACTGAAATCAGATTGTGACATACATCAGAAGGTTTTCTTCTGAGTCAAAAAGAATTCAGCATTGATTCAGTGGAAGATACTGTGAAGTGCCATGTATTTATTGTGTGTAGAAATGGAATATCTAAGTGATGCCTTCTGGTTTCCCTTGAGCTGATGTCAGTAGATTTAATCACTGATTTATATCTCCATCTCCATCTTATGGTCTCATTGTATTTTGATGAATAAGTTTCAGTTTCTCTTTTGTCTTTTAGACTGTCAGAGATACTTTTGTTTTTCTAGAGTAATGTAAGTGCAGCGAGATTATTGTTGAAAGAAAACAATTTTAAAATATGAATCTAATTGCCGTCCTCAGTGCCGTCTACCTGAAGTATGATGTTTTACCCCATAACTGTCAATAAAAAGGGAAATAATCAGAAGTAATGTTTAGAAATATGGGTGTTGAGTTGTTTTCTTAATAATGAGGCATATGAGCATGACGCATTTGTTTACTCTGATGTCCAGTTTACCGCCTAATTCACCTTAACATTTGTTCATCCAACATTCTTGATGAATACTTATGATTAAATGCTTTCTCTTGTTAATTTATATATATATATACTCTCAAGTCTGTTTGGAGGTCAACAGCACTCAGCATCAAAAATAAGATCCGGATTTTCAACTCCAATGTGAAGTCAGTGCTACTATACGGATCAGAGACTTTCACTGCGCGTCATAAAGAGCATCTCAAACAAACTACAGACCTTCATTAACAGTTGTCTTCGCTCAATACTCAAGATCAGATGGCCAGAAAAGATCAGCAACAGGGATCTCTGGGAGCGAACCAACCAGGAACCGATTGTGAAAAAAATAGGCAGGAAGAAATGGAGGTAGATTGGCTGGCCATACTCTGAGGAAACCATCAAGTGACATCACTAGACAAGCCATCGCTTGGAACCCGAAAGGGAAGCGGCGAGTTGGTCGTCAGTGCAAGGGTGACTTGGAGGAGGTCATGTGAAGAGGAGATGAAAACGTGTGGGCAGACTTGGAGCCAGGTGAAGACTCTAGCAGAGAACCGAACGCAATGGAGACGGGAGGCTGAAGCCCTATGTTCCTCTAGGAATTAAAGGAAATAATAATATATATATATATGAGCTGGGTAGTTCAATTACCAAGCTTTTATCATCTTGCTAGACTATACCTTAAACCTTAAATTTAAAATCAAGTGTGCTTTAGTATTTTTGAATTATTGATATTCCTCTCATTCCTGATCGTGATTGGTTGTACCTAGAAATCTTATCATTACACTAATCTGCATTTTTCTGAATTGCCTTAGTGACCTGAAATTGGTCTTTTGTCCGTGTAACACATATTAACATGCTATGGGATGGAAATTGATCTGAGTAGCAGAATTTTTCTGAATCCTCTGGTATCCTTCTTGTTCTCCGTTCTTCATGCCTAAGAGTTTTACATTTACCTGGAAGAAGTGATGGAAATAATTGTCTATGTTCAATATTGCGAAGAAATATATGTCATATCTTTTGACCGCTAGTTTATATTAATTATGCGTCGGTGGCATAGCGGTTGGGACGCTCGCCGACCATGCACATAGTCCGGGGTTCGATTCCCGGCCGAAGCACTCCTTTACCTCGTTAAGCCAGAAATAATGCTGGTAAAGAGGAAAGGTTGGGCATGAGGCTAGCAACACACTGCTACAGAAAATTCAAGCCACTAGCTTGAGGCCCTATGTTTCACTGGGAACGTGAAGGAAAAAGAAATGCGAACATGAGGAGGCACGTGTTTTGCCCACTTTAGTGTTTTTTACATCTAATGAAGTCTATTTTATAGATGGTCATGGTTTGTCTTCATTTGCTCCTATATGCTTTTGTCTACATGATATGGATAGAAGAAATTGCGTTGACTAGTTGGGCAATAATTCTCTGGGGGAGACAACGAAAGCATTCTGAATTGAACCATCCAGCTCAGTGAACAAAATGATGCGTGTAATTAATTTGTCTTTTAGCAGGTGATGGACTTCAGTAAAACTAGTCACAGCTTGATAAAGTTCTAGGCTAACTGGTCAGTATTCTGGGGACTGTGAAGCATTGTATACTTAGAACTTCATAGGAAATCAACCGTGAAAAAAGAAAATTTGTGATTCTGTTTAAAGCAGCATCTGAAAGGGTTTAGGATATTAATGGGTATTGTAATCAAGCTACCTTATTAAGCCAATGGTTATGCAATAAACATTTTATACTAGAGGGAGTGAGCAAAGTAGGTCCTACATAATGAAATCTTCCCAAGTTGTAAAGGAAAAACAGCTTTACTCACAAAAATTTGATTACATCTGAAACTAATGAAATGTAAGGTGGTGGTGTACTTTTGACGTGTAGTCATTCAACAATTTTTATCTCAAGGCATTATATCTTGCGTCTGTTTACCTAAGTAAACAAAGTTAAACAACAGCGTCATCCTATTCGTATCGTCTCAGCAAATAATTCTACCTGTCATTGCCGATGGTCTGCTGTCCGCAAGATATTGTTCGATTTAAAGTCTTAAATAACCTTCTGGAAATATATTCTCCCACAGTCCTAAGTTTCAATGACCAATGGGTCTGAATCTGGTTTTATTACCATCTTATTTATTGCCTTGTTTGAAAATGAAATAGAGATATTCCTCATAGCTGCCGATTCTAATGTCAGTGGAATGTAATAAATATTGGTTGGAAGATTTCATCATGAGTTGACACCAGTTAGAGTACCACTAGAAAACCAACAGAGAGTATTGGACAGCTGTTTCGTCCCATTTTGGGACTCATCATCAGTGCGCACCCACTACAGGGTTTCGAACCCAGGACCATCCTGTTACAAGGCGAGCTAGCTCGTAGACCATTAAGCCACTGTGACCCACCCGACCCAATGGCCAATTCATGAATTCTAACTTCTGACAATTCATGACATATCGCGACCACTTCCGAATGTCTTCTTCGATGAGTAACTGTCCTCACTTTCAACCTGCTGCACCCTACTGGTCACGGCTTTCCACTAGAATAATATTAGTAAAAAATATCCCCGAAAACTACTGAAATACTTAAAAGCAGGAGTGATATTCTTTTGGCACTTAAAAATATATAGGATGATTTTATCTAGTTGTTTTTTCAAAGATTATAAATATTTATTTATCCTAGTCGACACATTTTAAGCAACTGTCCTTCAACTTATTTGTACTTATCTTTCTAATGTGTTTTCTTTTTTTTTTTGCTTCATTTTTCTCCTATTCCTTCAACATTAACTTCTATTAAGTCTTCAATGTAAGATTTGTTCAAATTAGTGTAGATGACTCGTTTGACCTCATAAGTAGATATGTACACATCTTTATAACTAATGCAATCACTTATTCAGTCATACATACATTCATTTATTCATTTGTTTAAATAGTCCACTCTCTCTCTCTCTCCAGGTGAAGTTTCCTAATTAATAACCCCTAAGTAATTTAGGATGCGAAAATTCGCAATATATATACAGAATAGAAGGAAGACAAAGACAATGAGTGAGAAAAACAAATTCTCAGTGGGTTCAATATATTGTATAAAAAAACAAACAAGAAAAATAATAATTTAGATACATTTAGTTCACGAGACTAATATTACTGTTATAATTTTTCCTTTCTTAAAATATTCGACCTACTGGAAAATCAGCAATTTTGTAAGGTTACAAGATAGAATTTATATTGATACAATTTTTGTGATTTATCCTTCTTAATTCCGTTGAAAAAGGAATTCACCAGCTGTTGACAGCAGATGGTTGAATTTGTGTAGTCATTTTAATGGCGTCATACACCGTATTCAGTTTCATTAGGTTGGTTAGAGGACTTCAGCATGAGTAGTTTGTTCTATTCGCAACACACTAGATGTGGACGACACCGTCCCCACTAAAACTCACCTAACGGTTTTGTCTTCAAATAACACAATGCTATCTACTTCATCACGGGGAAGACTCTGGCTTCATAGTATTATTTTATGCGTTTCTGTCTTGTAAGAAACATCTGTTTAATAAAAGCATACTTTATCTGGAGACTATTCATCTAAACACACCATTTTTGACATTTTATCACAAGTATGCAGTTAACCATCTTTGAATCATGAAAACAGAAATCCCCCTAACATAAATTCCTTAGCACAGGCGAAAAGATCCAAATTTTTAGCAGTAATGTTAAAGTGGTGCTTCTGTTGACTTCAGGAACTTGGCGCACACATCATCGAAAGCGTTTCCAACAGGCTACTGAAGATTTCCATTAACAGCTGTCTTTACTCCCGGATAGTGAAAACCAGACGACTAGCTGACCAGAAAAGATAAACAACAAGAAACTGTGTCAACGAACAAGCTGAAAACCTATCGCCTAAAAATTGTGCAAAATAAAGTGGAGATGGACTGGAAATAAGGTGAGGAGGTCGTTTACTGGCATTATACTTTAGTCAGACACTTTAGTGGGGCCTGAAGGGAAAGAAAGCAACTAGTTAGATGTTCGACGGTGACATGAAGAAGATCATGTGAAGAGAAAATGAAAGCCAGTGGACAGATTTGGATCCAGCTGAGAGTACTGGCAGAGAACTAAACACAATGGAGATGTGTCGCTGAAGCCCTTTGTTTCACTAGAAGGAGTTCATATATAAAGATATATATATGATGATAACACGAATTCAGAAAAACCGTTATCAGTAAATTTCGGAAATTCTGCGGAAAATCATACTCCTAAAGATTAGATATCAATCTAAAACTAAATTAACCACGGATAAGTTCATAGTGTAGTAGATACTCAAGTATTCATAGAATGTGGAAGATGAAAGGAAAGAAAAGTACGACGAATAACAATTTTGCATGTTATGACAGGAAAGAAAACAAGGCACTAGTGCATTTGTATCAATGTGGCTAACCTGTGGCCATGTTTTCTTGAGTATTGTGACCATATTTTTCAGTTGTGTATTGGACCCTATGTAAAAATTAAAGATTCCATAGTTGAATACGACCGATAAATATGATCAACAGCATTATCGTAAGTTTACTAGCCATAGCAGTCCATATTTTCATTAGATTACCTTCAACCTTCTATATCTGCCCTAGTGTTTCTGGCTACATGCCATAGTTGGAATGAAGCTACTATTGAATGACAGGTGACTGATTAGTAGCTGGAAACTACATAAACAGTTTCCCAAACTGTTCTGAGTAAAGTTTTCTTCCTTATTGTTGGGGGATAAAAAATTCTTCCCACGCTTTATTTTTACCACTGGATCAGTTCAGCGCTCGAATGAGTCAGTCATTTGGAAACATTGCCCATTTTAAGTTCTGTGTTTATTGGCTCTCATCATCAAGAAATACTGCATCCTCAGATAAACTCATGTCTCCTCGGTAAGTGGAACTTGTATCACTAGCTGCTGAAGCAACAGATTATAAAAAGTCCTCTGCAAAGTTGGATAATGTACGCGGATTAATGAATATTCAAAAGCTGTTTTGAGTATATTGATTAAAATCTGTCACTCAGGCCAATGCGCTTACCAATACTGTACATCTCCACACTGTGGTAAACTTAAAAAGACCATTAAGAGATGAGAAGTGTTAGTTAACGAGAAAATATCCATCTTTCTTCAACAGCCTTGTAATAAGATCTTTGATTCCTGAATTCAGCAACCACAAAGATGCCTTTCAGTAATAAAATGTCTTTTTTGTCCATTTTAGAATTGAGTTATAAAACTTCTATTGGATAGAAAACTTCTGCTAAAATTATTGCGTTACAAGTAGTAAATTGAGATAAGTCAGTCTGCTAGCTACTGTATGCCTGAACATAACAGTAAAGGTCAGTGTAATGATAAGAGTACCTTTGTGGTCCATCAGTCACAGTCTAGGCAATCAGAAAAGACAGATGTTTCATCTACGGAGGAATTCAAAATCTCCTTTCATTTCAAATTAACTCGGAAAAGACAATAAAAGCTTCTTAAATAAACCATCAAGATCAGAGACCGCTACAACACAGAAAACATTCACCTGAACTAGAAATCTTCATTGTTTCAATCAATTTAAGGGTATATGAAGACATTGCAACATTTCTTAGATGAAAGCCTAGTTATTAAAATATCTAGTAATAATCATTCCAGCGGGATTCGTTATCTTGTATCTTGAAAGGATTTATGAGAATGAATACAAAAATTAAATTAGTATCTAACAAAGATTTTCTGTACTGAATGAATGTATTTTTGTGATCACATTGGCCTCTTCATTTATTGGATTGTTGTGTTGACTAGTTGTTCCAGAGTCCTTATGATGCTAGGCCGTGTACTTTTCAATAATACATATGACACTCATTTGGAAGTTTGTATTTGTTTGATTGTGTATATGTGCATAATTAGACCGTTGCTCCTTCGTTACACGTTTAATGTAGTGAAATTTGTCAAAATAGGGTGATGACTGGGAATGGTACTATGAAATTTAATATTGAAAACTTCCGAGTGTAAGCGCATTGTTTCATCGAATAACCTGCAATATCAGATTCATGAGGGCCTGACGCGCGATGTCACCCAACGGCCTCCTCAGCGAGTGTCCAATCCATCTCCACTTCCTCCTGCATATTTGTTGGGCTATTGGTTCCTGTTTCGTTTGTTCCCATAGCTTCTTGTTTGTGATTCTTTCCGGCCATCTAATCTTCAGTATGGAGTCTAGTTAAATTTAAATATTAACTATCTACCCCATGGAAATCTTATGAAGCTATAAATAGTCTAACCGATACTTTACTGCCTAATGCTGCTTCTTGTATTTAAAAACTGATATCTGGCGGTGGACTCAACTAAGGTACCCTCGATCATTTTAACATAATTTCATCCTACCGAAATTTGTTTGATGGTTCGAATACGAACATCTAAGATTTTACAGAGAAATGAATACCCTGAATATTCGACAATTTAGCAAACAACTAGAAGAGTTAGAAAGAGGTAATAGTACACTCACAATAATAAGCACGGAATAATATGTCATGTAAGAAACTAGCGAATACTATATTGTCAGACCCTGAGCTTCCTCTCTATACGCAGCTCTCTCCTTGCATTTCATCTGGTAGAACTAGAAGCAACTATAGGAGGCTATATGCTAGGACTACCAAGTACAAAAACTCCACAATACCTTATCTGGCACAGCTGTTATATGATGAGAAATCCGTTAGGTATGACACGATCAACTTACTGCGGCACTCCAACAAATAGTTCCCATTAGCTTTTGTTCTCCTTTCTTTGCTACTATTATATTGTTGTTCACATCTTCTATTACACACTAATTTTATATTTCATATTCCTGTGGTGCACTGTTTAAAATGTGAATGCAATGCTGTTCTTTTTTATTTCCTTTATTTTTCTTTTTTTCTTTTTGTTGTTGTTGCTTTTTATTTTTAAAATCTTATAAAATTTATGAGGTAATTAGATGCAATATTGTAATGCACGCTGAAAATTCCATACCTGTACCACAAATACTGTTTGGAATAAAGCTATTGTTATTATTATTAAAAAAACGAAATTATATTATAATACGTGTTATAAGTAATTAACAGGAAATTGAGTGAATAAAAAATTAATCTGCTTTGTCCACAAATGTTGTTACTACTCTTTTCACTTTGAAAAAAGACAATCCATGGAAGAAAAAGGCTCGCAGTTCGACTAATTTCAACCGACATGGGGCATTTTTCCTTCAGCTGTTACTACTTATGTCTAATAACAATTGGTCTGACTTTTAATGTTAATGCTTCTAGATATTTTGTTTTCAAATGGCTCTATAAATGATATCTGTTCGGAACGAAATACACCTTCAAAATTGTGAATATCGAAAAACACCTTTCAAATGGCTTTAAAAGTGAATGAAAATAGAACTCTAAGCAGTACTCAGACAGCTTCGGAGACGTTTGTGCCAAAACACTTAGAGTAAATTTTTATCACGTTTAATAAACCTTAAAATATTGACCTCAGTTATTATTCGTCTAGTTGGACAGAAATCTAACCAATCACATTGTTGAATACATGACAATGCTTCAGCCAATCAAAACACAGATAATGCAGTAATGTAGTGATTCATGGCTTCGTTATTTCCAACAGTATTATTACCTCTGGGATTGTCTATTAATAACACGTGAGAATGCATTATGCGGTCAAACCTACATATGCATTCCTCTAAACATGTCTCTCGTGTGTCATCTTAGTGATAACATATGCATTAATTCGAAGGAGTTTATTTAATAGTTAAACGGAAGTTAAATGGGCCTGTAGACCAAGGATTATCCCATTTGAATAAAAAAAAAACTTTTGATTTACTACTAGGATATCACAATTCATGTGTGTAAAGAATTAAAACAGTTAAATATCAACTTTATAATCAATTCATATGGATAGATTTAAACATGGAAACTGCAATCGAAGTTTCATCCGTTGAATAATAACAGTAATAATCAACGTACTTCTAACCGAAACACGCTATAACAATAAACACCATGGACCATGTACATTTGTGTATATTTCTCACATTAATTATTGGATATCTACGCGATACAAGTGAGTATTTTAAAATGATTTTTTTTTATTGAATATGCATACCTCCTTTGTGCTTTGAAGTGTTTTAGAGATACATGATTAAAGTGTTTTTAAACCATCAGAAGTCTTTTGAAGTATAATATAGCTTATCCTGTATGCGCAATAACACTTTTTTGTATGTTACATTTGCTTTGTCTGTAAATCAAAAGCGAATGAATATAACTGCATGTGGAAAGTTATTTCCCTTCCTTTACAGACTCAGCAATAGCACTCACCTGAGATATCAGACGAACAAAACCGTATAGTTCCTCACTTATTGCATTCTGACTGCGTTATTTGATAAGCAGTAAACATTCCAGACATTTCAACTTCCAGTGTTATCGATAAATATTAGTTCTTGTTGATGAATTGATTTAGTGTACAAAGCAACGTTAAATGTTAAATTATTTATTATTTTGTTTCCTTTAATCTAGAAATAGGGCTTCACCCCGTCTCATTGCGTTCGGTTCTCTGCTAGAGTCTTCACCTGGCTCCAAGTCTGCCCACATGCTTTCATCTCCTCTTCACATGACCTCCTCCAAGTCACCCTTGCACTGACGACCAACTCGCTGCTTCCCTTTCGGCTTCCACTCGAGCGATGGCTTGTCTAGTGATGTCACTTGATGGCTTCCTCAGAGTATGGCCAATCCATCTCCATTTCTTCCTGCTATTTGTGCTAAATCCTTCTGATTTGGTTAGATGTTAAAACATCCCAATAATTCCATACTAGCTTCATACTTCAAATGCTTGCCTTCTATTTAATAATTAGAAATGAACATGGCAGTGAACTCTAAATTAGGCAGGTCAAAGTAGGATTATCTTTAATAGTTTCGCAGTTAGAGTCAGTTTATCATGTTGTTGCATATAAAAAAAAGTTTTTGTTCAAATATGTTTATTTGAATTCTGCACTATTCTCTTCACACCTAATATCACTTCCAGCAGATACAGTTTACCTCAAAATTGTCTGATAATTTGCAGTGTGTATCCAAATATATGTGATCGTAGATCACAATTAAATACCATCTCAGAAAAATAATTACGTTTCTGCGAAATTGAGTACTTTTGAATAAAATGTCCTTCTATTTTATTGGAACTGAAACAACAGGTAAAGCGAAACAAGATATGATCATGAATTCATTTTAATATAAAAAAGCTGATAACCGAACTGGTAAACTAATCTGAGTCTATGTGAAATCCAGACCGGATTTCTTTTAGATCTGATCCAGTATAGTTTGGGAATTTCATCGTGAGCTGACATTGGTTAGGGTACCATTGAAAAACCTGGGAGTATCGGACAGGTGCTTCGTCAGCCTAGTTCGTGGCAGTTCAACAGTACTCATCCACCGGGATTCGAACCCAAGACCTTCCTGTGTGTGCGTACTGCTGAATTGCCACAAACTAGGCTGACTAAGCAGCTTTCCAGTACCTCCAGGTTTTTTTCCAAAGGTAGTCTTAACGATGTCAGCTCATGATGAAATGCTGAAACCAATCACATCCCTGCATACAAACATTTGAATATATATTTGTCATAAAATGTTTATAATGACATGGATAGTTAAAGTTAGGGTTAAATTAATTCGCCTGATAATCCTAATATTCCATAACTAAGAATGTTATTCCCTGGAAGTCTTTCAGTAAAACTGATGTAATTTCTATTGACAGAAAACGATTCATTCAGTTTAACTACACACTGCTCTAAGTAAGTTACATACGACGTACTCGCTTGTCGATTTCGGTAGTTTTAGATGTATACAGAACATTGATTTAGTTTGTTACCATCGTCCAACTGAGCAAGCCTTACTAAAACATTCTTTTTTTATGGGAAGGTACGAAGTGTTTTTAACTGTATTAAAGATGATCCCTTGATGAACATCACTTCAGTGAATACATCTCCAATAATATGCACATTCTGAACAACTGTTCATAAACTTCGTTATTAAAAGTTCTTACCTAAGCAAGATAGTCACATTTATACAATCATGAGACTACAACAGAAATAGTTATTTTTAACATATGACCAGACATTCCTTCATTACAGTTGTTGCTAATACTATTTGAATAACTCAATTTGGGAATAATTTCCTTCCTTTTGGTTGAATAAACTCATTTCATGAATACACAACATGTTTTCGACAATGTAATAACTCAAAATCTGTCATTTATCTACCTGAATGAACATGCAAAATCAACTTTTGTTGTAGGCTGACAACTAGGTTCCCGATAAAAGTCACACTTTCTGATTATACTTTTCTACCTACTACCTTAAATAAAATAAGATTTGGTATAAGACTTGTTTTGAAAGACTATGTTTTTAATATATATATCCTCCTGCATCTAACTTTTCTACATTTTTAATATTGATAACTTTATGTACGTCGGTGGCGCAGCGGTAGAATGCTCGCCAGTCACTAATGTGGTTTGGGGTTCGATCCCTAGTTGACGCAGTCCTTTACCTCGCCAAGCGCTAGCAACCTCATCCCGTTAAAAATAAACACCACTGCTACTGAAACTTCAAAGCTCTCCTTGAAGCCCTACTTTCCACTGGGAACGTGAAGGAATAATAAGAATATGTATACACTCTTTTTAAGTAGTTTTGTGAAATTAAGATTAATTAGTTTAGAGAAAATTTATTTATTTTAACGATAAGAATATCCATCTTTCTGAAGAAAGTGTAAGTCGGTTTACGTATATATATATATATATATATATATATATATTGATAGATTTGTCTACTTTTGTTCAGTATTCAATAATTCTAGATGATTCACACAGCCTTGACATTGTTTAAATTCATCTTCCAAAAGTTTGTTGTTGTTGTTGTTATTGTCGTCTTTATTTATTGTTTACTAATATTTTATTTAAAATAAACAAAAAAGAAAGTAGTATTCCCTTTGTGAATACGAACACTGAATACTGAAGTGTCAAACAGATTTCAGCAGAAAGATAAGGCGAAAATTAACTGTCATATGAATTTTAAATTTATATATATACTAACCTATACCTAACCACAATCGTCTTCAGTTGTTTGTCGGCATGATCCATTTTGAGACAGACAACAGACTGAATTTATCAAATCGGGTAATTACTGGAATATATATATATATATTTTATTGTTTAGAAATTATAAGCTGAGAACAATTAAACTACACCTTAGTCTAAGTAATAAACATCTCTGTCAGACAAGAGAAAAATTTGTCGAAACATCAATGAACTGTTATCATACTTTCGGCAAACACCTGTCCGACAGTATACTCATTAGTATCGCATAAAAAAACCTTCTACTGTCAAGCTTCTAAACCGGTTTGTCAAATGTTCACATCGAACATTCTGAGCTAGAATCAAATACATATTATCTGATGAATTTGGAACACTTATGGTCAACAGTCATGCCAAAAAGTGGCGTTCATGACTTAAAAAGTCTTTCAGCCTTGAGAAATAACAGTCAAATATGAAATGTATCGTGAGTCGGTGGTAGAATGCTTGCCAATCACGCGTGTGATCCGGGATTCGATCACCGGCCGACGCACTCCTTTACCTCGCTAAGTCAGTAATAGAACTGGTAAAGAGGAAAGGTTGGGTTTGAGGCCAGCAGTAGCATCCCGTAAAAAATAAACAACACTGCCACTGAAACTTCAAAGATCTAGCTTGAAGCTCTATGTTATACTAGAAGCGTAAATGATTTTTACAAAAATGAAATGCATCAGGACTAAGGCTCAGGTTCCCCCAGTGTCGAAATAATAGGCGCTTCATTTCAATAGCTGGTAGGAATTCGTAGTTGTTTTTTTTTTACCTGATAGAAGTGGTACTTGAAATCTTTATGGAATTTTCTTTTATCTCGCATGTCAAAAATTGTTTTTCACAGTGTATTTCAATAGAGAATAAGAATACACAGCCGGACATCATTGATAAGTGGAATTAAAAGCTTGTTTCCTGTATCTTAATTACAATAGCTTTTTAGGTTAATTTCCAATCAATGATGTGTTTTAATTTATCACTCTTCACCTAAGGTGTATGTGTTAATTCCTCTCTCTCTCTCTCCAACAGATAAATCTAATAGAAAATGGTCATGTTATTTAGGAAGAGATATACTGAAGTATAATTATGCCATAAATTTTGAAGTTCATTTCCTATCTTTAGTCTATCGACATATCTTCTCAATGACTCTTTTGTCTCCTATCTATCTAGATCTTATTCTATAAAACAGAGTTATTTATTTTTAGAGTACATTTATAAAGAAACAACGATGGTTTTTAAGACTTCAATATACCGGCTAAGGACAACAGATAACCAGCATGACAGTCTAACAGTCACACACACCCTGTGTTAACTGGGATAAATGACTGTACTGTTCTGTGACTTGTTAATCACTGTTTTGCAGTCGACCAGTGCTACACTGCTTGTTATTCTATTCCTTTAAATGTAAGTAAACATAACTCTGACTAAATACTTTGCGGTATGTTTCTTTCTTTGCTTGAAAGATCATTGTTTTATACTGTTCGAGGTTGTACTTATGTAACGTTTTGTATTTTTATGAACGGATAAAGTTTTCAGACAGGTCACCCATATCCTGACTGTAGCTAAGGTCAAGCTCTATGGCTTCAATATTAACTACATGGAGTGAAAAATCTGTAGACAAATAAAAACCTGTAATAACTTCACTTAATTCTATAGAATTTTCTTTTCGTAAATAATAACAGTGGGATATTAATTCTGTCATTTTATTTCAAAATTTACACTAATCCTGTTCTTTAGCCAATCAGCTATGAGCTACAGTACAGTTAGGTGGAGTCGAAGTTTTAATGAGTTGTCAGGTCACCTTACCAGACCGAAATGCTTAGTCCACTTTGATGTATCGGCTAAAGTTTAACCTGATGGCAGCTTACCAGTAGAACACTAGAAGTGCGTTTCATCGAAGCTGAAAATTGTTATATAGATATTACAACATCCAAGTGAGTATCTGTATTCCCGCCGAGACTTGAACTTGGCCCCCATTCTTTCAAACCTCAAACTCTTATCTAGTAGGCCAATCGTGTCGCCTTTTCCAAACACTTCAGAAGTGAATGCATGGATTCATGTCAGACTGTCTGAGATTACCTTGAATCGAGTCACAACAGGATTCAAACCGGTGACTTCCGGATTACTAACCCGGATATAGAAGATATCCTGGATGAATTCTATTCGGGAATAAGTTCCATCATTCAACCAAACTCGATTTGCACAGACAAATTTTAATCAAACTATAGCACTTTATATAAAACTTAACAAACAGGTGACCCAATAGTTTCACAAATATTGAGCACCCAGGGATTAGTGGCAGTAGAGAGCAGTTTACGAAATAAAACGTTAGAATTATTTATTCAACTATAGCTGAAATTTCGATAAATACAATTTTTGCTTATAAATAATAAATTTATTAGTTATTAATATTTATGATTGCATTTCCAATTTTAATTTTTACCCAACTATTATTTTTAATAAAAAAAACTACTGATAAGATCATGTATACTACTAAATTGAAATTAACAAATATCTATCTCATGTACACATTTTTTCTTCTGCCCCTGCTCTCATCCATCCCCCTGCGTTGTGTTTTTCATTAAAACACACAAACGGATAAATGAACATACGGTTTTATTTTTCCAGTAGGCCTACTTGTATGTATAGAACAAACTTTATCGGAGGTAGTTGCCTTGGTGATGGCAAACAATAGATTTTTACAAAGATAATATAATTATTAGCTTGATTGAAAAAGTGTATTTGATTTGCTTTTCCAAATCCAGCATAGTAGTAGTAATAGTGTTTAAGGTTGGAACTTATTGGAGTGTAAACTAACGGCTGTGAATTTTATGCATAAACCGAATTACCCTACTTCTTTGTCGATATTGGTAGGAAACCTTAGTGTATGCACCGAAACAAGCACAGATTTTATCCATGTTATCTCATCCCTACTTTAGAAAGATTTAAGATCAGCCTTATATTTATTTCTTTTGCTTTCCCAATGGAACATAGGACTTCAAGCCTGAGCTTTAAAGTTTCAGAAACATTGTTTTTTTTTAATTTTTTTACGGGTTGGGGACTGCTGATCTCACGCCCAGCCTTCCCTCTCTGTCACGTTTACAGCTGGCCAGGGGAGATGAAGGTATGTGTTGACCAGGACTCGAACCACAGGCCACGTGCATGGTTGGCCAGCATTCTACCTCTAAACCACCAACGCACAAGATTAGCCTATACTTCTTATATAATAGAAAGAAATAGTTTGTGTGTGTGTGCAATTTGGTCTTAAACCTTTTTTCGTAAAATTCTCACACGTATATAAAGGAAAACACATGCACACGCACACACGTATGCAAATATAATTAGCTGTAGATTAAATGCAATGGAAGCATATTATGGAATGTGAAATCAATCTGAAATATACAGCACAGCATTTAAAGTTAAAAGGTTAAGGTCATCTAAGATTCAATTTTAAGAAGACACATTTAGGTCACCTTCTCTAAAAATACAAAAAACACAGTTTAATTAAAGGTATATGAAGTCACGTTTTTCCCCTCCTAAACAGATGTCTGTCATCTGTGATGTATACAAGTAAGCCTTGATTACATGTTGGTTTCAACAGATGTTGATTAACTGGGAAGATATGTTACTTTAAAATTTCACTGATTTGAATAGATAAAGCTAGTTACACCCAATGAGGTCAACATTAAAACAACATTCGAAATCCATAGTCGTAATCTGAAATTTGATATCACTTTCATTGTTTAACTTAACAAACTAAGCTGTCAAATTGACTGTCAGTTAACAAGGCTTGTACTGCATAGAAATTATGTCTTTGTTATCGGGTGAACTTGAGCTTTTTAGCGTTAATGGTATATTTGTCATTTTATCACTCACATTCAACTATATCAATTGTATCTTTAATTCATTACACAGCATTACTTTCCGATGATACGACAGACTCAGCTTTCTGAATGAATAAAACTCGATGCAAATTTTTAACGCCGCTGTCTTAATTACATACTAAACTTCGCCAAACAATTTCTGTAATTTTTCATCTGAAATGCATGAATTAATTGATTTCTTATCTAAATGTGATACAAGCGTTGGTGGTTTAATGTTGGAACACTCATCGACCATGGATGTGGTCCAGGGTTAAATTTCCAGCCGACATACTCCTCATCCTCGTTTACTCGTCAGTCGATCCAGTGGAGAGGGAAGGCTGGACATGAGGCTAGTAACGCCAACCTGTATAAAGAAATACCACCGCTGACGACACTTCAAAGCTGAAGCTTGAAGCCTTATGTTCCGCTCGGAACACAAAGGAATAAAATAAATAAATGATACAATTCAAATAAAAAGGCTTCTGTTGTTTGTCAAGAAACATGTTCATATAAAACTGTCCTATTAATTTAGAAATCCTCTGCTTATCTGTACAATTTTTTCTCATTTTTAATGATTCCCTGACTAATGTCGATTCTTGAAATTAGTCGATTGCTCAAAAACCCAATACCTGAACTGTATATTAATTAAGTTTGTGCAACATTTTCAGACAAACGCTCGTTCAATAGTAGTTATTCAAGCACAATGTACTGTCTAAATAATTCGATCATATCCGATCAGTATGGTTGCACAATAATACCGTTTCTATTCTTCGGTCACAACTACTGTTTGTGCAGTTTAAAAGGGAGAAGTACTTTCACATACCTGGAACAATCTTTCCTACCCTTCTGCAATATAAATTGATAGTCTATTTAACTATGAATCATCTTTGATGGCCTGATTTCTTTTTCTAACACAATGAATAGAATTCCCTTTTATACCAATTCACATGTATCTAAGGGAACAGAAGGGTCTTTATTAGATTCTCCGAACATGTATCAAGGAGCTCCCGATTAGAGAGGCAGAATATTTTAATCTCTTCAATTACCAAACACCTAAAAGGTACAGGACACCGAGTAGACGCGCTGGCATCATTCAAAATATTTAATAAACAAAATCGGTCAAGTCTTCTTCGGTTTATTTAGGCTATCGCAATAAAACAGCTGAAACTTGACCTATGTCGTTGGACTTCAGTTGCCCTTGTGACTCACCCCTTAGCAACTCTTTGTTTTCTGATTTCATTAACTTATCTTTTCAACCCCTCCCTCCTTTTTTCTGTTTGACTTCTATAAAAGATAATTTTTCCTGACCTTCTGAGTTCTACTCACCGTGTTACGTCATCATCATCATCTCATGTGACCTCTTGCACACTAAATTCTAACCTCTGATATAACTGTGTAATTGTTACTAATTTTTGTTGCCACACTAACAACAAATTTGCCAACTGATATTTCGAGAAATCTCTCTTCACTACTTTAGATACCTTGTCATCTTGATGTTTTATTTCACTATGACTGTCTTACAGTCTGCCTGTTGATAGGGAAAAATATACCAAAATTTTACACGGACATTAAAGATTTTAGTTTGTATGCAGCTGATGAGAACCAACGAAATAAAATGGATCCATGTTATTCTGCACCAATGTTTGTTCTTTCTCTGTTCATAATCGATAGAGTTGGTATTAGTTCCATCTGGCTACATTAAATCGTCACTCCATTTGACTAATTAAACGACGAAGTGTCGGTATTGATGTATTTTAAAAAACTTAAGAAGTAGGAATGCCTGATTTTTATATAACCCATTCTTATTGTTGTTTTCTGAAATTCAAGCTTACATTCTGCTACAGTACCAGCTTTCCCTACTCAGACTGAATTCCTACTTCCTCTGAAATCCAGCGGTCACCTGACGGTTGCTAAGTCTACCAAATGTTTTAATTTCAAAACATTTTATTGATTCAATTTTTTAACTCCATATTAATTTGTTTTTTTCCGAGGAATGCATAATTCCAGTCGACCTTGTAACAACGTCTTTTTTCACGTTTCTATCAAGTTAGCAGGAAGAGAAATTGCATGCATTCTATCTGGAGAAAAAAAACACAATCAAAGTGGAGACAGTGAAGTAATATCAAATTTTACCATCTCTCATTAATAAAATAATTTAAACAATACAGAATTAAATCTTTTTCCATGTAAATAATAATAATAACAAATTACATTAATTCAATATTCGCAGGCATGCAATAAGTAAATGATTGACTAAAATAAAAATGAAAACAAGGCGTTAATATATGTATATATATAATATATACTACCAGAAAAAACTATTAAATAAAATAGTCAAGTAAGGCAAAGCATTTATCATATCCATAAGTTGAATTGGAGCAGTGCATGGAACATTGATTCCACCCAAACACTTTCTTGTTACACTCAAAAGGTATTATAGCTAAATTTTACTCAAAAATGAAGAGGATTGCTATGCGCGGGCAATGGACAGTTGTTTCGTCCTAGTTTGGCGCTCTTCAGTAGTAGTTGGAATTCACGGACAATTGGGTGCCATCCCAGTGGCTGAATGGTCTACGAGCTAGCTCGCCTTGTAACCAGAAGGTCTTGGGTTTGGCCTCCAGTGAGTGCCTACTGTTGAAGAGTTTCAGACTAGGCCGAAACAGTTGCCCAGTACTGGTTTTCCAAAGGTACTCGAATTGATTTCAATTCATGATCAGACCTGTAACCAATCAAATGCTTGTTAACCAAAGAGTAGTTATTTACTGAGTTTACTGTTATGGAAAGATTTGTTTTCATTGTATAGAATGGCAAAGTCCAACAGCGATGCATTTATCATATTCTAAAATAATCTGTAGAAAAATATATTTGGGCTGTGTGAATTCTTACCATTCAAACACCTTTTGTGAACTTCGGTATAACTGGTAAATCTCATAGAATTATAACAGCGTTTCCCTTTGATTAGCTTATAAGTTAAGATGAGTTCAATCACCTCGAAAAATTGATTCCAGCCTAGTTTGCTCAAGACGAAGAAGACTAACAATAGTCATTAATGTAAATTAATTCTTTTCATTCTTTGTCAGCTTATCTGTCGTTAAAATCTAATAATTGTATGTATTACTTAACACTGACTTTTGTATGTTGATTATCATTTACAAATAAGTGTCTAAATACATATTTATTCAGTTATATGCGCCAATAATGTTTACCTTAGTAACTAACACAATCGTTGTATACACAATGGTGCTAGTGGACCAGCTGATCCTAAAATGAAAGGTCGTTTATTCACATAGTAACACTATCCAATAAAATAATGATAATATTAGATTAGCATTACTAATTTTGCATATAATTATAATTATTTTTATAAGAAAGTAAACATTTGTATATGGGTCAAATGTTTCTCTGTACACTGCCATGTGCTTTTTTAAGACCGAAGATTTTGTGGGTCAAATAAGTCAAATAAGTGTAGAACAAGTGAGTTCATAATTCGATACAAGTTACTTGAAATAAACTAAATGTCATACTACATGTGATAAAAACAACAAAAAGCCATATTACCATTGAAAATAGATGACATTTAAATTAACCGTCTGGTGCCACTTAAGATATATTATATATATACATAGTGAAGTATCAACTGTTTCCTACTGGCTGTCTGTAAAAAAATTTCCAGCAAATCAAAGTATGTTTATTTTTAGGCTTAGCGACTACAGCACTAATAACAAAACATCCTATTGTTACTTTGGTCAGTCAGGTGATTGACAGTATTGATAGCATTCTAAGCTGGTAAGTTAACAATGATGTACATTGCTGTATTTCTACGCAGATTCTTATCATGTCCAATGCATTTCACTAACAGAACATTTCTCATTTATTAAAAAAAAATATGTAAAATTGTCTACTAACTGTACTGTATTGTAGTTGTTTGTCGATTCGTCTGTTTTGTTGTTTTAACCTCATAAGGTATTCATTCACATCCCACGGTTAGTGTTATCTAAAAATTTAAATCTTGTATCTTAGAGAATAATATTTATTCAACCTGTCAGAGATATGCTAGATATGCTAATCTCTCACTGATGTTTATTCGAAAATATTAGCCTACTCTTTTTCATATTTCGAAATGTCTTCTATATCTAAATCAGCATTGTGTTGCATAAGTGTTCGATGAATGTCAAATGGGCAGATGAATATACAAATCTAAAACAGATTACGAAAGGTAGTGCAGCATGATTTAGTGAATTCACGAAATTTCTGTAGAACTCCTCAGCTGAATACCCTACATACTGGGGTACACATATACCACTGTATCATCTAACGGTTTATATTTTCCCATATGTGGAGTATTCAGATTAAGAGTTCTGCTGAAATTAAATCCCGCTCTTTTTATTTGTTTTGCTTGTTTTAAATTCATGTCGAGAAATGAAGGTTCCCAATATACAAATCGTTAAACTATGAGGAAAAATAAATTCTCCTAACGTATACATACTGTTTAGAAATAGAATTCGTATATTTATTTTATAGAAATTAGCAATTAGAAACTATAAACCTATCAGTCTGGAGAATTCACACTGGATCAAAATTAATTCATCTCTACATGTTTCTGTAAATGATTTAAATTCAAGAATTAAATCATAACACTGGTTATATGAAAATGTAGGTTGTCATTAATTCACAAGCAGCTCAAGTTCTCAGTCAACCTGGTGATTGAATGGGATAATCACACGTAATGTAAGTGTGGAATTTAGTCACTGTGGTGGAACATGAACTCGTATTAGGATAGGGATGGGATAAAACTGTAAGCGCACATCAATAAGCTATCAAAGCTTTAAAGTTGAAAAATCCTACTGAATCCTGGAAATGAACAGTGGTCCAGGGGATTCCTTCCCTTTGATACAATCTATTTAAACTTTATAATCTAATCCAAAGTTACAGTAAACAAATGAGTGTATTATTTTATAGAGTAAAATTACTTTATATTGGTATTGGTGTGCGCATATGTAAGTACTTGGTATCTGTGTTTGGCCTAGTAATCCTACATAGAATCCTATTACGTGTGTAAAACTTGTATGGGACGTCAAATTAATAATTTAATAATTCCCATTGTAGCATTAAGAACACAGTATTCAGCGAAGAGACTCAAATTAATAGTTCCCCTTGTCATTATTTTCTCATTGGCAAGTATTCCTAACTATTTAAATATACTAATATCTTGCTCATCACTAATTTTTATTCAAGTATTGGTTGGTAGAGATTTGAATGGTTTCAGGATTCCATCATGAAATGACATCGGTTAGAGAACCAGTGGAAAACCTGGGAGTACTGGATAGCTGTTTCCTGCATCCTAGTTTGGGAATCATCGGCAGTACTCATCCACCACACGGGTTCGAACACAGGACCTTCCGGTTACAAGGCGAGCTAGCTCGTAGACCACTGAGCCACTGGCGCCCAATGCATTGGTTCATGGATTACAACTTCTGCCAATTCATGATATGGTACGACCGCTAGCGAATGTCATTGGCGAGTATTTGCCCTCACACCTGACATGCTGTGCCCCACTGGTCATGATATCCCACTAGCAATTCGAAATTACTGTAATATATTAGTGTTCAGGCTATTATTACTTTGAACTGAAATTCTCACTATTATTTAGTATGACCGTCGAGATGAGCTGTTTATTTGATCTGGTTAATTCAAAACCAATGTTATTATATTATTTAAATCGATATTCGAATCCACAACTGCCACTTCATCCAACTTTGGACTCGACAGTCAGCAGAGGCCAAGCTTTTCGGTCCAGGAAATTCAAAATTAATTTCAGTAAACAATCTCAATCTCGTGATCAGTGGGATACAGCATGTCAGGTGTGAGGGCAAATACTCGCCAATGACATTAGCTAGCGGTCGTACCATATGATGAATTGGCAGAAGTTGTAATCCATGAACCAATGCATTGGGCGCCAGTGGCTCAGTGGTCTACGAGCTAGCCGCCTTGTAACCGGAAGGTCCTGTGTTCGAACCCGTGTGGTGGATGAGTACTGCCGATGATTCCCAAACTAGGATGCAGGAAACAGCTATCCAGTACTCCCAGGTTTTCCACTGGTTCTCTAACCGATGTCAGTTCATGATCAAATCCTGTAACGAACTTATTTTTATATTAAGTTGTTTCACATAGCACCAATAGTCGTGTTATATTATGAGAAGAAAGGAAACTGGTAGTTGTAGTATGAAAGTATGCGTAAAAAGGTAAACTACTCTTTACAAACCAGCTTAGTAGTTAAACAAGATAAAAGAAGAAAACTATATTTGATGACAGAAATTAAAGAAATGACCGCATTATGGGATATATTCTAATAGATATTTATTCAGCTGACATATTCGAAGCTTGAGGTATTAAGTTCACTGTGAGTGAGGGAATAATTCACCTTCTTTAAATAAATACCGACTGTAGCAAAGCATCGTGTATGCAGTTACTAGTTGACTTGGGTTTAGATTTATTCCTTTTGTCGGTGTAAACCTAAGGTAATTGTTTCTGCATCTTTTCTAATAATTTCCAAAAAAAGTCGTCGTATATTCAAACGTGATAGTGGTCTAATGTACTAAACTGACCTTAGCAATACAACTGAGTGAAACACTAGCTACCTAGGATAACCTGGAACTTATAAGGAAGAAAAACTCTCCATTATAGCTTCGACTGTTATTTATTCGGATTTTTCTTTTTATTAATCTAACATTCAAGTGCTTCTTCATAATTTTATTTACTGTTACACCAAAGCTGAAGCGATCTGTTAAAGTGTAATAATCCCGTCATTATATTGTCCTTTTGTTCACGAAATTCGTTAAATGATGTGAATTGGCAAATAAAAAACATTGTGAAGTCAGTTACCATGGCAACAATCTCGAGCACTTCTCTACTCAATGATTCTTTTTTTAATTGTAGATTTAACTGCATGTCACAGTCACAGCTTTAGTGAAAGTAAACGATACTGATGATCTGGCCTTTTTTCTAATAGAAAGAGCAAACTGAAGCATACATTATCACTTATCTGATTTTCTCGACCCCACAAAAAAGTGTGAGAAAATCTTAGTTTAAGCTGTCGGTATACCAACACTAATTATGATTCTGTGTCTGCAACACATGAACAATAACTTGCCTAATTTTGATATATAGTAAAACATGTTGACTTTTATCTCTCAGAGTCTAAGTTATGAGAACTGTAACCTATTGTTGAGTCCTCATGTTTATCATGACAGCAGCAATAACCAAACCATTCAGTTGCCTACGAAGAAATAAAATGAAAAATAATGTTTAGTGACAACATGTCTTTCGATTATATTAAGAATCTGTATTTCACAGTCAGTGGAAATCATGACAAGCGTTTGAGAACTGTTTATTTTTTACCAGAAGTTGTACAACATTTCCACTCCTTTTTGTTAAACTGACTGTTATTAAATTACTTGAACTGTTACATAGTCAATTAAGTAACAACTCAATTATTTGTCGCCTTCAGGTTTGAACGGTCAGCTTTATTGACTTGACCACTTTAATGACTATTGATAGCTTTTGTATTCTGGTTGACCCAAACACTAATTTGAATGTATAATTAGTCGAAAATGTAAATTATATGATATAAGTTGGAATAAAATATTTGACCATTTTAGTAGAGAATAACGTGACCGAATAAATAAAGTAATTTTCTACTACCAACAGACTGTAGACATTCGTACTTATAGTAAGCTGTATAATTATTCAGAAAGGAACTTCCCAGGTACCTACAGGAACTAAACTTACAAACTCGGTTTGTTTTATTCTCAGGATTAAGTTATTATTATTCCCTTGAGTTTTGAGTGGAACATAGGGCTTCAACAACACATCCTCACTTTCTTCTATTTTCTGCCATCTTCTTCAGATGGCTAGCCACATGATTGCCTACAATATCTCATCTCCTCCTTACACGATCTCCTCCATGTCACCCAAGCACCAACGACCTACTCGTCGCTTCTCATCGGGATTCCATTCCAAGACCTGGAGCGCGATGTCATTCGATGGTCTTCTCCATGTTTGCCCGATCCATCTCCATATTTGTTGAGTGACAGGCTCTTGACTGGTTTATTCTCAGTCAGAGTTTCTTGTTGCTAATTCTTTCTGACTGGCCGACCAATTGATCTTCAGTATGGAGCCAGCGGAAGCAGATGTTGTTGAAAGTCGGTAACCTGCTGGAAATCCTTTTCGTGACACGCTGGCCAAGTTTCTGACCCCTATAGAAGAACTCAATGACTGACTTGACACTAACGTTAAAAATCCGAATCTTGTTCTTTATGCTGAGGCGGAGAGCAGAAGATTTCCGAACTAGTTTCAGATTGATGAAGGCGTATCTTGCCTTTCCGATTCTGGCTGATTGGCTGTCTTTCACATCTTCATCCATTCCTCTAGCTGTGGTTGAAGCATTGCTTCCTAGCCGGATAAGTGAAGGAGGTAACCTATGTTAAATCTGTCCCTTTGGTTGATGGTAATTGTCGCTGGTTGTTGTTGTTGTGGTTCGTTGATTATCTTCATCACCTCCATCTTCTCCATGTTCCCTTGGAGTCCTGTTATAGGTGCTTCAGGATTAAGTTAGTTACTCTTTAATTTCACTTTGTTGCTGTTTTTATTGCTTTATCATTGAAAAGTCTTATGACATAGATTTTCTGCATGGGCTAAGAATCTTATACCAAGTGCTTTCAGTGCAAATTCTGACGTCGTCTTTAATGCGTTTTCATACGGAATCGACAGCTGTTACTTGCAACTAAATCATAAAAACACCAACGACCGGAATAAGTGATATTTATTACTGAAAAAAGCTTGTGACTTAGTTGATAGAACAGCAAGCCTACACTGGCAGAACTGCGTGTACAAGAAGGAAATTCAACAAAAATTACCATTGAAAAAGTTAATTAAAATCAGTCTTTGAGTCTAGACAACATATGATTCAAAAAGTAGAACATAAAATATAATTATAGTCGCAGAGATGAAATTTAAAATTTTGTTGTTGCACGATAGTGATAACATGTTTACCAGAAAGAATAACACATAAAAGTATGATCATATTATATAAGTAATTAATTATTTGAAAACAAATGAAAACATAAGGCAGAAAGAATATTCTCCTTTAAGTTTACAAGAAGATCATATGCATTTGATTAAATCTGTATCATTATGAGTTATGATATAGGCATAACACCATGCGAAATCCATTGCATAAATAACAAATGAAGGTGGAGTTTTGAGGAGAATATCGTTGTCATGAATTTCGCCAACAAAGTAGATAATAAGACTACAGACTTCGTTCAGTTTATGATTTCTTCGGAAGTTCAAATCGACTTAGTTCATCACTGATTTTCGAGACTATACCCCTACGGTGCTCAAGAAACATCGCCACTGTACAGCAGAGTAACGTAGATGGGTTAGACAGGGAACAGCAATGCATGTAAATCTTCGGTCTCTAGATCTCAACAAGGCCTGTGAATAAAGTTTGATTAGCTTGATTAGTTAGCCTACATCACACATAAATGTTTACAATTTGATGAACTGATACTACCTAGCTCAAAAAATTCAAAATGATAGTCACCTACATCATAATACAATATGAGATGTTTGTTATCACTAATAAAATAAAACGTTAGAGTACTGATGGACTAGATTTTCATGTTGTTTAGTGTGCTGTTTAGACACCCAACATTTGTTACGGAAGTAGTCATTAGGCAAACAAGAATTCAGTGAGAAATCTCTCCGTATAATGAATACGGTTTTATACGCCGTTGTATTGGTAAAAGTTTACATTGGGAAGTGAATTGCCCACGTAAACACGTTTTCGATTATAAGTTTTTGATGCCGCTAACATGCACTTCTATCCTATATGTCCAAACCAAGTTCACTTTTAACAGTTTGAAAAAATTTGGGCATTGGGTATATGATATTCATTATAATAAAGGTTTTTGTATTTCCCAATGAATGAAAAACAAAACAATATTGTTTTTACTGACGAATCGGTATTTAATGCTAATAGCTTTTAAAACAATTAGTCCCTTTGGTAAATTTGAATAAGGCATTAAGAAGACAAATTTCGCGAGATGATATCATTTCGTAGTTTCTTTACAACCGCTTTACAACTAACATGGTTAACAATAATAAAATAAAGATCATGACAATTACTCAGTTAAATAAAAAACAAAAGTACATACTAATGACCAATCATATTTAGATAGGTCATGTTGTCCATGGTAGGCGAAGATTGAAGTCTATTGTTTTTTGTACACACAGTTTAGGCTGTATGTGATTAATCCAAAGTGCTTCCATCACCTTCAATAACCTTGATAAATCATCGTTCGAACGTGATCAAGTTAGTAACTTTGTTTTGATATCAGAACAGACTCACCTTTGTTATGTGGTTTAGTGATCTTCATTGTTATTTTGACTTTTAATATGTCCTTTTAACTTCACCTAAGTCTATTTTCTCACCCCTTAACTCCTTGTTATATATATACTCAGATTTTGTAAATTCCGGTTCAATAATACTTTGATAAAGCTATTAGCATTAAATACCGATTCGTCCGTAAAAACAATATCGTTTTGTTTTTCATTCATTGGGAGATACAAAAACCTTTATGATAATGAATGCACTTCTATCCTTGAAAAAAACTCAACTAAATTTATTAACTTCACAATTTAACGAAGTACAAAACGTTTTTCTTTTCCAAGGATGAAGTTACAGCAAAACATGATCGTATTCCAACGCTTTTTTAGATGTTTTCTCTTATTCTCAACTTATTACTTCATCTGTGACCATATAACTCAGAAACAGTGCTTATTATATCTGTGAGATAACTATGTTGATGTATCAATAAGACAGATATTACTGAACAGCCTTTGATGAAAAAATAGGCTTTACTTAGAAGGCTAACTAGAGTAATTTCTCCTTGCAGAGTTTAGCTGCTTGGATAGATTCTAAAGTTGTTCTGTCCTCCCCCCTTCCCCGTTTCAAAGTATATATTCAGGAAATATAACATTGTAAATAGTCACTTCTGAATGATCTTTCATCAGGTGAAAATTGCACTGACGTCTTACTGTTTATTGCGAAGGTAAATTATTGTATATTCTAATCAGCCGTGAAAAGCAACAACTAATTGACTGATGTTTCGTCGTACGTTGTTGTTCTTCATTGATGAGCCCAATATATCCTGTCACAGTTGATATTCAGTCACTTTACCTATAACTTTGGTCCGTAATCCTATTAGTTCTGTAGCTAATCTCGGAACATAATGAGATCTACCTGGAAATCAAACATTTGTGCATAATGTTGAGTACCTAAATCCTGCATAATTCTATTCTCTTGGAAAAAAAAGTTTCATTCAGCATACGTATACAGTGTTTAAAACCTATTTTCTGAAGCAGACATTTTTAATCACTTATCTTCACATGTACATAAAATCAACTAGACAGGTTTTAATGATGTCTTGATTGTAGATTAACTATAAGTGATACCCATAATAATAATGAAAGTAATAATCATGATACCAAAAACAACAACAACAAGTGAAGTGAGGTGGTTAGTTAGTAGTAAATACTTCAAGATTCATTATCTCTTCTTTTTTTTCTTACTTTGCATTACAACTTCACTATAGCTTGTTTATTTTTGCTCACCCATACCATTTTAAATTTCTTCCTTTCCACCTCTCTCTTTCTCTCTTCGTTTATGTGTTTATTGTCAGTGACAATTGTATTCTCCTGATAGAGTCTTGGGCTTGTTTCTTTGTTGATAGAAAACAACTTGCTGTTTTAATCTTTTCTGTCTCACTATCACATATCTACTTGTACAATCAATTATATTCTTCATACTTAAGTAGGATACACAACTCTAGTTTTATCTTAAGAAGTAATAATAATACATTAAGTTAGATGCAAGTAAATAAAAGAAAAGTAAAATGGGACCAAAATAATATTTGGGTTGTAATGTTGATGATAAAGACAAAGATTGGTATTAGATGGTTGGAGGCAATCGACAGGAAGCCTTGAACCTAGGTTTCGTGCTAGTTGGCACTCATCAGCAAGGCGTATCTGCAACCTTGAAGGAATGATCCATCTGAGATTCGAACCCGCATCACCCAGTGCTGCAGTCAGAGACGTTACCACTGAGCTATTCAGGCTCGCGACTGACCTCCTATAGGACTGTATTGGATATTTTTGATTGAACACTAGTCAGTAACTAGTGTAGTGTGTCTAGTCCTATCTTCGGTGCAGACTGAATTCTATCAGTCATGTTTGCAATGTGGCCACCATGCCACCATGCGGGTTCGAATCTCTGAAGGGACATGAGTTCCTTCAAGGTTGCAGATACGCCTTGCTGATGAGTGCCAACTAGCACGAAACCTAGGTCCAAGGCTTTCTGTCGATTGCCTCCAACCATTTAATACCAACAATCCACAGTGCACCGTAATGGCGAGCCACCTAGCATGGTGGCCACATTGCAAACATGACTGATAGAATTCAGTCTGCACCGAAGATAGGACTAGACACATTACACTATTACTGACTAGTGTAAAGACAAAGATTACTTGCACTGTTTGTGTTTTCAAGTGGAAGGTAGAAACAGCTCCGTCGTCAAAACGCCTCCACAAACATCTTAGTTCAGCAGATTGACATCACTGTAATTTGGTGACAGATGAATTTAAAATGGGACCTTGAGTATTCGAGGGAATCCTAAAGCAGTTAGGAAGTTTTAAACCACTGATTTGCGATTACCATCATATTATTCAACAAGGATCAATTACAATCTTACTTGAAAGTAGTGTTAACTCCATCAGTAATTCCTCTAAATTATGGATATGCGGCTTACTAGGTGAGTATCCTTCTGCAGTTTCAGGGATAAGGCCTAGTAAACAAATATTTGAAATTCACGGAAAATACCCATCCAGAAATGAATATAAGAACAACAAATTTCAGCAAGGAGTCTTTTTTCAGCGAATTCATTCACTTAGCTTTACAATCGTATTTATACATAATTATTATGTGTGTGTGCGTGTTTGCATTAGGATTGTCAAACAACAATAAAAACAAAAATTAGTTAGGGTTATGTCTACGTCATCAAAATGTTTCAGAAAGTGTGATGAATAATCAAAATTGTAACTAGGGGGGTGCAGATTGGTAAGTATTAACAAGGGTTGCGTAATATGCAATAGGATGTTGGTGGAGACACGTGCCCAAAATAAATTATGTAATAGGTAGAAAGAGTAAATACGTAGTTGGTTAAGAAGAAGATATTACTGAGATGCCATACAAAAATTCAAAAAAAAACATTATTAGCAAAGTAGTAGAACTTGGAATTATACCTAAGGTAGAAGGAGGGGGTGGAGAAGTTTCTTCTGTGTGCATAAATCAGGGTTTTCTATCCGGATCGTTAAGGCCTCGGAAATGCAAAGTATACGGAAGCTTAATGTCTTTGAGGGCTTCTTTTGACTTTGTAGATGACTTTGAATGAATTCTCCTTGCATAATGAGCGATCAGTGTTGACTATATATTCAATTATAGCGCTCCTTATTGATCCACTGTTACCTTTTTGTAGCCAAGCGGGATAATGTTCTTCTACTCTCTTAGATAAAACACGCATCGAACGACCTATATATGTATATATATATATCGCTCCACATGAGCAAGTAAATTGGTAGATACGTCATAGACATAAGCATAAATGGGTGGGTCATCAAAAGATTTAACACAGCCAAACGAATATATAACTCGTCTTATGATCATTTAGTTTATAAGTTTATGGGGATAAATGCAAGTTCATTTATCTGTTATATATTCATATAAATATACAGGTAGTCAGATTGTCAGAACATAAGAATTTAGCTAAGGTAAGAATGGTTGACCCAGAGAAGATAAGTAATTTAGAAAAAAGCTCGGCAATTGCAATGCATGCATTAACACACAACCACACAATAGGGTGGGAGAGGGTTAAAATACTAAAAAGTAATCTAGGTAGGTGGAGAGAGAGGTTGATTACTGAATCCTTGTTCATCGAATCTACACCCAACACATGCAATAGAAATGATTCACCACTCATACCTGAAATATGGAAAATAATACTACCAATCAAATCAAGTGAAAATCAAGTGAAAAACAACGGAATTATATAAATGAATTTAGGAAGTCGTGTGATTACCTTGATATGATTATGAGCAATAAATTGTGCTCGAAACGTCATCAGTAAATATTACTGTATAACACTGTGAGACTCTATCAAAATAAAATTTACCCATAATGGAATTACACTCTACCACAGTGCACAAGTTTTATTCTTATATTAATGATATATTGTATCTGTTGTGAAGTCTATCGTCAATGCTCCTAAAACAAGACTCAAAGTTTCACATCTGCGGAAAAGTTACTATAACCATTATATATTAGCAATCAACTACTTTTCAGTTATGTTGTATTTAGAACACTTAAATTTGCCTTTACACCGACATTCTCACCTTTCGTCACTGCATATATACATATAGCCCATGTCTTTTGTGCATAAAATTGAAATTAGAATAAACAGATGTTTATCATATCATTGGAACACGTTTCGAAAGCAAAATCTATTCCCCAAGAACAGCTGCACATTCACACTCACATATCCAAGTACATACATACATAACCACACACACACACACACAAACAAACACAGTCACATAAATACACGTAACTGCATTTACAAAATTAAGACAGTACTACAAACCTAATCGTTAGTTATATTTATTTATTACTAGTTTCTTTTTTCTCCCTAATCAACATGAATTTTGCGATAACGATGACTTTTTATCACGTACAAGTAATAATACCTGTAATTATAGTCATCTAATACGCGCACATGAAACATGTTAATTTATCTTTTGCCTTTTAAGATGTTTTGGTTTGCCTCATATAGCTATGGTAACGGTCAGTGATATCCCTCTCTCTCTCTCTTTCTCTATCCAAAAAAACCTGCTTTATCTTTTTTTTATATTTTATTCATTCACACATATACTCCAATCTGGGTTAAAAAGTCATGTCTTTACTTACTTAGATAATTATAAAAGGAATTAGGCATTATCTAATCGCCTATGACTAATCATTATGACTGCACATATATATGTGTTTATGTCTTTGTGATAACTGACTCATTTAAAGTCTTTGTCTATGTCTGTAGGTGTGCATGCACGCACGTGTATGCGTGTGTGCACATATAGACATGATGAACATTGGTGTGATCCGTTAATGAGATAGTTGACAGGATATCACATATAGCCAACTGCAGATGAGTTGGCTCTATTGTCAAGATTAGCTGAAAATCGTATCTTAAGAATTAATATTTTTAAAACAGGTGCATTCAATTATCTGATAGTTATTTAAAAAGTACGGTGTTTGACAGAACTAGGCACTTAATTAAGTCAATGTTGTGAAAAGTCAGTTAAGTAGAAACAAAATCACAGTGTTTTCACTTGGAGCGTTTGGAGGTGAATTAGTCAATCTCAAAGTTGTCTTTACCATGAAGAAGTCGTCTAAATCCCTAGAAGTACAAGTTTTCCGGCGTTATCATTTATTTTATTCTGCATAGCAGTATGCATGCATTGTAAGATAGTCAAACGACATCTAAGCTTACGTGGAAAGCTCAAACACCGACAAAGGTATTTTAGAGCTACTGAAAGCCGGAGGGTACTGGACAACTGTTTTGTCCTGGTTTAGGACTCTTCAGTAGTACACACCTACGGCCCCACTAGGGGGCAAACTTGGGGCCTTTAGGTACAATTCAACCATTGAGTTGAAATTCAGTGACCCGTGAATTCTAACTTTTTTCAGTTCCCCAATGCCTGAAAGACCAACAAGCTCGGTCACGTAATCTGACGGTGCCGAGTTCACTCCCCAGTAGGGCCGTGGGTACGTACTACTGAAGAGCCCCGAACTAGGACAAAGCAGCTGTCCAGTACTCCCTGATTTTCAGTGGTTTTCTAAGTGATACCAAACCATGATCAAACTTGAAACACATCGAATCCCTACAAGCTAACTACTGAAAAGATATTAGATTAAGGATTTTTCCGGTACGCTGTACGTAAATGATATTACTGTATATTACACTTTAATTTTCGGTAAACTTAAACTGCATTCAACTTTTTCTATCAGGTGTCAAATTTTCCATTAGTTTACAGAAATCATAGAAATTTAATCTTAATATTACATCGAAAAGCTATAATTTTTTTTACTTCTAAGAGTTCAAAACAAAACTCTGTGCTACAGCCTTTTTGTACTAGTTTCTTAATGTCACCTTACCAACTGTGATTAACCATCTAGTGGAGTGTGTAAATATCGACCATTAAAATTAGTTTTCACTTTATGATTTCTGGTTACATCCTAAAATCTTCGTGTATAAAAAGGAACAACAACATACAGCATGAATAATCTCCAGTAAGCACATGGACATGGTCAAGTAAAGTATCTCTTTGTAACTGAAATACAAAGTTTACAAATTATCAAGGACTATTGATATAAGTATAAAACTTGGGCACTGTGGTAGAGTATAACTCCATTATGGATAATATTTTATTTTGATAAATCACTCAGTGTTGTGCAGTTATATTTACTGATGATGTTTAGAGCACAAATTATTGCTCATAATCATATCATACCAGTAATCAATCTCTCTCTCCACCTACCTATATTTATTTTTAGAATTTTGACTCTGTCCTATTGTGTGGTTGTGTGTTAATGCATGCAGTGCGATTGCTGATTTTTTTCTAAATTACTTATCTTCGTGGCATCAATCATTCTAAACTTAGTTAAATTCTTATGTTCTAATAATCTCACTACTCCCGATCTACTATTTGACCTATGTGGGCTTGAGGCCCTATTTTTCCCTCAGAGCTCAAAGGAATGAGGAATAAAAGCATTTAGACGCTTTGAAAATTAATGAAGCAACTTGGAATTTACAACTACAACAATATGTTTTTTTAATAAAACAGAATTAACAAAAATGAAGATTTCTGCCACATTCCTTTTAGAATTACTACGCCCCCTTCTTTTCAATTTTTAGGCAACATTTCGGTTAAAACCAAAACTTATACCAGAAATTCATAAGCAAATTCTTGTTACATGCTGGGGAATGAAACAAGAGTATAACAAATAATGAAAGTATTCGTCCACTTCACGCTAAGTAATCTAGAAAACACTTTTATAAAGCCGATTAAAAATGAGAATAAAAACATGCTGAAGGGTCTAAGATAGCAATATGAAGTATAGGTGAAAAGTATAAGAAATGAGTTAGTCTGTATTATAAACAGCATAGGATGAACCACTCAGAGATGGGGAGAGATTTACTTAAATTGAACATCCAAGCATAAGGCGACGTGGGCAGCTATTATCACTTATCACCATGAAAAGTTTGTATTATTATTATTATTGTATCCTTTAATTCCTACAGGAACATAGGGCTTCAGCCGTGCGTCTCCATTGTGTTCGGTTCTCTGCTTGAGTCTTCACCTGGCTCCATGTCTGCCCACACGTTTTCATCTCCTCTTCACATGACCTCCTCCAAGTCACCCTCGCATTGACGACCAACTTTCCGCTTCCCTTTCGGGTTCCACTCGAGCGATGGCTTGTCTAGTGATGTCACTTGATGGTTTCCTCAGAGTATGGCCAATCCATCTCCATTCCTTCCTGCCTATTTGTTTCACAATCGGTTCCTGGTTGGTTCGCTCCCACAGATCCCTCACTATTGCTGATCATTTCTGGCTGGCCATCTGATCTTGAGTGGTATTGAGCGAAGACAACTAGCTGTTGATGAAGGTCTGTAGTTTGTTCGAGATGCTCTTTATGACGCGCTGGCCAAGTCTCTGATCCGTATAGTAGCACTGACTGACTTCACATTGGAGTTGAAAATCCGGATCTCATTTTTGATGCTGAGTGTTGTTGACCTCCACACAGACTTGAGAGTAGTGAAAGCTTGTCTTGCTTTTCCGATTCTTGCTTCGATATCCTCGTCAGTTCCGTTAGCCTGTAGTTGAAACGATGCTTCCCATGTGGGTAGATAAAAGAGGTTGTTTCTTTCAGATTCCTTCCATTTATGCTGATTGTTGTCAGTTGTTGTTGCTGTTGGTGGTGTTGGCCAGGAATTTTCATCACCTCTGTTTTATCTATGTTCACCTGAAGTCCTATCTTTAATTCTTCTCCTGCTAACTTGTTGCTTTTCGTTTGCATGTCTTCCAGTTTGTGGGAAATCAGACATATATCATCGGTGAAGTCCAGATCCTCCAAGTTATTTGTGTTTGTCCATTTTATGCCTGTTTCCTCATTGCCTGTCGCTGTTTGTCGCATTATCCAATCTACTGCGATCAAGAAAATCATTGGCGCTACTAGGCAGCCTTGTCTTACTCCTGTCCTCACTTCGAAGGGTTCCGTAATTTTCCCGTTGTGGATTACTTGGAATGAAGCATTGTCGTATAGCTGTTGGATGAGATGTATTATTGTCGGTGGCACCCCGTAGTAGCGAAGTAGTTGCCAAAGCACCTCTCGATCGACGCTGTCGAAGGCCTTTTCAAAGTCGATGAAGTTGAGATAGAGAGGTGACTGCCACTTCCTTGTTCAATGATGTGGCGATCTGATCAATGCATAAGTTGTTCCTCCTGAATCCAGCCTGTTCCGGTCGAAGTTTTTCATCCAGGGCATGTTTGATTCTCTCCAGGATGATGCGGCTTAGTATTTTGCTTGGGATGGACAGGAGCATAATTCCGCGCCAGTTCTTGCATTGACTTAAGTCTCCTTTCTTTGGTAGTTTGAATAAGAACTTCCATGCATGTTTGACTCCATACTGTCTTCAAGTTGTTCCAGTGCTTTTCGACGCTGACCTCTTCGCCAGTGTTGATTAGTGTCTCGGCTTTGTCCTTTATGCTTGCAGTGAAGATGTCCTTTGTGTCCTGGTCCTTCAGTTTTTGAGTGTTGAACTTGGCTTGTGGCCTGTCTGCAGCTCCTGATTCTCTGAAAGCTTTTAATTTGATTTGGATTGTGCCTTGTACGAGATAGTGGTCTGAGCCAATGTCTGCTCCTCTTCTTACTTTCGTGTCCAGCAGGCTGCGCCTCCACTTCCTTGAGATTGAGATGAAGTCGATTTGGTTTTTGGTTCGCCCATCTGGTGACACCCATGTAGCCTTGTGGATATCCTTGTGTTTGTATACGCTGCCACCAATCACTAGTTCATTAAAGGCGCAGAAGTCGGCGAAGAGTTCTCCGTTTTCATTCATTTCTCCCAGTTTGTATAATTCCCATTATCACCTAGCAGTTTACAGAATTTTTCAAATCTTTATTTGATTTAACGCAGATATTCATTGATGCGTTCTATGCGCACACAAATACCTGTCATACCTTAAGACACCAGAACTATACACTACATGTACATGACAACTAGTTATAAAACTATGTACTTCTTACTAGTCGTCTGATTTTTATCATAGGAGACATACAGGAGTTGTTGGATTTTAATAAAGAATTATTGGAGTTCAATTCAATTCATGATTCTGACCTTTGAGTTAATCATAAGATGACAAAAGGATTATTAATTGAAGCGATTCTTATCAAATGCATTTACATAACTTTATGTCAGCCTACAATGTATCACAATGTCCTTAGATAAAACAGTGAAGTTTTGAACAAGACAATCGTTTTCGCTTAAAATACTAATCATATCATGATTACAAAATACGGTTTTGTCGAATGAATGAATGAACTACATCTAAGTAGGTCAAAATGCATTCGGAAGGAAAAAATTATACATAAAGATGCATTGATACTATGAACATAAATGCACAACCTTCACGCTAGAGGAGAAATAATACAACTACAATATCCTGACAAATACTTATTCCCCATATGCCACCGTCACAACTTCTGGTAACCTATTCAAAGTCAGAAGGACAAAACATTAAATAAATCAAGTATAGACGGCCTACTCTGAAGCCTGATATATTTCTGTAGCGACCAAGTTTATTCGGTTATGGTCTGAATGTAAGAAATCGATCTCTACGTTCTACTGTATAGTTGAAAAAATTTCATTGAGACACGCGCTATCGCGAAACGTTCCAAAAGCAGGGAAAGACAATTATTCTCCAATATTTTAGCTGTACTCAGCAGTGCTGTGAAGCAGCTATGAAGGCAGTGTAGGTTTCTAAATACAAGACAAGTACTTAGAATCAAGGAGAATATTCCCACCAAGGTGGGATCAAAAGCTCTGTCCACAAGAATCACACACCAACGCTTCCCACAGACACTTCAGGGTCAGAATGACCTTCGTTCACTCAAACAAACTCGTGTCGGTAAACAACACATTGTCAGTGTACACACACAACCACAAAGAGGAGTATTACAATTAAAGATTAGACACAGACGAATAATAGAGGTCAGAATCAGCGTGTGATATGCAAATGTCAAATCAGTGATACACAGTCTATGGGAATAATAATTACAAAGTTAGTTGAAACGTCTAAATAAATAAAAATATAGATCGTCCAGGAGTGATTTCCCAAATAATTTTTCCATTGCAGTTTCTCTCTTGTTTAACGAAATGAAACCTTTAGTTCAATTCGTTTTCAACTACTTCTCCGTACGAAGTTAATATTATTGCCTTGAACTATATGGTAATGCTGCTTTACGCTTTAATGCCAGATCTGTTTTATGTTTCATTAATATATATATATATATACTGCGCTCGTCGGTGGCATAGCAGTTAGGACGCTCGCCGACTATGCACATGGTCTGGGGTTCGATCCCCGGCCGACGCACTCCTTTACCTCACTAAGCCAGAAATAATGCTGGTGAAGAGGAAAAGTTGGGTATGAGGCTAGCAACCCCATCCTGTAAAATAAACAAGGCTACAGAAACTTCAAGCCACTAGCTTGAAGCCCTATGTTCTACTGGGGAACGTGAGGGAAAAAAAATATACGTGCTTTACGTTCCTACGGGAGTGTTTGTGCAAGACACATCTCTAAGCCATTCAAATATATTGGATCACTGGTGATCTAGAGTTTGAATAGCCTAGCAAAACATACTATAGCCATAGCCTTGTAATTATAGTTTGTGAAAGGTTTCATCAGGATAAAAAATATTTCAGAAGACTGATTAACTGAACAAAGAATGTTCTTTCCGATGACTTCTTCATCAAGTTCTACAGGTATATATCCATAATAATGAAAGATTTAGGGTTATTATCAACAATAATGTTTCAATAACATCGAATCCATAATAACAGTAGATTACAGTTCAGTAACATCTATGAGCGTGATAATATACATCAACATAACACTACACTGAATATCAGACAGGCAAGTCAGGAAAAGTAATGATACAGAATTCACGAATTTATAGTCTCCACTGAAGGCAGTAGTAGTGGCTAGACTTGTTTCTTCTGCACACAGAGCACCGGTTGTTTCAGGCGAATCACGATAGGCTCTGCTGTTCGGAGTATGCAGTACTTGGATGTTTTTGACAATTTATTTGGCACCCGAACACCTACTGGTGTGGCTAAATAAGGGTATAGTGAAAAACATCAACAGTTCGATATTAGACTACCTAGTCCAAACCAGCCACAAAGCCAGAATCTACCGCGTACCAAACAAATTGCCAAAAACATCCAAGTACTGCATACTCCGAACAGCAGAGTCTATCGCGATTCGCCTGAAACAACCGGTGCTCTGTGTGCAGAAGAAACAAGTCTAGCCACTACTACTGCCTTGTATATTATTCTTTATTAAAATGTGTCTTAAGCACATAGACGAATTTGTGATGCTTTCTGTTGTTTATATATAAACTGGGATTAAGTAAGTTAGGCGTATAAAGTAATACAGTCCAGTGTTGGTAGTTATCACCAGAGATTAAGGATTTTAAACTATACTTACATACTACAAATGTCATTTATTTACGATTAGGCAATTAACTTAAATTCTTGAGATTTAAAGTGGGATTCGGAGATTAGATTATTTAGTTTCCACAATATCACTTGAATTTAAGCACTTTTTATGATGGATAAATGTTTTGGTAGCAACTATCGTGTTATGCAGACGAGTTTTAGCTTAAGTTATTGATAAACAGTTGTTAGAAAAAAAATTAAACTAATCAAGATTGAGAACAAAGTCCACTCAACATTTTTCAGTGACTTTGTAACTCAAGTTGAACATATCGAAATCAAACAATTATTGACTATCGACTAAGTGCGAACTGAAGTATTTGTGAAATATTTTTATTTAACCATTTTGTTTTTGGATCAGTGTAATCAGAGCCTATTTATGGATTTCAGCTGATAAACATCACCTGTGTACTGGATGAGAAGAGACGTCAGGAATCAGTAATTGACAGTGACCAAAAATATACCGTGTTTAATGTGTAAAAATTCCCACAGCATAAGTCTGCCTATAAGTCATCCTTAAGTGGGCATTTGCTTCAAGGTGGAGAAGTGAGAGATAACTGTTTTGTTCCCTGCATCTTGACTGTATACCAGTACTGATTATCCCTATCAAAACTAAATTTTTGACATTTGGTACAGGTGGATGCATAAACCTTTGGAGTACAGAATTCCAGAAAACCATGAACCTTATGACTGTTAGGAATGATTATTCCCTATGAAAAAATGACCACACGAACCATGTGAAACACCACTGTCGCCAGAAACGATATCAAACAATCTAGATAAAACTTGACCTCTTGCTCCTAGGCTATACCTATACAACTGTGGTTCGATCAAAATATATAGACAAACATTTTTGACATTGTTGATTATTCTGTAAGAAATTTCGTACTGTATATTATCAGAGATGAGAGTTGCAACGAGACTTGAGTTCATGACGTAGTTATAGCTGACAAAATTTATCCAAACCGACGACTTCACTAAGGGTATTTCACGAAATAACTGGATAATTATGGAAAAATAAAGTTACTGTTACCACTGATAACTTGGTTATTCATTTACATTCTAAATAATCAGTTCATATACAGCTTTCCTTTAAATAAAGCTTTTTTTATTCCTTTACGTTCCCAGTGGAACATAGAGCTTCAAGCTAGAGGCTTGAAGTTTCGGTAGCAATGGTGTTTATTTTTACAGAATAGGGTTGCTAACCTCATCCCCAACCTTCCCTCTTTACCAGTCTTATTACTGGCTTGGCGAGGTAAAGGAGTGCGTCGGCGGGATATCGAACTCCGGACCACCTGCGTGGTCGGCGAACATTCTACCACTGTACCACCGACGCCCTTTAATTAAAGTGAACCCCTTAATTCCCATTTCAAAAGTCCAAAATGTAATGATGACTTATCAGAAAAAATGTGTATTTTAAAAAAGACAGTCATATTTAAAACTAACTTTCATATGAAGTCATTTTTACTCCAGGGTAAATAATTTCCTTTAAAAAGATGAACAATAACAACATTCATTAGACTGTTTATCAGGGATTTTTTTTAAGAAAAAATTAAAAATAAGGGGTTGTAGGTGATTGAATTACCTAGAGAATGAATTCCCATCACTCAATCACTCACTAATTCATCCATACAGGTTAAGATTTTCACACTGATTAAACGATGATATAATTTACAAGATGACGTTATCAGTAAAAATAATCGACATACTGTAATTGGTTCACCTTTCACTGCGTTGCTTTGGTTTATTCAGTTGTTAATAGTGATCAGGGAGCTATTAAGGTGATATTCAGAAATATATAAAGCGAAGGTATCTTATAAAATATCTTGACATTTTAATTACATGAGTCTTTGAGATATATAGAGTGTTTCCGCTGCCAGCTTTTTAATTCAGTCACCTGCCTAGATTTGACTCCTTTCTTTCAAACGACGGAATCAATAAGTAGAGAACGCCTTCAGCATATTATTCACTAACAGTCATTTTTTTTGTAATGACAGCTTAGGGATTAGATTTCAAGATCGCTAGGTGATTGATTATTTTTGCTTTAGTTTAACATATGATGTGACTGGAAACCGTGAATCAGCTTAGGATATAGATGCAATCTGCTATTGGTAATGCATCACGAGTTTGTTTCATTGAATAAAGAAATAAACGAAGATGATCTTGTTACTTTTGTATTTCAGGCTTGATGTAAATCTCAACAACTACTTTAATCAGAGAAGTTTGCTATCAGTATTTTATTGAACTAGTTTTCTGATTCCAATGCCAAATATTACTGTAATATAAGGCGTATTTGCAGAGCTATTCTTATTCGCACAAACATTTCATAGAAGCACAGACTGTTATAAATTATTAAGAGTTAGTTTGTAGGGATTTGATTTGTTTCACATTTGACCAGGGATTAATATCAGTTAGAAAACCATCGTAAGCGAGGCAGTCACTGAAAGTAAAGCTATTTCGTCCTAGTTTAGGACTCATCAGTATTAGCACTGCAGCACTAACAGACCAGCACTGAATAGTCAGCACACAAATTCTCAGCCTAATATTCCCAGTTTTTTCAACACTAAAAAAAACACTTAAAGCAACTGTTGTATTGTTCATTTTACGAGTAAGCCAATCAGTACCTAACTCCTTCATTCTCACTCACATTCTGATTATTGTCTCCACAAGTGACTGACAGAAAATGTGAGTAACCACCTTATAAATAACTTTTGGTAGATGAATTCTCCTTTTCTTTTAGAAGAAAAACCAAATATATCTGGTTATTTCTTCTTCAGCTTCCCACAGACTTCGTTTTTTCTTTCATTTGTTTATCTTTATAAGTTTTTTTGTAGATTACTCGATTCAAGTAGCTGTTTACTAGAATGAGTCACTTGTGTATAGATGACTTTGATTATGTTTAGGAATAAAGGAAAATAGACACTGTTAATCTCTTGTTTTGAAAAATGACTAAAGTCAAACAATGATGTAACACAGAGATATGTTAGCTAGTATCTTTAGCTCACAGAATAGAAAATAATTCGCCTTCTCTCCCCCCCCCCCTAAATAAGTCAACTTCTGTTTCATCTTACAGTATTATTCATCCTTTCATTAAGAAATGGCGTTAATTAATAACTACAAAATCTAAATTGATATATATACATATATATATATATATATATCATGGTAACAACAGCAGTATCTGTTAGCATACAAGTCAACTGTACTTCAAAAAGTACTTGGAACTGTGAATGAAAGAAGTAATTATGATTAATGATAAAAGTAATAATAATAATAACATACTCAAGTAGCCAGTTCCATCTGTAGACTTTTGACACAGTACATTCTTTGCCATGTCATTTTCAAGCTACAACTGAAGTGGTTATCACTATTGACCTTTGTGTTTAAAATGGAAACGAAAATAAAAAGTCATAAATCATACTGAATTTTGATTGAAAACAAAACCCTAGAGATTTTGTTATATCATTTAACCTGTATTATATACCATCTGTTCATTAATTAAATTAGTTGACTCGTTCTTGTGTTGGTCGCATAGCAACTCATTTTAGTAGAAAATTTAAAAAAGTGCCAGTTTAGTCAAGTTTCTTATTATTTGTAAAAATTGTTCGTTCTATATATATATATGCATAAAAAAGGTGATTAGAACTTGAGAGAAGAATCAGGTGCACATTGTGGGATACACATTGCGTTCAACACCATGAAGTAGAAACTCCACTGGACTATATGAACACAGTAAGTGAAATAATTTTCATAATTAAAACTGAGTAATTGAGGAAAAAAGTATTGTACTTGTTTGTAAGACCTCTTATGGTTATCAACTGCAAATGATGAATACATAAATTTCTATAGTACGTTCTGATTTCCCTCGTATGAGATTACAATGCAGTGAACCTAATTAAAAGTGGGCTGCCTGGCAAAATATTGTGAAACGAATAAGCTCACTAGTGAGTAGACAATCATCTTGACTGGAGAGTAAATGAAATGATCATTTGCGTTTTCTTTTCTTCGAAGTTTATCTTATTAATGGCCCTACTGAAAAATTTTTGTTCAAATATCTGAATTACCTGAAAGACTTCTATCAATATGATAGACTGGTCATGAACGCATGACATTAATTATCGTACATCTGACACACTATGTAACTGGTAATAACACTTCAGGATTTCCTCACGAACTGATATCGGTTAAAGAACCATTAGAAAACCACCAGGGAGTACTGGACAGCCGTTTCGTCCTAGTCTAGGACTCTTCATCAGTATGCACCCACCAGGGTTCGAACGAAGGACTTTCTGGTTACAAGGCAGGCTCGTAGACCGTTGAACCACCGGGGCCCGATCCAACTGCCCATGAATTCCAAATTCTACCATTTCACGATACAGGGTGACCACTAGCCCAAACTGTGGTATATCGTTTGCTGGTTTGGCAGTAATTCGGAAGTAGTTATTCAGTTGACTTTGAATGATCCTATCAGCACTCAATGCAATACCTATTCGAATCACTTTTTACTAAACACAAATACATATATAAAAATCCGACAAAGAATGCAATATTCATTAGTTTTTGATCTGATTCTCAGTATTTTAGTACATACTATCCTTTGTTTTTCTCATAAGAAAGTGATCTTTGAATTTTAAACGCTACCTAAGCTCTTTTCTGTGTAACTAATACACGAACAAAATTAAATTCCACTCAAGGGAGTGGAAATACCACAGGTAAACTAACAGATGTTAGATTTTCAGAAATAAATGGCTTAAAATGCTTTCTTTGAAGTGATCAGAAGTCATAACATATTCGAGTGTCATATCTCTCCTGATAAGTTTTTTGATGACGGCATTGTTACTTTCTGACTTAGTAATATACCTTATCTAGAAGAAAAACAGGTAATAAATGGCCTAATTTTATGTTTTTCCGACCTTGAAAATATTGATTGTAGTTTCCAGATAGAAATTGATAAGAGGACAACATTTTTACGACGATAGGCGTACAAAAGCTTGTGTTCTCTTTGCTTTCTTCATATACACAGATATACACTGTCAGTTACGGACTGACTGATTGACAGACGTTGAATTACTACCCGACTCAATATTTAGTACTTGTGGTAAACGGAAACGTACAGTTATACCGTTTCTTAACAGACACTAAAAACACTGCACTGCTAGAATTTTCATGAACAAGCCTATAAGATACTGATATTAGGCAATATCTGTTGATAGTTTTTGGTAAATAGACTGTATTATTAAATGGAACTTTCTTTCAACCATAAATATATACATAAATCAGTGAATAAATAAAACAAATACTTGCCATAAGTACATTAAAGTTTATTTAATTAGTCACTTTAAACATTTATCTTGTCTGTTAGTCTTAACAATACGTCAACATATCTTAAATAAAATGTTTGACAAATTAGCCAAATGTGTTGCTTACCTTTTGTTTGTTTGAAACAAGTGTCTGTATCCCATGTAACTTGACAATTAAGTAAATATACAAAAGAACAATTAATTTAAAAGTTTTGATTGTTTTTTAGCATTCCACAGGCTAATAGAAAATGTCATAATAGAAAGGACTTGTTTGAAACTTATTTGTGGCAAAGCTATCCATATATTATATGACTTGACTTAAGCTGTTCAATCACCAAATAGAATATACTGCACTTCGGTGTATATAACTAAGCCGTGTAATCAGCGTTTACAAAAATAAGCTTTCTTGTAGTTTTAAATGTGCAGATAACATTATGAAATTTCATAGCACAGTAAGAAAATTTTCTACAGGACGATTTATCTGGTGAGGTGGTTTATCTGACTTACTATAAAACACAGAACTTTCTAGTTTAACGATTATTTGATGTATGGAGAAACTTTCTATAGTTTGGTTTGTAAGGATTAGTTATGTTTTACGAGTTGATCACGGACTGATATCAGTTAGAGAACCATTGAAAACCAGGGAGTACTGGACAGCTGCTGTTTCATCCTAGTTTGGGAATCATCGGCAGTACGCACCCACTGGGATTCGAACCCAGGACCTTCCGGTTAGTGACTTGCTACAGGTTGGAGCTTCCTGCAGTTCTAGTGAGAAGTCGTGACCAGTGAGGTCCAATTAGAAGTCACGTGTGGATGGATTTCCACCAACGACAATAGTTGGGGTCGCGCTAAAATCACGAATTGGTAGAAGTTAGAATTCATGAGCCATTGAATCGGGTCCCAGTGGCTGAATGGTATACGAGCCAGCTTGCCTTGTAGCCGGAAGGTCCTGGGTTCGAATCCCAGTGGGTGCGTACTGCCGATGATTCCCAAACTAGGATGAAACAGCAGCTGTCCAGTACTCCCTGGTTTTCAATGGTTCTCTAACTGATATCAGTCCGTGATCAACTCGTATGGAGAAACATTTTCTCTCAGAATGTGTAAGGAGTTAAGTGATTCTTAAACGACAGCTATCAGATAATATCAAATGAAACAGAAGAAGCAGTTGAGCACAAGACCAATTCTCTTTGCCTGACAAATCTTCACCAACTGTTAAAAATGTTGACCAAATAAAGAATACAGGTATCACATATAATAATTCGTATCCTACTTTGAAACTCATAAATGTGGATGTCAGTAGAAACATTTTTAAAGATAAAATAATTCACTTGGATGAACTTAAATTTCAGATTTTGGTTACACGACTGTTACTGCCTAACGGAGTAAACTGTTGCTATGCACTAGGGCTTTTCTGAAATTCGCAAGCATCTCAGTAACTCTTCAGCTGTATCGTGTGAATTATAAATGAAAATAAAATTCCAGTGATAAATCTTAACAACATTTTAGGGAAGCATGCGCCTATGCTGTTTCTAAATCTTTGCAATAAACCTAGATTTTAAACGCTCTCACTGCCATAGTTAATGATTCGGAGAATTATTCTGATATAATTACTTAGCTTAAGTTAGACAGGTAGGTGTAAATCGAGTCTATACGTGCTTAAATGTTCATTTCAACTCACTGAAAATCCTTTGTTGTTATCTATACATTTTAAAGGGTGATAAAATTGTAACATCACACATGATTACACTTTGATTAGAATCACTCACCCGATAACGAATGTGAATATCACAAGCTTAGGAGAATTTACAATGATAATCTGCTCAAAAATGGATAAAAGAAAAAATTATGAACTGAATATAGTAGAATTAGTGCAGTGAGGCTGAAATGACATAATATTGAATGTACCACACGAAATTTTTTAGAGTAATATTTACTCAGATAGTTATTTCAAACATGTTATCTCCTAAGAAACTGATTTCAATGACATCTACAATATACCATTAAATTATTCAAGGTTGAGCGTGAGTGTACTTGTAGGTTTCGCATTCACACAATGATTGGGTTAAACCTGATGACTGAGGTATATTTGTTAGTTGATAATTATCGGCTATTACGGTAATATCGGATGCATATGTCGTCCTATTCGGGTCTCGCCAGGTAGTATGTGCCTGAATACCGGTGAATAACCTTATCCCTAATGAAACTCGAAATAAGAACTCACTGCTTAAATCCCTTAAGAACAAAAAAGGAAACCTCCTCCAGTTTTCTTTGAGAGAATTAAGTCATCTAAGTCTTAAAATAATACTATTCATCGGCTAATATTTCAGACAAGATTGAATATCTTTAGCGACACCCGATGTAACCCCAAAGCTTTAAAATCTGCTTTCTCTGGCCTTGCTTCATCATCTTTGTTGTGCCCCTACGACACTGAGCAGTCATGTCTTAGCGCTCATAGCTATCAGCTAGATGAACACTGTAGAGACTAAGCGTTATAATCAAAGAAGTTTATAACTGTCTCAGAAATGAATTAATAGGAAACGCTAGGTCTACGTATAGCTGATTGTATTTGCCTTCTTAAAGATTATTAAAATAACCTAACTCATGGAATATTCACATTGGTCATCAAACACAAAGTTATTTTCATCTAATTAACCAAAATCAGTACATCCTTACATATAATGCATATGAAAAAGCTTTTAAGCTTTGTTGACGATGTCAGTTTAATCTAATCATCTTTAAGAAGTCCTCTACCTACTTCTTACTTCACATTTTCTGCCTTGCCATTCGTCTTCTCGTTTTATTAAGTCGTTTCACTTTATGATTAATATACTTTATTTTCCCTATTTTCTGGTCCATTTACTCATAAGAGCATAGAGTTTATTCGTAATAGAAATTATTTATAAGAGTATCTACTTATATACAAGTTCATGTACTAGTTCATTTCAAGTCCAACTAGTTATGTTCCAATCATTTCAAACTAAATTTCAGCAGATTTTTGATACCGCTCTGTTTAATCGTCATTATGTATTGGAAATACTGAATAGGCTTAGCGTGTGAATAATTTATCGAGGAATTCACTGAGTTAAGCAACATCACTGTTGTCATTCTAAATGATCCAAAGCTGTATACTGAAACCATTAAATTATGTCGATTTCAAAGCTAAACAGCTGAATAGTGTAAAGGCGAAACCGATTCGTTGTGGTCTGAACGTAGTGCACTGATCTTTGCATCCTGCTGTATAGCTGTCTAAAGCTTCCTTGAGAGATGTACAGTGACAAAACGCTCCAAGAGCAGCAAAACCACGATCTTTTGTCGAGAGGTCTATGGTTCTATTTAACAATAATGATGCAACAGACTCAAAATTACCTTAGCAGTGCCGCTAGACAGCTTTACAGACAAGGTAACTTTCTAAGTACAAAACAGGTACCGCTTAACAAGATTCGTTAACGGAAATTCAACTGTGAGAACTACCGCAGGACCGAGCAGAATATTACCAGAATGGTGAAATCAAAAACTTTGTCAGCAAGAATCAGGCACTAAAAATTCCTACAGGCAGTCCAATTTCAGAATAATCTGTATTCATTCAAACGAAATCACATCGTAGAGCACATTACTACTTTGTCGCACAACCACCAAGAGAAGCATTAAAATTAGGCGATGAACAGAGACAAAGACAACTAATAGGGATCGAGTAAATATGTGACATGGAAATGTCAGAACAGTGGTATGCAGTCTAGGAGAAAAAGGGATAATAATTACAAAGGTAGTTGAAACGTTCAAACAAGTGTCAATATTGTAACTGGATAGTTCAGAAGGGATTTTCCAAAGAATTATTCAGTTACAGTTCATGGGCTATTGAGTCGGGCCCCAGTGGCTGAATGGTGTACTAGTTTACCTTGTAACCTGAAGGTCCTGGGTTTGAAACCCCAGTGGGTGCGTATTGCCACTGAGTCCCAAAATAGGATGAAACAGTTGTCCAGTACTTCCTGGTTTTCAGTGGTCCTCTAACTGATATGAATCCATGGTCAAACTCGAAAAATTATTCAGTTGTGAATAGCATGCTTTATACAAAATGAATCAGGTAGTCTGAATGACACTTTAATATTCTGTGGGAAGTGCTAGTAGGATGTAAATAAGCAGCCTTTTACAAATAGTTGATGGAAAATTCACTGTGAATATCATCAAAGACAGTTTAATTGAAGAAATACAGTACCTCTTAAACTGAGAAAGATTTTACACCTTTCCGTTCCACTTACTGGGTCACCTGTACCAAAATATCGTGGGGAGAAAAGTTATTTGTTAACTGAATGTCATCATTTCTAACAAGCTTGATATATCTGTTGATCACTAGCTCTAGAATACAATATAGAAATAAAATTGAAGCATTTAAGACTTCAATATGTCTGTTTGTCTGTCTGTTTTCGACATAGAACTTTGCACATATGTACGGCAGTTCAAGTCGCCACACTCCATGTAGCACACAAAGCAAGAGAAGAAAGTAGGAGAAATGCATAATAAAGACAGTAAACAGAGGTGTGAGACAAAGGTATAGTAATAACGAAGATCAAAACAGTTTAATTGGAAATCATAAGTCACAAGGAGTGGATGCATCTGCGCCAGTCATCAATGAGAACGATTTTGAGCCATGTCACCAATTGTTTCCAGCCATTGGTTTTTACCATCCCAAGGATCCCAACCAGGAAGTCTACACCTTCCTACGTGACTGGCTTAAACTAACTGTTGTAGATTTCATTAACTGGTGCCATGTTTTCGTTTGACCACCGCTAGCTCTTTTCCAGCCTGACCCTATATCAGCTACCATTGCCCATTGTCGAGGAAGGCGATGACTAGGCATACGTAGCATTTCATTCGATGTAATTTCACAGTCTCGTCGATTGATTTCCCCGCCTTACCTAGCACTCGACGCCTAACCTCAATATTGCTCACCTTATTATACCACTTCACGCGGGGGATAGAACGCAGACACCTATGATCGAAGACAGCTAATCTTTTCATGTCTTCTGCTCTCAATGGCCAGGTCTCGCAGCCATAAAGGAGGACGGAGCGGACTGTTGAGCAGTACACACGCCCTTTGGTCGATAGTCGAATATCACGTCTACGCCAGAGACGGCGTAAACTGGCATATGCGAAAGTAGGCATTCAATATTGAAAAAATTTACATTTCTCTTACAATTTACGGTAAAGATTAACAAGCAGATGAGTTTTTTCCTACATACATACGTTAATGTATTCGGCATTGACACTTTCTCTGAGGTAATTAGTTTAATCACAAAGCATTCACTGTCTTTCTAAATAATGTATTCATTACTAACTGTAAAATAGTGCGTCGCTGGTACAGCGGTAGAATGCTCGCCGACCCCACATGTGGTCCGGAGTCTGATCCCCGGTCGATGTACTCCTTTACCTCGCTAAACCAGAAGTCAGACTGGTAGAAGAGGGGAGGTTTGGCGTGAGGCTAGAAACCCCATCCCGTTAAAGTAAACACCACTGCTACCAAAACTTTAAGCCTCTAGCTTGAAGCTCTATGTTCCACTGGAAACTTAAAGGAATAAAAAAACAATAAAATAAAAACATCGAATACATCTACCTTGGCTACAAATCACGCTCACCCTTTGAACTGAATTGTATTCGTGCCGTAAAACATCAAAACTGTTTGTTGTTTAAGTGGTAAAGTTCACTTACACCCAGTGAGATGCAAAATGAACAGAAAATGTGTTTGCAGTTTATTAGTTAAATTGTGAACCATCTTAGGACATGAGAAACAAATGATGCCGAACTCTCTGAAAAATTATATAAGCATGTACAATTAAATCGAAACTATAAAAAGACCTATAGTTCTGTAATGAATAAATTAAAGAGAGCAAGGATTTTTAAGTACGTCGGTGGTGCAGCGGTAGAAAACTCCACAACCACGTATCTGGTCTGGGATTCGATCCCCAGCCGACGCATTCCTTTACTTCGCTGAACCAGTAATAAGACTGGTAAACAGGGAAGGTTGGGAATGAGGCTAAATACCCAATCCCGTAAAACTAAATACCGCTGCTACCGAAAATTCAAAGCTCTGTGTTTCACTGGGAAAGTAAAGGAATAAATAATAATAATATAAGGATTTTTAAATGATAGTGATCAACCATATTTCCGAACCATTTCAAGTGTGTCGCTAAATTCACTCACCTTCCGTACCAACTAATCGGATTTTCTCTGAACATGTTGGCCAGTAAAACTACATTTAAAACTACTGAATAGACGAACTGAGTTTAAGCGGAAACTGCGAGGTTAATTTCCTAATTATTCACAAGATTTTATTTCCATGTATAAGAAAGTCTATCAAATTACTTTACTATTTACACATGGTAATATAGGATAAGACCAGCTTATAAATATTACAGTAATAATTATGGGAAAATAAAGATTATTATGAATCTTATGGGAATTAATTAAATATTAACAATATTACTGGATGCAATTTTCCTGGATTCCTTCAGATTTTATGTTAAGCTTAAAGTTATCAAACTAGCTAATTCAGAATGTCATCAACGCTTGTCACTTAAATGTATGTACATATTATGGAAGATTATTTTTCATTTTTTTTATTCTAACTTGTACTTTTTGTCAAAATTTAGCTTTCAAAGAATTCATGATATTTGACTAGAAAAACTTTCTGTTTGTCTTTTTATTTTCATAAAAAAATAATATATATACAGTGTAATGTAGGAGTGAATAGCATACTTCAACTGTTGGACATTTATTTCATTTATGTTCTACTTTCAAAAAAAACATATTGTCAACTCCACTTGAAATAATTTACTTTGACAATTTCATAATAGGTTATATTTATTTATATGATAGAACTAAAACACATTTTCACCGAAAAACTAAGTGTAACAATAATAAGTTGAGAAAATGGGTTTGTCTAAGTGAACGAATTGATAGAATAAATCTCCTTTTTTGTAAAGCATGACAACTGTAGAAAATAGGGCTTCAAGCTACAGCTTTGAAGTTTCGGTAGCAGTGATATTCCCTTTTTGCGGGACGGGGTTGCTAGCCTCATCCCCGGCCTTCCCTCTTTACCGACCTTATTACTAAATTTTTGAGGTAAAGGAGTGCGTCGTCCGGGAATCGAACCTCAGACAACATAAATGGTTGGAGAGGATTCTACCACTATGCCACCGACGCACCATGAAAACTGTAGATAAGTATTTTGGTTGGAAATGTGAAAGAAAAGCTTCGAAGTAAGATTACATTACTTGGTGTCTAAGTGTACCGAAAGGTGGAATTTGAGTACCGCATATATGGCTTGTCAAAAATGTATCAAGTTATTCTTCCTGCACTATGAAACAAGCAGTTGGTAATGACTGATGCGACCTCTAAATAACTAGCTGGTCTTCTACCGACTGAATTATGAGACCGAACTACTAATCGTCTTTATATCATAGTACTTGAAAAGGGTTTTCCCCTGTTATCAGCAAGAAATAGTTTCATTCAATTTAATAGTAAATGAAAAATAGTCTTTTGGGAAGATTTAACGTAAGATACACATTTTTAGAAGAAGTATACGAGCTTAAATCTTGACAATGTGCTACGACTTCACTGGGAATACTCAAAGCTTAGCCGAATACCGAATTCACAGCTTGAGGCAGTGATCGATTTTGCATACTTCTTAAACGTTATTTCTTTAACTGCTGTCACTGATGCAATGATTAAGTACTTCAAATGGAATACGGCTTAATGCCTTTTTCTTCTCTGCTATTCTAAGTACAGTTTTGCATAGAACTGGCTAATTAAAACTTCATTTGAGCTCTATTTAGAGAAATTGCTCAACACTAACAGTTCAAAGAAATATGAGTCAGACTTGATCTGTTCACTATTTTTACATTATTCAACACTTGACTAGAAATACAATTAATTCTGCGTAAATAATGAAACCTAATTTTAGTAATTTAAGGAGGAATATTTGCTTCCCAAAGGAAAAATAACAATCAGACAAGCAAAATAAGTTTCGAAATTAGCAACAATTTATTTCTGCTAAAGAAATCAAATGTGCAAATCACTTTCCTTTGTTCTTTGAAAATGTAAACTTCTCTGCTGCCTTTGATACTTAGTTAAAAGATACTTCCGCTAAGCAACATTCTGTACAGTGATTTCCCAGGAACTCAGGTTACAATTATGTCACTTCGGTTTCATCATCCTCACTAATTTTCCTCAATTTTTTGCTCCACATATTTGCAGCTGTCTTCTGTTGGTAAGTATTCTGATTCCTGAATTCTTTTAGTATTATTTGTAAACAAGCAGTTGAGAAAGTAAAATAAGGAGTTCAATTTTGTGTTTCTAAGCGTAGGTTATCTCAACTCTCCCATAATTTTTCATTAATCATGAGTTTTCTTTCATAGAAAAGCTTATCAAGCGAATTCGCCTAAGAATTAAATTAGAATGATCCACGGATTGGGATCATTCATTGTGGTCTTTAGAGAGTTATTTACATTCCCTCAAACGGGGGGGTGGGGGTCAACTGATTCTGTATAAAGTGACTTGTCATCCGTGTTTCCCGAGGAGATGCTTCGATGAATATTTTCTAAATGTCACTTGCAGGCAATTGTATAGTCGATAGTCTTTAATTCTGTTAAGTGTTTGTTGATTATGTTGCTATCAGTGATGGCATCAAACTTATTTCAAGGCTTGTGTTATAACACGGAGCGAATATCATGAGACTGTTCTGATATTTATGGATAATGCTTTATCTTCCACGTTTTTCATCTATTGAACAGGTATTTCAGTATTATACCAAAGTTAGAAGGTGTGTCAGCGTCTTTCAGGTGATTGTCATAACTACTGATTAGGTAATCGGAATGTTTGCACAAGATACAGTTATCTTAAATGACCAAATAACAGTTATAAAAGCCAAATAGTGTAAAATAAATTATGCAGTCGGTGAAAAGATATAAATCCCTATACTTTCTTTATTTTCATTATGATTTACACGATTTTGTCAGTTCATTAGCCGACGAACTACTCTGCTTTTTAACCAAATGTCTTACTGTCCAGAAAATAACATTGGAAACTAGTGTGACTGAAAAATTGGGGAACAATTATTCTAAAAGAAGTGATACGGTTTTCAGGCCGAATTACGCATACATACCTGTCATTTAAGATAAACCACTTTGAAAATGAAACAAAGAGATCACTCACACAAAAGGTTTTGGAAGACAAATCTATGACTAACAATTATTTAACAAAGTAAATTAAAATTAGATGAAGAATCAGGTGAAGGTTAGCAACGATTTAATTGCTTGGTTACAGGATTTCATCATGAGTTGAAAGCAGTTAGAGGACCACTGAAAAACCACCATGAAGTACTAGACAGCTGTTTCGTCCCAGTTTGGGGCTCCTCATCGGTACGCACAGACACTACAGAGGTTCGAACCCAGGATCTGGTTGTAAGGTGAACTAGCTCGTAGACCACTGAGCCACTGGGACCCGATATATTGACCCTTGAATTCCAACCTCTGCCAATTCATGATATGGTGCAACCACTAGCGAATGTCACTGGCGAGTATTTGTCCTCACACCCGACATGCTGTACCCCACTTATCATGAGATTGAGATTTTTTGCTTAGATCATTTTTGATTTTCCTGTTGACTGATTCTACTGGACCGAAAAGCTTGGTCTCTGCTGACCGTCAAGTCCAAAGTTGGATGAATTGGCAGTTGTGGATTCTAGTATCGGCCTAGACAATACATTTACACTGGTTTTGAATTAACCAGATCAAACAAACAGCTCAGCTAGATAATCATACTAAATAATAGTGAGAATTTCAGTTCAAAGTAATAAGAGCCTGATCACTAGTGTAATACAAGTACTTATACAAAATCAGAAAGTATAAACGTGTTAATTTGAAAATTTACCTAGTAAGCAGCACAAACAACAGAAAATTATGTCTACGATGTATTTCCTGTCTTAAGAATTCCATGTTGTTTAGGTACCATACTGCCAGAGGGTTAGAAACGTCGGGATTTTTGTTCACATTAGATGTTTAAGTGATGAAAAATTATCTCCATTTGCAGAGCTTTGAACCAATTTACTAAAATTCAGTCGCTGCATAGTTCACTATTTACACGACTTTTATCACTTTGCATCATATAACTAATTCATAGTGAAGCTATTCAAGATAACTAAAAGTAACTAGCCGGCTACTGATGTAATCAGGGATAATTTAAAGTACAATAAAGATGTGAGTCTAAATTACCGTTCAAGGAAGCCGACGGTTGAATGCCTGAAGCTATTATGAATCCCATTTTAAATTGAGTCTGTAACCATTATATTAAATTTAGGCCATTTAAAAAATTTGTTTTGCATACTGTGGATGTTAAATTTGTTCGCAACTTAAATAAAAGCTCAACACTGTTCCTGTCGACAATCACTTGAAAGTCTTTAACACAATCTGTAAATTATGGTCAGTTGACATGACTACTATGTATTCTCAGCATATATACGATCCACCTCCATTTGCCTCTACATATTTGTCGAGAGATCGATTCCTATCGATCCGTTGACTGGCTTTCTTGTTGCTTGTCTTTACTGGCCAGCTGACTTCATTATCGAGCCAAGAGGATAGCTGTTGATGGGAGTCTGCGGTAGGCTGTTGGAGATTCTTTTCGTGATGTAAGCACCAAATCTCTCAAACATACAGAAGCACTGATTCAAAAGACGTTGGTGTTATAAATCCGTATGTTTTTCCTGGTGCTAACTGAGTACTTGAGATCTCCATTGTGATTTCAGATAAATGAAGACCTATCTCGTCTTTGCTGTCCTCCCTTTGACGCCCATCCGTACTGCCTGATTGTGTTTGAAAAGACACTGCCCAAATAGGTGAATGAATTGACATTGTTCATATTTAGTGCTTGTTGTTGTTGGCGGGGTATCTTTATCATCTCCCTCTTCATTAGGTTCACTTAGCGGTCCTGTCTTCGTTTCCTCTTCTACCAACTTATTGGTTTTCGCCTGTAAGTCTTCGAGTGTGCGTGACACTAGACATAAGTCGTCCGCGAAGTCCAAGTCTTTTAAAGTCTTCTTGTCGGTCCAACGTGTGTCCATCTTCTCGCTCCTCATTGCTTGCCACATCATCCAGTGCACCACAATAATGGAACACCATTAGTGGTAGTAGGCAGCCTTATATTACTCTTATCTTGACTTTAAGGGCTTCGCTGTTGTGGATCAGTTGACATGTGGCATATCGTATATATCCTGAGTGAGGTTGATGAAGACTTCAGACTCAATTTAGTGTGAACCTTCAAGAATTCAAGAAGAGATTTGTACAATAAATGAAAATGATACTGGCTTCTGGATCTTAGTATTGAGTCTGATCCCTACAAAATAAAGTACGAAGTGTCAGTAAGGATGCACATCTTTGTGACGAAATTGTAACCATCATTCAGGCCTAACAAGAAGTGATGCCTACAGCGGAAAATGAAAAAAAACAAGTACACTGGATTTATTTTTAGATTTTATCTTTTTGTGGTAATCAACATTTGATGGTTTTATAAATTTGAATAAGTACATATATACAACATTAATAATCAGATCAATACTACCTGACTCAATGGATTATTTCATACTAGGTTATTCATATCAATCTGAGACTTTCTGAGATTCTCCATTAAAATGGAAAAAAACCAAAGTATCAACAATACAATAATGTCTATAAATGGAAAGAAAAAAATCACAAACATTTATCACCACATCTGTCAAATTTTCCTGTCACATATTTACGAATATTTCCTCCTTATTAACATTAATAAAATAGCTCCTTTCTACAATATGAAAAAGACAGAGAGAGAGAGTAGGAATGGACTCAATTTTATGTTTAGTGAAATTATCACTAGTGTGTGATTCATTGAAGCATAAGAATTTTAGCTCTTTTTTTTGTATCTTTACTGGACAATTATTTCCCTTGAGGAATGAAAACAATTTAAGAAGAGAATTCGAGAAAGGAAGGATGTTAGGTAGATGAGTATAATAGAGGTTTTGTTCCAGATCAATGATATATATATATATATATATGCATATGTATATGCGCATTTACATATTTACATAAAAATGTACATTCATCTGAATTTTCCTTTTTGTCAACTTACTCAAGTTCGAGTATCTTGAAACTATGCACTGGACAAATGTAAAATAATGGAGTATAATGGTATGAAATATATTCATACATTCACATCTGAATAAAACATAATGAGTGGATATTTAGAATTCCGCAGATGTAATTCTTCTGCAATCACTGAGAATTGATGCACCTGATGATGTCTTGCTGAACCTTATGTTCTACTCGGAATCAAGCGAATGACCAACAAGACAACAACATATGTTCTTGTATTTAATTTGCCATCCTTTCTCATCTCGTGCCTGTAAAATACAGAGTGTAATGGGATGAAAGATGGGGGAAAATTGTTTCAACTGAATTAATAATTATTTAGTTGGCTAGTTTACAAATTGTGATCTTCGTCTTATAATAAATTAATTTGCTCAGCTGTCCTTGTATCAGTTTAGTGAATAAAGGTCAAGTATTCCCAGTAACTTACCAACGTTGTTTCCATCATCATTAGATTAAATTACTGCATTATCCAAAACAGTTTGACTAATTTGATGCAAAATGAAATTCAGTTTTTTCAGATGTTCCTTTACACGTACTTGATTAGCTCTGGAATAGATCACAAACTGATATCGGCTACAGAACCGCTGAAAGCAAAAGGGTACACTACAGCTGTTTGAGACTGTAGAGTATTACGCACCCAAAACTCCACCGGGAATCAGTCTAACTTTCAACAGTAGCTGACTACAAAAGGAAATTGCCTAGAGGGTCAGTGAGAAATCACGACCAGTAGGCTCCACCAAATCGGCTGGAAGAACAAATACTCGTCGAAAAATCACTGTTTGGAAAAGGTATATGGTAAATATGTCTTTTTGGAGATTTTCACTTTTTTGGACAATAAGCGTCTTCTTCAATACAGGACTGAATGAAAGTAAACGAGCGTGTTGCTTAACTATTCAACAGACTTAGGATTATGAGTTAACTGGTATTTGGACACATTTATTCTAATGTATTTGAATAGCCTAGCCAAAGGCAGTTTACTTTCGGTCTTAATACAGTCAATATAACTATTTCTACTCATGTGCTATGTGAATGAACTAAAGGAGAAAAATATTTATTTTACTAACTCCCTCTGAGTATACCTCAACTGCGCGCTGAGTAGTTATGGGATAAAAAAATTAAAGCCATCTGTACAGCATTCTGTACAAGTTGGTCTAGTCTAAACTAGAAATAATGGAATTATGTAGGTAAAACATTTGTCCTGCTAATACAGATCAAGTAACATCACTAGACAAGCCATCGCTCGAGTGGAACCCGAAAGGGAAGCGGCGAGTTGGTCGTCAGTGCAAGGGTGACTTGGAGGAGGTCATGTGAAGAGGAGATGAAAACGTGTGGGCAGACATGGAGCCAGCTGAAGACTCTAGCAGAGAACCGAACGCAATGGAGACGCACGGCTGAAGCCCTATGTTCCTCTAGGAATTAAAGGAAACAATGATAATAATATAAGCTTTTCAGGTTTTTATATTAAGCATTCCATAGAATTTTATGTGGCATTCAATAAGTCATCATCACTGGATTCCAAGTTACAGAAACTCACAAGAGTCAGTGATGATTTCGTTAGTTTGATTTATAAGACGTGAAGATGCTTGTTTTTGTTTTACTTTTAGACTCAATTAAAGTTAACTGTGGTTCAAATAAGTAACTTCCATTCTTGATAAGCCGATTTTATTGAACGATCAATACATATAGGTTTAGTTCACAGATACTTTAACTTCTCCATTAACTGTATTCCGCTATTATACTTTTACGGAGCAAAGTAATGTTATCCAAAACATACTTATTGTCCTATCGAAAATTAAAAAAAAAATAAATATACATGTAACTAATAGAAACGTCAGGTTCACCAATCAGTGCTTTCGACTGCTAGTGACTGTCAAACAAGAAACGCCCAAATAAATCCTGAAGTCAGAACAAAAGTCTATTCAAGGAACCTGCTAACCAAGTACAACATGAATAAGGCACAGTAAAGTGAAGGAGGAAAGCCGATAGTTGAATAAATAAATAAGTAAATAACGGGCGATATCTATTTCATCAGAAGTGAGTAAGACATCTCGGTAGCGTAGTAAGTAATTTTATGGAGTAGGTGCACCCGAACGACGCATTCCAAGTAGGAAATCGCGTGTTACAGGCCATAACGAAAAACAAGAAAAAAGCAATTCACTATAATGAAAACTGATAACCAGGGGCAATAGATGATAGACAAATCCATAAATAAATTTTCCGCATAACATATATATATTATTATCCTCACGTAGTAATTTTATTCAGAGTTTATTATTTAAGCTGGGATTTTCTAACTGCCTCTTAAACATGCACAAACATCACATTTGTTTTTATTAACATTTTTTATGACTATAACAAGAATAATTATATGTGTATATATGTATATGTCTGTATATACAAGAATCTCAACGGGAGGAAGAGAAAGGACATGTTTAATCCTTTATATATTTTATTACCCTGAGTGAAAATAACACCTTAAATCTTACTGAATATTTTGTTACACTACACAAAAGACAGTATGAGCTACGAGCATAAATAAAAAATAGAATGTCTCAAATATTAGGATACTGTTCGGTTAGACACAAAAACAACCTACTCTGAGTAAAAGAAACAACGCCCAGAATCACATAATATTCATTTACATATACATATATATGCAACGTTCCGGCTTGTTAACAGTTTCTCATTGAATCACGCAGCTCAAAAGCTTCTACTACTCATATATATATACATAGTGCAGACATGTGGTGAGACATATTCCATCACAGCCATTTGTCTGCACTGATAGACTATAGCCAAACCTAGCCAAAAAAAGACTTCATCGAACAGATATACAGGTATGTGCAGGAATGTATTATCATTTCTTCTTCTCTACTTTGGGAAAGTTCTAAAAGTACTACTTTAAAAAAAATAAATTAAAGCACCTAAAGTAATACGCCATGTCCCCTGAATATAGAAGGAGAAGTTATTTCAATTTCGGGAAACAAACAAACAAACATGGGAAGCGTTGGGGAAACAAAGTCAGTAATAATTGCCCATTGTAGTTTTCGCCCACCACTATTACAGTTACTTAAACCAGACAAAACATGGTATAACAGAGGCATCCTCACAAAAATTACTCATAATATTTCTGTTGTTATTATTCTAGATGAAAGGTGACAGTGTGTGTGTGTGAACTAATTGGAAGCTGACCACAGGAAACTGACTAAGAGATTTTTAGCCCATCACCGTTTTTTGGTTTACTTACATCACAAGGAAAAATCACAGTATGCACATTTATCAATGTGCCTAATTCTGTATGTTTGCAGACGTCAGCCTGTGACTCAACAAAGGTGACAACGCTTAGGCGACGCCTACTCACGCCTAAAATTGTTCCCATGAGAAAAAAATCCCTTTGATCTTTCACATATAACCTATCTACAACTTCTAATAGGAGATAAACAATTCCGTCTATCTTACTCCTAGTGGTTTTTCTGTTATTTAGTTTCCCAAAGCGAAGAATCATATTCTGAATGTTGTGTTAAATATGAGTGCTTTTGATTCTGCACGACCAAATGGGGGGGGGGGTTACATTATCGATGAGAAGATTATCAGAAAACTGATGATGATAATAATAGGGAGGAAATAGAGTTTTCATAGATATACTCCCTATATTATCTGCTCTGAGCATGCTTATATATACATATATGCATTTCACATGAGCATTTGGTCACAAATTTATAGATAAGTGAGTGTAAATCATATTCGTTAAAAGTAGTAAAACAAGCATGATGACCACAAAGTATAATAATCGAATATTCTCTACATCGATAACATAACGGAATGAGTTGTATAATTCGCCAGTATTTCATGCAAAAGGAAAGACAGGAGACTTAATCTACAAGGCTGTGAAAACTTTTTATAAAATCCACGTGGTCATTATAAAAGAAAAGTTATCCGTCTCTAGAAGATGAACAGTATCGCGTGCATTGTACATTCGCTTCCTAATATTTTTATCATTTTTTATTTTCTGAATCAAAGAAAGCATATTGTATATATATATGTATATGTACATCCGTTTTACGAAATCGTTATTCTTACAAGCAGTTAAGTTAGCATCACCATTCTGCTGCTGTAACAATATATTCAAAAGACATTAACAATTTTGTCAGGATACTGTTAGTTATAAAAATGCATTTCTGCCGCTAGTAAATGAAATATGTCTTATGCTAAAAGAGAAAAAATGGCCTTTTTGACTGAATTTTGTAAAAATTCTTTACTAAGGCATCAAGCGTAATTTATTTATTCCCGTCATCAAAATTCGAAATTATCGTATTTTCACCTCGTTTAACTCTAAAGTATGCATAAACTTGAATCAATCTTAATCTCAGTGTTTTGAACCTCTCAGTAGTAAATTTGCATAAATTTTGGTGCTGTTTAAGCAACTTTGAATTATGTAAGGGAAATATACCCGGTTAATTATCTATGGACATTTGAATATCTTATTCTATTTAATAACTTAATTTAAGAAAAATAAGTCAGCAGCTTAGACACATACGAATCTATTTAGCTTTATGTATCACTTTTTGGAGTATACGAAAACAGAACAAGATTTTGATGTATTGAGTCTGATTTTAATTGCTTTTTCATATTATGGTAGCTATCTATATCCTTGATTTTCGTATGTATATCTCTTCAGTCTTGCATAAATCTGGTATTACAAAGCAGTCTGGACTTCCTTTCAAAATTTAGAGATGACGTGTTCAGTTCAGTCAGTTATAACTAAGATTGTTTTCATTGAAATAAGTTACAAATTCATTTCACTATCTGTACAAATTTTAGATCAACAGAACTACTGCAGTTTATCTTAGCAAGAGTCTGCTACAATTGCCTGTACAAGTGCTATTGTCAGTTTTTAGTACAACTGAATTTTTGTCTTGACAGTGTTCGATTATTCCTACACCTGGTGTCTAGAGACATAAATAAGCTAAAAACTGTTCCTATCTGTCTTTTATTCAAGATCCTACACTATGCACATTTTTTTCATTGTAAATTAAGTACTAAACTTTATGAATTTGTTTGTTATTTTGTTGCAAAAGTAGAATTCCGTTTACATCGACATTTTGTTGAAATGACAAAAATATGCGCAATGCGACATAATATCCGATGGGGATTCTAGTTTTTTGTTGCTTCCTAAAAGAAGGAAAATTATCAGAGATTATATATACAGAGATATATAGCTCGGAAGAACACAATTTACTTGACTTTTTAATAAAAATAAAACAATCAACAATAATTATTTCTTTCTTTCAATCACTGTAATCGAAATTAGCCAACTTTGATGTTTCTTTGTCTCAGTCATCTGAAATAAATTGAAGTTTATGTGAACAGCCAAGTTACTTTGTTCTTCATGTTTTATTTTAGTGAACAGCAATTGGGGGATAATTTTATCTGAAAGATGAATTAAGTTTTTAGAAATTGGCTATAATAACCATATTAGAAGCAAGGACCGAAATTTCCCACAATCCAGGGTATTATACCTTGCTTAAACATTCTCTCTCCACGTACACCTTCATTCATTGTATCGCATTACATTTGACTTCTCTTGTGTTCTTCTTTGGAGTGTGCCAACTTGAACCATTGAAATTCGGTGCAGTGTTATATTTCACTAGATCATTTAGTGCTGCTGAAACATTGTCTTTAAACACCGGTCGGAATAACATTTTGAAAGAATGTCTACAGGAAATGACCTAGGGGAATTTATGCGTGAAATTGCAAAGTCCTACGCTAGTAAAGCAGTCAGATACTGGTCAAACATTCAGGTTCACACTGCTTGGACATCAAGTCATCAATCTAGGAATCACGAATTAAAGTCACCTTTTGTAGCCTAGTTAGGTACAGGGATTCGATTTTAATTCAGCTGAAAACTGTAGTCAACATTTGTTATATCCACATCTTGTCTGATTTGCAGAGATGTACAATGTTCTTCCGGTTTCATCATTTTATTGCCTTTCTATAAATACAGTTATACAACAGTCATCGATTAAAGAGTAGATACTTATTCACAAAGAATATCAGAGATTTCCACGATAGTATAATCTGAATGTTTTCACCGAATTTCAGTGTCCATCCACTGTAGCTACAGATTCAATATCCATAGTATAGTTATCTATCATTCACCTGTCTATGAGGAATACGAAAATTAACCCCAGAAGAAAATTATCCACGAAAATAAAGTGATGATTCATTTACTTTATTGGTTTTATGCTTAAGATGTGGTTTAGAATCATTTCCTGCTTTCAGTAGTCGACTTCCTCTTCATCTAGTAACTATAGCGATAGGTTTCACATGCTTTATATCGTCTGTTTCTTTTTTTCCCTTAATGAATTCATTAATATGCAGCGTTTGATATTTTCAGAAGGCTATTTAAAAGCATAGAATGCGAAAAAGAATAAATTAGTGGTAAGGTGACGATGACTGGTCAGCGTGTGTGTTGTGTATGTGTGCGAAGGTGTACAACTAAGTGTTGGATATTACTTTTCAATATCTTTCATTATTTTTTCTCACAACCGTAACACTAATAAGCTGTTATAAGCATGTTTTCCTAAGCTTTTTGTTTATTTCAGAGGTTTATTAAGGAGAATGTGAATATGTGTATTTTCTTTATTCCCTAGAGAAATTTTATTGCTAATACTTGACCTCAATATATATATATATATAATCTAGAGAGTTGAATCATTTATTTCCTTTATTAATCTATACACTTAGGTACTTCTCTAACCTTATATTAAAATCTATACATCGAATAGTCAGAAAAAAGGATAAAAATGTTTTGACAAGAGAACAATCATGTCTGAGTTTGACGAAAATCAATCAAACCAGTTTACTGCCTGAGGCGTTTTCTTATCTCCAAAGAAAAACTGATGACTTATTAGCATGCATGTATTAAAGAGAGCTCTGACTTGAAAAGGCGATGTATGAGATTGCCTCTTAAAAATGTATAAAGGGATACCAGTAGTTGCATGACGTTCCTAGCCTCTTTATTATGTCAGTATAGAGCGGAACACATTAGATTGCATCATTTCCTTCTGGGTAAAGACACGCAATTGATGATGGCTTAAGTTGTATTATTTTTTGGAGATAAACTGCGTAAATCAATATGAAAAGCGATGGAGGTTATTCATCCATCCGATTTTCTTCAGGAAAGTATTCAGGGAAAACTGTAAGATGCAAAAGAAGATAAGTGAAATGAATTTTCTAAACAAAACAAACATTTTTTTTCAAATAGCTATTTTCTTTAGTGTCAGAGCATTATCATCCCTTAGTCTACGTATACCATTAGGTTGCATGCAGTAACTATGACTCGTTGAACTATTCAACCTTGGTAGAGCATTTATTTTCTTACGGTGGTTAGAATAATAATGATTTCTACACGAAATAGTTACACTTGTATGACGCAGATGTAAAGTAATTTTCTTAAATGTGAATCATTCTCTTATCTCAAAACTGACCACTCAGTCTCCCGAACCTCAGCAAGGAACAACACACAACTGCTAGCAAATAAATATTCTCATTCTCGTCGTTGTCCGCATCAACAACATTCACGTCTCACCTGGCCACTAATACTGTGTCTCAACTGATGGAGCGTAATGTCAATCATCTCGGTGGGATAGTATGTCATGTGCCATCAGATTACCGTCATGTCTGTATTTGGCTTGTCTAGTATATATATGGTGTCCAGTCGATGTTTTAAAATGAAAATGACATCTTTAAGTAATCAGTGCTTAAGTGATTTTTCCACCTCATTATCCAGTACATGTTTAAGGTGTTTTCTATGAATCGTTTTACATAAATACTAATCTAAAATAATTTGAGATCAGAAAGTTTGAATTCAGGAAGTGATGGTCTCATCTACTGAAACAGTCTACGCCTGTTTCCCTGACACCGACAAGCAGTTATTTTTTATTAACTAACAAACTCACCGAGAATAGACTTCAGCACTCTAAATTATTTGCATTTTGCTCTATTTCCGTTCTAGTTACGCTTGGTTGCAATTCCCGGCTGTTGGCAGACCGTGCTATGGTTCCAGATACTTCATTTCAGCATTCTAGTGCTGCAACAATACAGCATGGAGCATCAGCTGCTCGGTAAGTTGATAAGTCAACAAAAATGTTTCCTGATGATTACGTATGTTGATGATTACATTTCAGATGTATTAGTCTTTTTGTCAAAATAATAGATAACAAACCGGTGAGCTTTTGTATACAAATCTCTCGGTCGGTAAATATGCAATTTTTAACTCTCAATTCATTTGAATGACTGATATCAGGATAAATTCTAGAGAATACTGCTTGCAATGAAGTGATGCAAAACGACTACTCGTTCATATTTGCATACTAAGTAAAGTACTGAAGTTTCATGTTGTCTAATGGTCCAAAAAAAGAATATTTGATCGTGGTGTACTCATCAAAGTATTCAAAAGGAATTATTTTGCCTTTAGAAACAGCTAATACTACCCACTGCTTTAACATGTTAAAACAGCTGCTCGGCGCCTTTCTCAGGAAATCGTGGTTATTAAGAGCTTATCATATTATGATAGAAACAATTAATTTCATATAGCATAATGATGATATTTGCAGAGTTGTTTTTCACACAAAGGTAAACATGAAAAACACTACTTTTTGCGTTTTGACCACATTTAAGTACTTTAAAAATGAAAAAAAATAACAATAGTAACAAAGCAAGAAGAAAAATGTAACATTTTAATTTTATTAAGTTTCCCATTTAAAAATATTGAGTAACAAGATAAAAAGAACAGCCTTATTGCTCCACTCAGCTTTCACTACATAACATATATATCTATATCACATCCATTATAGGAGGTGTGCTATAATTCAGAATTAGTCTGTTATCATTCAGTATTTACCAAGCCACCTACACTTAAACCATTCACATACATAGATTTTCAATGTTGTTGAGTCTATGAGGATTTTGTAACAATTTCAAGGGTATTTATGCCACCAACCAGCAGCATTGGAAGGCTGCTACTGTTCAAAAGCAAACAGAACCAAATATCTGTTTTATGATATTAGATGCAATACACCGAGTTGTTTGCAAAAGTGAATACTCACTGGGGACTTTTCTAAAGTTGCTAGTTCACTAAAAATTGGAAGACATTCGAAGTTATGAGCCACTAATTTTTACCTAACTCACTGTGGATGATTGGCAGTATTTTTTTTCTTTCAAACTGCTGTCAAGCTCTGATGCAATTAAATTTCATAAACTAGAATTAAGTAACTTTCCAAAACTTGCTTATTTTCATTGTTCTTCAAAAAAAAGCGATTTCGATTTGTGATGAACTCAACTTTGAAACAAACTTCTATAAATTCGAGTGTTGTCGCCTATTATATAATCGGAAAAGTTATCACTTGAAATGATTGAAGAATTGATATATGATTTGTTTTTCAATTAAATACTAGAACTGATGTGTAGCTGATGGTTCTTGTCGTCATTTTCTTTTGAGTACACCTTCGTATAATACCTCGAAAGTGTTTTAATACCACTCAGATATAAGTATAGGATACTCATAAATTATTATATATGGATGCCGAAATTTCCAAGAGAACTTTTACTTTTTGAAGGTTCAACAACGGCTGAATGCTCGTCAGTTACTGGGTTCCAGGTAGATATATCAGGATTATTGTAGAAAAAATACGTTCCAGGGAGTTATATAAGTACGATAAACGACTATATAAAGTGACGGTGTATTACAAAATGCCTGAAGATAAAAAGCATAAATTTATTATTATTGTTCCCTTGGGTTCCGAGTGGAATATAGGGCTTCTACAACACATCTCCACTTTATTCTATTTTCTGCCATCCTCTTCAGCTGGGTCCACGATTGTCCTAACTTTCTCATTCTTTGGCTCACTGTACAATGCATCTACTTGGACACAAGGATGAATCTAACATCCATTCCTTAGTGAGCACGACTGTAGAATACTGAACAAGGGGGGGTGGGAACTTGTTCGTCACACTCTTTTCCTATATCACTCAAGCAAATCTGTTTAAGAGACTGAATTGAAGTTGATGAATGTTCGATAAGTCTGTAAACTGGATAAATAAAAGAAAAGATCCCAATTTTCCAAGATAAACTTCAATCATAAAACAGTGAAAGTCTCATCAATGTTCTGTTGTTCAAACCCCGGAGCCTCAGTACAATGTACAATTCCTCTACGTTTTAGAATGAGTTTGACAGATCATTGTGCTATTACAATGAACAACTTTATAAATTTTATGAATTTCAAATAATCTATTTCAAAGGCATATGATTTTAACAGCAAATATTGCGTGCAGAACCAATTCCCTAGAAATAGACAGATCGCAGCTTAAGCAGGTGTTATCGATAAAAAAACAGGTATCTAAGCAACACTGAACATTTCGAACTGAACATTTTGACAAGTAATGTGTTTAAATTAGATTTATAAGAACTATTCACCTGCTCTTGTGTTTTCGCTGAGTATATATTCACCAGTTCAATGATATCAAATTTTCATCTTCTACATATTGCGTGACAATTTTCAAACCTTTATTTGACGTTAAAAGAAAGGCCAGTAAATTGCATTTTGTGAGAATCTATGTTTATGTTTAAATACATGTTTATCCCACTAGTCGACCACAAGTGCTATCTTAAAATACAAGGGTTGCATTAGTAAATATTCTCTCAAGTACAAAACGTTGATATAAATACATTTTGGTTACGAAAGTCGACTGGTCTAGTATTTCGTGTAGATGCCGTTCAACCTCAGAAAGCGAATGATGATATGCACATGATCAGCCAAAAATACGACAATAAATTAACATAGAGTATGGATTTTCATCAAATGAGTAATCTAAAAATCAAGAAATATCAGTCATCCATATGAATAAACCTGAGGAAAAATCTGACGCTGTCTTGACGTTGAATTGCAAACTGACAATATATAGAACCATATTAAAAGCGGAGTATAAGAGAATATTCTAGTTCATGTAATAACTCTACAAAATCTGGGTATTTTAAGATGTTGTACGAATTAAAACGAGGTAAAAGCCTTAAATTTAAGTCACTCAGTAACGTTAGTTGAGATGGTTATAAAATGAATTTTTCGGTTTCTTTTTACAGTACTACCTTTCATTCAAAAATAAAGTAGTGTACTGGGTGTATTTTAAATTTATACTGTTGAAGAGCATAAAATCATATAACACTTTAAGTATTAGTTTTGTAGGGATTTTGTTTGATCGATTGAAGGATTTCATCATGAGCTGACATCAGTTAGAGAGCCACTGAAAACCGTGAAGTACTGGATAGCTGTTTTGTCCTAGATTGAGACACCTCATCAGTACGCACCTACCGAGAATTGAACCAGGAACCTTCCGGTTACAAGGCGAGCTCGTATACCATTCAGTCACTGGGACCCGATTCAATGGCTCATGAATTCTAACTTCTACCAATTCGTGATTTAGCTTGACCACCAACCAATGTCATTGGTGGGAAATCCATCCTCACACTTGACTGGATGGACGTCACTGGTCACGACTTCACACAAGATGACATTGGTTGGTGTTCGCGCTAAATCACGAATAAGTAGAAGCTAGAATTCATGGACCAGTGAATCGGGTCCCAGTGGCTGGGTGGTATACGAACTTGCCTTGTAAGCGGAAGGTACTGGGTTCGAAACCCTGTCGCGGGTGCGTACTGGTGAAAAGTCCTAAACTAGGCTGATAAAACAGCTGTTCACTACTTACTGGTTTTCCAGTGGTTCTCTAATTGATATTAGCTCGTGATGAAATCCTCCAATCAATATAACATTTTAATTAATGTTAGGTGGGATTATGTTCAGGTGGTTAAGTTCTCGTACACAAAACTATTTTTAACTGAAGAAACATTCAATACTTCTTACTGTCTCACTAAGTAAATCAAGTACCTCATAAAAAGATTTTATCAATAGCCCACAAAAGTGTATAAACGACTATTTAATCCTGTCTGATATTAAAAGTGTGAGGTCAACTAGAAGCAGTTCTGCAGATACAAATAATTTATACTAATTAATAAGTATCTGTCGGTTTAAGCCAGTGTTTATGACGCGACCTGGAGATACTGGGTCGGCCCCTGGCAGGGTTATGAGTTTGCACTCCTTTTAGGAAAATTGAAGGGAAAAGTAAATAAATACCTATTAGACTACCTTTAACTAGTGTTAAGCTGTATTTCTGTTCTGTGTATAAATCTTATGGAATGATAGCAGCTATATATGAGTTTGCTTAAATTTCTCTGACAGTGTTATTCACTTAATCACCTTTCGGTAGAAATGATTATTCATTATCATATCTGGATATGACTATGAGCGATAAACACTTCGAAACACTTTCAATAAAAGTTCGGTATCCCTATTCTCTATACTAATTGAATAAACCAACATTAGAATATGCTTTATGACAATACTCCAATTATTATATTTCATGTCTGGCCAACCTAATAAATAGTGACCATGGAGTAAGAACACACCAATAACCTTGAAAGCATGCCGCTCATTGCATCTCAGAACCTATCGTTATTACAGAGCCAATATGAACTCTGTGTCCGACATCATATGCAAATGTAATCCTGGTCTCAATTTTAAGTACTGCTTAGACAATGGGTTGATATCGCGTTAGGGTTAGGATCAAGATAAGGTTTAGGGTTAAGGTAAGGATCAGAGTTTGCGTGCATTACTATTATCTGTATTTCTTGTACATAAATAAATGAGTGGGTGGTGTTTCATTGTTCATATAGGTGAAACCATTTTGTTAGCTATGAAACTTGAAAAATGATACCTTTCATCATACTTGGGAAGCATTTCTCAGTTACCTCAGGGTAAAATATCGCCTTCAATGTCTTTCATTATGTTTGTTTTTCTCGTAAATAAATGGCCTTCTGATGCAGAATATATGGCATCTCCTGCAGTCCAACAAATAGGATGCGTCCAAGGTCATCAGTACGTTCGCACTTCGTAGTCACTGTTCTTTATGTTTTCTGAATATCTGCTGACTGGTGCTTTCTAATTTTACTCACTATACTGAATATGAAATTTAGAAGCATGAAAATCACTAATGGCATACAATATTTCTATTGACAGACTTCTAATTTAAATTTATCTGGAGTAAACTTGAACATTTTCTACAGCGAAAGTTTATATGTTTAAGTAATTAATTTTAATAAAATAACATTTCAATCAAAGGAATTCAACGTTTTGAGTTAATTTACGTGGCAAAGACACTTCTACATCTTTCGGCTATTTCGATGCATTGATTACACACCAGAAACGAATAAATTAGCTTAAGTACACTGGAATGAAACTAAAAACAGATTCTAAGCAGCAAACAAAATTCCTGCTAATTATTGGATATATTTTAGTAAACGCACTACACACATCCAGAAATATCACTGCTACATTCCACAATGGAAACACATGTGGTTAATAATTAAGGAAAGAATGTATGGTTTGGCATTTATGATATCTAAGCACCTTTTGTTTACCGGTCAACTTCACTAACAAACGTCACGAGTTTTCATGACAGTTTCAAATGTCACCAGTAGATTTATATTGTTTAGGCCAACTTTCGGGGTAAAACAATTTCCCGGGTAGATAAAATAAGACCAGACTAATATCATTATATCTCATTTTCTCATACGATACGTTCACCCAAACTGTCAAAGATCATATGTATATATATATGTAACAGAAAATTATATCCTGAAGTGATATCCTTCCCTCTAAAGGATGTAAAAAAGATGAAAGTCTGACAGTTTAAAAGGGAAGATTCGTTTTCTAAAGAATTTAGATAGACAAATATAGTACTAATTCCGGGTGGTGGAGTGATAAAATAACTTAGAAATCAAAAGCATTTGAATTCCAAGTAGATTATATATATATATATATATATATATATATATATATAGTGCAATTATTCGAAAGGGCAGTCTGCGTATATTTCATCTTTACAGTTTATTTAGTCTGTCATTTAGGAAGGATGATGTGTTTGCCCACGTCTTAAGACTTAAATGATTACTGGAACCAGACTTAAGCTGGAAGGATGACAACTTGAAATATATTTTGTCTGTTATTTAAACAACCAAAAGAAATATTATATACCTGAAAACTGGTATGATAGCTTTGTTTACCACCTATACACATAATGACTAAAATCTCACAACAACATACACTACAAGCTCCCGTCAATAAATGAAGAAATCTTTAAATGATAAAGTTATGCACATTTAAACACTATACTCAGTGTACATAATGAAGAACAGTTGATTTACACAGGGAGTAAAAGGCATGATCATATAAAAATAGTGTTCAACATATTTAACATTAGTGCATAAACCGTGGAAATGGCTGCAATATGTCCAGTGACTGTGAACTTCTCTTAACATGTTCACCCACTTCGCCATGATATTCTAAGATGTAAATCAGTAGTATAAATGTTGATTTTCTGAATGGGTCAGAATTTGTGCATTTGTGCAGTAGGCAGAAATAGCCTTACTAATTTTATTCAGAATGCTCTCCCAACGTTACCGATTTAAATAATTATTTTCTGCATCAATCTAAAATTTCATGACAGCGCGACCAATTCGCGATGTCTTCTTCGATGAGTTACTTCCTCACCTTCAACCTGCTGCACCCTAGTGGTCAATACTTCCCTCAAGAACCCCAGGTTAACTTCCCAAATAGGGACAGTCGCTAGTGAGCGTCAGATTAATTTTCAAGTATTGGTTTTGTAGGGAATTTTTGTTTGACTGTGTGTGATCTTGAAGGAGCTTCCACAACCAACTATGGATTTGACCACTGCGAATAGATAATGAATTTTCCTGACAACAGAATATATTTTCAGTCGTAGTAAATTGACTGTAATTCATCCCATGATAGAAATAGAAAGTAATCTACTGTCCAGCTTTATTTCCTCAACTTTTACAGGATATTATCATAAGTTGTAAATGGGAATTTAACCAGAGCAATAAATAACTTTAAAAAAAAGATATTTTCCATTCATCACTTTCAGTGTTATCAGATAAAGCTGACTCAGATTATGCTTCCTTTTTATTGTCCTGAAGGATTATGCAGTGAAGTTTGCATTGAGAGAAAAATGAATAAGCCTTTCACTTCTGTGGTTATGAACATAGTGTCCACGTTGATTTTCATGATGCCTGATCCATACATGATTTATTTACCAATTAATCAACTGTATGAGTCATATAAGATGTATATAAATATATATGTATGTACCCTGATTCCTTGGTAAATGAACTGCCAAACAGTTTTTCTTGTGGTTCTATGTTATTGTTTTTACATTTATTTATTTTCGTAGGTCTATTGACGTTTTTCTTTCATAACGATAAAAAAGCACAACCCATTTCTGCCTAATACTTGGTAGGTTAGAGTTGTACATGTACACACACACACACAAAGAGGATTTATGTAGTAGCTTATAAAGAAACTGAGTAGAAGAGATAGAGACAGTCAGAGAGAAGTAAAATTCACGTAGACTGAATGACAAAGGAAGGAAACTGGTTAATATGTTGTTTTAGTTCTCATAAATCAAAATAAAAAAGAGTATTTATTTACAATACAGAAAACAATTCACTTTTTTTCTTTTAGAAAATATGTTGCTTAACCACACTTGAGTATTTATTTTCCTTTAACTGTTCCATTTGATCGTAAATACATATATTCATTGAAACAAGCGGTTAGTTAGAATCTTACTGCAATATTCATCGTAGAACGCTTTTCTTTCTTCTTTCATTAGCTTTATTATACCTTCTAAAAAGGACATACTCACTGCGAAATAATTATTTAGCTAAAACTAGAAAAAAAAAAAGAATTTTACCAGTTAAAAACTTCCTGAAACTGAATTTAATTATCCATTTAAACAAACTAAACTAGCGCAAGAGAGGGATTTTATGAAATCATAAAAATGAATCATAAAAATTCCATGTGTACCGTACTGGAATGTTATTTTCCAGCATAAGTAGGATACATGAATCATTAAGCTGCCTTCTATTAGTACACTACAAGTATTTTTTTATTATTATTTGCTTCCTCTGAACAACTATTCATTGGGGTTTGCAGGCATTCCAGTTTATTGGACTATGTAGTTATTGCTACTACCGTTGCTGCTGTTCTTTTAACCAAAGACATGTTTTGTTTATAGGGAGTTGGAAATAAACCTTTTAAAGGAGAATATTTTCAAAAAGATATACAATTCTTTATTAACCAGTGTTCTAGGAAATTCTATTAAGGTCCGATGATGTTTTTACATGTCAATAAAAACCAGTCATTAAATAGGGAAAACAAATGTTTGCAAAGTCAGTTGCGGAGCGAAACCTTGACTAGTAAACCGTTCATTTATGCGTATTTAAGAAGTAAAGGCTAAAAAGCACTTCAGTCAGAGATTAATTTAAGTCAGTGTTCACATTTTTATGCTTTTCGTATTCATCTGAGGTCAATTAGTGTGTGCTACACAATGAAAGCTGTCACTTTTAAATGTCACTTATTTTGATACTATCTAACACCTTAAAGCCTTCCCTATATGCTCAACCTTGAATAACTGCTGACGTAACAATGCCTGATAAGGTTCCTGTTACTTCCAGGCAGAAAAAACTATCAAGTGTCCGTCAAATGACAAGGTATTCCGGTAACTATAGAAACAGAAGAATAATCCCTCATAGTTGAGAAACAACTTCATATTATTATCTCATCACTTATTAGTAGTGTTACTGACAATACCAAGTGGTAACAAACACACTTGTTAGCAGCAGAAATTCAAGCGCATCAAGGTGGTTTTAGTTTTCGAACTGTTTTGTTATGCCCACATATTACTCAGCAAATCGTGGTGTCATCATCCGAAAGAATGAAGGCTTAATACCTGTCTACATCAAAAATATTCTATGATTGCTATCATAGTTTATATGACAGATGAAGTAAATTGTACATAAGGTGACAGTGTCTGGTCACATCTTTGTCTGACAACTAGTATTGCAGGAATACACGCATCAAATAAGTGGCAAGTTAAAATAATTTCAGTCACTGTCAGTTACAATGACCTCGTTATATTTTCATCACTGGTATGAAAATCAGGTGTTGCACACTGGCTTTCACAAAAGTCAACTACTATGACATTTAATATAAATTTTTTCTAGTATGAAAGAAAATAAGTAATACAAAACAATCAGTGTCAAATTGATGTCTGATATTATGCATCACTCTTAGGAGATGAAGCATAGAATTAAAAGGGTGGATTGGAACTGTCAGTCTTAGTTCGTTTTAACTACACACCCTCCATAAGACATTTTTTGCTGAGAAGTTGAGTAATTCAACAATATTCTCGTTATGCAACAAAAAACTAAATGATGAAAACAAAACTGAAAAGTTGGAAATGATGAAATGTTTGGCATCAAATTTGAAAACTAATCAGAAATCCGCAAAATAATTTACAAGCACGTAAAAAAATCATTTTACGAATTTATTTCCCTAGGACTTAATACTCTGTCTTTAATTGCCTTTTAGTGAAGACCCAAACGATCTCAGCCTTCAAGAACGCGCTTGGTGCCCAGATGCTAAAGTTGGAACAGAACTTCGTGAATTCATGGAAATTGATCTAGGTCGCCAGAGTATTATCAAACTGATTATAACTAAAGGTCGTGTAGCTCAAAGCAAAGTAAGCCCACTATACATTTTATTTAACTCTTTTTTAAAGGATATACAAAACTTTCATTACTTAGGGAGAAGATGAAGTTGGAGATGAGTGGTTTGAGTAGGATCTAAAAGATGTTCTACTTACTTTCATTTTTCCGTTAAAACTGCAAATTAACTGTCATTCTGGCAGAAATTTTAATAAGAATACATTAATATTTCAGTTCTTATTAACAAGAGATCAAGTGGACTTGCGTTAAATCTAACCTTTTGACCGAAAGTGTTTATTTATGTAAAATATCTTGTAGTAGATTTTTAGAAGCTACTGTGAACCATCGAAACGAGCAAAAGCTTATGAAAAGATTATTAGACTTTAGCACTTAGGTGACACCAGATACTCAGGCCAAGTTCATTATTTTATCATTCAAAAAGGTGTTGCAACGATACTGAGAAACCCATTTAGTTTTGCGATTTACAAGTTATGCGAGAACTTAGCTGTTGGTACTATCAAGCATTTGTGACCACGACTGACGTTTTGCAGGAACAGAATCGATATCGGGCAAAGTCAGAGATTTGAAGGACATTTTGGTTGCCGCTCAGTAACGTTCAACGATGACCACAAAAGTGAATCTGTTGTCAGCTATGAAGTCTCAAATTGTGAAGTTTCTGGTTTTGCCACTATTTAATGCAGTAATGCAATTTTCCCGAATCTTGTTCATGCTTCCCAAAAAGCCTCTGACCTACGTCGGAAACTCATCACCAAGTGATTGCTGATGTTTATTATGTCTCTACTGGCACATGTTACTTTACATCATGAAGAGAAGTTTTTCATTACATCATAGGAATATGGTTTCATCATAAAATAATGAATATTGGCATCTTAGGTGGATGTTTTTGATGTTTATGTGTTCTCTGAGTTGTGTGATCCAAAACACGAGTTCTGTAGTGTGTTTGGATTATTTAGTTTGCCTCAAAGTCTACTGTACCAGTTGTATTTCGTAGTCTTTTACCAGAAGTTAAACACATATTAATAATCATAGTGCAGCACTCCTGCCTTCAAAGGAATATGGGAGAGATGACTTATGCCTATCTTCAGCAAAAGTGGCTATCTACGAAACTTCATCAAAAGATGCCTAACCTGAGGCTCACTTCACAATGAAATTAGCTGAAGAGATGTCTATCAGGAGAATAAAAACCATACATTCGGCTCGAAGAATATAAAATTAACATGCATATAAATGTATGAATCGATTAAATGTTGTAACAATTTGAGATTCAAGTGCCTAAAAGAACAACTCAGAGTATTATATATATATATATGCTTATATTATGTAAGTAAGCTGTTTTTAGAAATTCTTTTGGAAATAAACAGCACATAGTACATATTATCATTTATTCCCCAAAATAAAGCTAACAAGACTGATGGCATTTGAATCACCTAAATAACAACTGTTACACAGAATTAGTAGTTTATGAGAATTTTTCACTCGTAATTTACATGACAGTTAGTAGGAGAATTGCAGGCATACATACATGAAACTATGTGCCACATTTCCTTTTCTCATGAAGTCTTTCTGTTTTCTTAACAATTTATTCACACTATAGGGCAGACAGACAACACCTTATTTCTATGTAAAATATCGTCGTGAATTGACTAGTACATGGTTTGATTATGAAAAAGAAAATGGAACTAAGGTAAGTCATTACTTCCTTATCACATAATGTGATATTACACTTTTTCTCATAGTTGCTAGAATTCTAGCTCATTGTCATCGACTGAAGATGTGTTAATCAAGTTAAAGTACATTATCTTCAGTTTTTTTACTATCCCAAGCATAAAACTTACCCATCTAGCTTGGTTTCAGCATGCTGTTAGCTAGGTTACACTTTACGTTTTAGCTTTTATTGGTCTCCCAGAAAATAAGCTTTATTTATCACTCTGTCCAACAAAGATGTAAACATAAGTGAAAAGGCAATATCAGTGCTTATTTTTATAAAATAATAGGTGTTTATTGACACTGGATAGAGTTGGACGAAGCTTTTGCACTAAACCACCAAGAATTTATTCATGTATCATCAGCTGCCACTTTCTATCTATCCATACCTTCAAATATTCCCGAATTCGCAGGTACTGAACACAGTCACACTAAATAAAATGGTCTTTACAACAACAATAACATGGAAACCACTCCAATAATATTTTCAGCCGTATGAGTTGCGGAGAAAAATCAATAAACTAAAGATTATTTTATTTATTTTAATCCTGTGTTCCACTCGGAACACAGGACTTCAAGCTAGAGGCTTGAAGTTTCAGTAGTAGTTAGATTAATTTTACAGGATGTGTGTGCTAGCCTCACGCCCAACCTTCCCTCTTTGTTGGGTGAACTACTGGTCAATCGGGGTTAAGGAGTGCAATGGCCAGCGATCAAGTCCCAGATCACATGTGGCATGATCCGCGAGTATTCTGTCAATCAAACACTGATGGACAGACTGAAAGTTGCAGAAAAATTGTTCTTGTTAAGATAGAGTATACAGTCAAGTACAAAAAGATAGAATGCAGTTGTCAAATATGAGGATAAAGATGATATTTCATTTACTCGATGGCTTCACATAGTTATTCAACTTAATAAAGCCATCAAACCCCATATGAATCCATGAAAACCTAAGATAAAACTATGTGGCATTATCATGAAACATTATACCTTTGTTAATCTGTATTCAGAAAATTAATGATACTTTCTCTAGGTAGTCACATAAGTTACTGATTGTGTATGATTGTTTTTGATTTGAAATCGTATTCTTGACAGTACTAACTTTTACTTCAGCGCTTAGCTGGGAATCAAGACGCTATGACAGAAAATTTCAATACAATGGATCCGCCATTTGTAGCACGTTATGTGCGTATTTATCCATTCAGCTTGGAGCCAACAAAAACGTGTTTAAAGTTAGAGTTATTAGGCTGTGAAGCGAGTAAGTTTGTTACTTTTCAAAAATAGAGTTATTTAAAAATTTTCTGATTTATTTCTTTATGATCTAAGTTAATAGGCATCGGCAAGGTGTGTGTCAATACTTCTTTTCAAGATACGAACTGAACCTTACTACTCGTTACATAGATGAATATCTTAGTGTTTAACATCTTCTAAGACTTCCGGGAAAAAGAAAGTGATTTAAGTAATACATATATAACTCATTCAAGCGTATCTTAGCAAACAATAGTAGAAAATACTCTGAAACTGTCCAGAAACTGTGATATTTAATACCTGATAAAATCAGTGTTTGAAGATAAAAACTCTTTGAATAAGCCGGTTAAACTGTCAAAGATTTTAAGTGTATCACTGATCACAAAAAGAAGCCTTAAAAGAAAATCAGGCATACATCAGTAAATGAATAAATTACCTATTTCCAGACTTTTGTAGATGCTTTAATTAGCTTTCATTTCTTTATTTAGGTGGAATCGTAGAGTACAAAGCGCCTGAAGGAGCACTATTGCCAGAAACTATTTCTCCAAGTCATCAGATATACAGAAACAATCCTTCTAATGAACGTACTCGCCTGTTGGATACAACATATGATTTGAAATCACATAAATTTCGCATTTTTGATAGTATTCATAAGGATTTTAGTGATGAGAAAACATTTCAAACAATCATAGAAGGTGGATTAGGCAAGTTAACAGATAATGATACGGAGTTCAAAGCAATCACAAGGTTAGTGACTTAGTTGTATATTTATTCATTGATGAACAGTTGGAATTAATCATATCAATTACAGTTTTTGTGTCCGTCGTATAGTTTAAATGAACAAAACGCCTCGCATGATATAATACTGTGTAAAGCAATCTCTAGGACATCAGCGTTTTCACATAACTTGTACAGAATAAAATATGTCACTGGAACTACAACTTGCTGAATTACAGGATATTTTCATATTTATAGAGTATGAATGTAACCAGTGTTCACCAACACAACTTAAATAGAATTGCTGAAGAGCTTTCAACTTGTAGACTCTTTGAAAGCAAGTTTATAATCTATGCACACTTGGTGAGTATGTTCCAATTATCAAGCTTTTCTACTATTAAACAAAAGCTTTTCGTACGACTGAATTTCAAAAGTTTCCTTGTTCATTCCATTGAAAGAGAAATTTCATCGAAGACAAATTTCTTACTTTAAATCTTTCCCATTGAATATTCACAGTAAAACAACGCCACTTCACTACAGTAAACTATAATTTATTTTAAATATGCGCATTAATAAAACATATTAATGAAAACCAAAAACAGAATTTTCTATAGCAAAGGCTAGAATTTACTCCACTTAGCGTGATCTTACCATATGTCAAGAAGTCTTTGTCTCCAAATTAGGATATTATTGAATTACATTTCAAATACTGACTTTCAAAACCTTCTTTCTGCCGATTAAAATTAATAGCCGCAGCTCATTCAGAAACTTTTTTGTCACCTATTTCTAATGACTGATTGTGTAAAATACTGAATAATACGTAACAAACAACTGGTGGCGATTAGTGGAAAAGAAGAAGCAAATGACATATGTTGTGTTTCATCGAAAAAATGTAGTTAAACAGATGGTCTGTGGGATGTTGAACTGTAGCATTTCAGTTTTAAAAAGATATCCGATAGTGTTTGCTTACGTATATAAAACTGTGAGCTGTGGCAATTGGACCCACTCTATAGTTATTACCATGAACTAGTAATATCAGTTTAAAAACATTTTGATTATTTTCAATGATGCAGTACAATACAATAAATTCGAACAGACAAGTTAGGCGCATTTAATACTCACTGAGTTATCTAGAATTTAGAAAGTAAAAAGATAACATATTCTACATAATGCAGTATATACAATTTCTTACATAAACAAACACATTTCAGAGAAGAATGATAGTTCATCTAAATTATATCGTTTTGCTTTCATTTCAGTCCCTTCTCAAGTCACAAATTTGTTGGATGGCGAAGAAAGTTGACAGAAAAACCATTGAGCACTAATACTCCATCAACCGAATCACTTGCAGATTCAGTGACCTCAAATTATAATACAGAAATGGAATCAGATTTTGTTCGTATCATTTTTCGATTTGATATGATTTATAACTTCTCTTCAATATGGTTATATGTTTCCAATGACTTTTTAGTTGGTGTAACTGTACCACGAAATATTACAGTTGGATTTAGTTTTCAAGATCCATCACTTTATTATTATTCTTATGGAAATCGTAATCAAAAGAGAAGCAGTCAGCAAAAGGAACATTATCAGAATCCGTGGTCATCATCTTTAGTTTATCAAATAACTCCGGATAAACAGAATACTGACTCACGTTGGATTACCCTGCCAATACATGAGATACTTGAAACAAACTATGCAGTACAATCTGTTACAAAACACATGCCAAGTAGTGTACGGCAACTGTCAAGTGATAAAAATGAGTCAAAAGAAATAAATGTATTTGGATTAGGAGAGTTTGTCGAGTTGAGAATATTTTTTAATAGTCAGTGGTTAGCTGTGGGAGAAATTCTGTTTGAAAATTGTAAGTTTTGCGTTACACTGTTTTTATTAGCGCTTGTTTATGGTTCATTTTTTTTCTTCACTAAACTAGTTATACGACTACGTTTTATAGGAGTGAGAAATTCTCTGATCATATAAAATTCATATAGGCATCACACCAACATCAACCAATAATCTACAAGGGAGCTTTGAAACTACTACAAAATTTGATAATTAGGCTTTAAATGCTCTTCATGTATGTGTATTTGTTAACCGCACAGTTTAAAATTGAAACAAAATATTCAGATTATTAATTTATCTCATATTTGATTGTGAATACACACGAAGGAAGTACGGTTATGCTTAAATGTCAACTTAACCAATGGCAAATGTGTTACACAACCTCTATAGCCTTAGAGACCGATATTATCCTGTATCTGCAATGGACGTTGGATTCTCATCATCTGGTTTTTGCTGCCTTTTCTGGTATTCCCATGCCAGTCACAGATTTCACCATACAGATTTCCAAGCACGTCAATATGGATAGAGACATTTTGTTAACGGCTTTCTTATCAAGTGAGTGTAAGCCTTGGTACATGGAGATTTTATAGGTTCATGGATCACTTCCATGCCAAACTGCTTTGATCGTCATCTGACACCTTCTTAAGCATTCTAAATAGTAAGAAGTACAGTTTTGTTTGTTCACCATTGTGATTAGCTGGGTTTTGTCAGTCGTTCACAAGATGCCTTTTAACAGAAACCCATTTTAGCGTGTTAAATTTACTGTGTGATCTAGTTGTAAGTTTTGGTAATGACAGCAGAATGTGGGGAGTCAAACCCAAGGTCACACTAAAAACTCCAACCATGAACAATAGCGCAAACTAAGAACCAGGTATTTTAGATGAAAAAAATGCAAGAATGAGTGAGTAAAATAAGCACAGTTAGGGTAGTCTATCGCATTTTTCAGCTGTTCATAGCTGAGGATTAACCAAAAAAATAAATAAAAAACAACAATGAAAACTGCCTTATTTTGTGAACATGTTTACTTCTACTTCATTCACTGCTACCAGCGTGAACAGTTGCCATTCATATTATCTCTGCTAAACAAATGACACTAGTTTACAAGATTCTTTTGATCTTTTTTAAAACAGATTCAATCTTATTTTTGTTGTAAGATGTTTAGTCCATAAGTAAGTTGGTTTAAAATGTATTCTGTGTATTTTGTTTTCCGTGTAAGGCTTGTCGAATCATTTTTTCGTGTTTACATACGAATGTATTTTTTGTTTGGTTCTACTATTTATAAGTAATGTTTAACGCTGTTCATACATTCATCATTGAAATTTCTTCGAAATATGCAAACCTTTCAAATTCTTGCTTATATATAACACTAAGTTAGTTAACATGACTATTTGCGTGAGCAACAGCAGTCCATAAATTTAGATATCTTCTTGTTTATTTCTTGTCCCATTTCTTTGTTTCTTACTTTAGCGCAAATATAACAGTATTTTTGATCTTTTTACATTTACTTCCTAAGTTTTACCCATTGCAAGCTTAGTTTTTTCTTTAGTCGGTTAGTTGTTTCACCGGGTACACTCTACTGTTGCTGATTTAAACAAAAGAACTTCAGCAACGCAAATGCACACCTAGTAAACTCGCTGATCGAAATCTGCCGCCTTAAATTTTACAACACAGGTTCATCCTATTTTTATTAGTTTGTTATCTTCATAGTTCTATACTGTCTCATCTCGTAGATACAGAAAACAAAATTGATGTAAACAAGGCTTTCAAATTCATATATCGTATACCAACTAAGCTTAATTTTACTTCAGGAGTTCGGCTATTACATATTACTGAGGTTGTTAGAAACTGTATTAAGAAGTCTTATCTATGTATCCAAAAGAAATTGGTTCAGATGCTTTCTTTACCTTAGCCATCAAGGTTTCAATATTCCTTAATTTTCAAAAAAATGGTTACTGAACAAAGAATATTCGTTTTGATAACTTCATCATCAGGTTCTAGAGTCATATATACATTATGGTGAATGAATTAGTGTTATGAAGAACATTAATGTTGTTTAAATAACATCGAACCAATAATATCAATAGATTACAGTTCAGTAGCATCAACATAACAATAAACTGAATGTCAGGAAAATTAGGAAAGATAATAATATAAATCCATGAACTTATAGTCCCCACCGAAGGCCAGGGCAGTAGTAGTGGCTGGCCTCGCTTCTTTTGCACAAAAATCACTGGTTGTTTCACGTGAATTGCGATAACTTCTTTTGTTTGAAGCATACGGTACTTCGATGTTTTTGGCAATTTATTTCGCACCCGGTAGGTGATAGATAAGGATTCTTCAGTGCTGGCTATGTGGCCAGTTTGGACCAGATGGTCTAATATCGTACTGTTGATGGTTTTCACTGTACCTTTACTTAGCCCTTGAACTGCAATCGTATGCATAAAGGCTTCTTGTTTACGGATTGGGAGTAGTTCTTTTCCGCTTTCTTTATCATGTGTTTCTTGATAAATTTGTCGGGATAGCTATTTTCAATCAAAGTATCATATGAAATGCTTAATTCATCTTCAACTACTTCTTCTAAGCATACAGCTCCAACCCTGTGGCTGAGGCTCTTAACTGAACTTCTTTTGTACTGAAGTGGAACGAAGCTGTGAAAATATGTATATTATCCTTTCCATGTACTTTTTCTATACAAATTGCGTTTTTTGCTACCATCTGATTTTCTTGTAAGGAGGACATCCAGGAAGGCAATTCTGTTTTGGGATTCCTTTTCATACATGAGTTTCATAGCAGAATGTACTTCATTGAATTTAGTTATTATTGTGTTCTTATCCGAATCATTATCACAAAGAATAAAGGTGTGATCCATATGGTGTCAATCAAATAAGAATTTTACGATAACGTTGTTCAGAGATCCATTTTCTAGTTTACTTAAAAAGAAATCTGCCAGAATGGGAACCGATGGGGAGCTCATCGGCACTCCGTCCTTAATCTGTTGTAGAGATTTCCTTAGTTTTATTTGATATTCTATTTACAATTACATTTTTATGCTTATTTTAACTTAGGCGTCTTTTTTGAACTGTAAAACGACTAATCCTAACAAACCGATAGTATTTCTAATGACGATCGTTCTAGAATGCTCTCTCTATGTATACATAATTGTAGAGCTGGAAGAGGAAAATATCGAAAAGAATATTCTTTGCTTAAATTTTCTTTTGTCTTCTAGATGATAAAAGTGTCTTAAAAATTCACCACTGATTTGATACCGTATTCGTTTTAGAAATTTTATATCTTATGAATTTATTATCAACAGAAGTCCTTCATCCTTGCAGTATTAATCAAATTTCAGTTTTACTACGACCATTTCTATAACAATTCTTGTCTATTTAATAGTCATAAGAAGTGAAATAGAATTAAAGGTATTCAAAGGTATATTTCCCCCGATTTGCTAACACGTAGATTGTTTTATCAAGTGACTTTTGATTTTAATGTGAATAGTTTTCAAAAAAGCAGGATATCAACTTTCACACTGAGTATCACTTTCAATTTATGTATATATATATATATATCTACTAAATGAGAAAAAACTAGACCAGTAAACAGGATTTTATACAAAGAATGTTAGATAATATTTCACTGTAGACAGGTATCATTACCCTTCATTATGTTTACGAACTTATCCTCCTGTTGTGTTGAAGGTTTTCTAATCGTCGCGTAATTCCCTGATTACGGCAAATTTATACTTACAATTACCAAATGACTAGTTAGTCAACAAATTAGATTACATACACGCTTACAATTGGAATACAAATAAATCGTTTATTTAAATTAATTTATCAGGTTAATTTACCAAACCTATATCGATTGGTTCATTATACTGAGTTGTATAATTAGTATTAAACTTGTTTGCTAGCATGCTCAATCTAAAGAATATATTAACCGTTTTTTAGCTAGCTGTCAGACTTATAAGCAGTTGAATACTTGACCGTCTTTGAATCTGTTCTTAACCGTCTCGTAGCTAAGTGGTGTTCACCTGTCAAAGGTTAAAAAGACACAGCTATCCTGTGGGTCTTGGTATCTAATGTGCTTTTTAAGCGGTATCAGTCAGTGAAACAACCATTACTCTTCAGAGGAATAATTTGATGCTACTATTCGACTAAATAACTACACATCGTGATACATTATGTTGTCTACTTCTAGCATGAGACAGTTTTGGATTGGATGTGTTTCACAAAGAACTTGAAATGAAAATGTTTACTTATGCCAGTCCGAATATTTCAGGACCGCTTCCATGTACACTTTGATTATATGACCACAAAAAAACAAAGTGGAAAGTGAATGAGCCATTAAATAATTGGTATGCCTTCAAGTGAAATAGTCTTTCTCAGTTTTAACTGAGGTATGATGACATTTGCTTTTTCAAGTCAACCTAAGATATCGTACTTTATTTTATACTAATCAAACATACTAAACGCAACTCATTTTCACCCTTAAAAATCCATGCACTGAATAAAGTTAATGTAAATGAAAACGTACCCATTCAGAAAATATTTATATTTTCTGTTTCTACTACTCAGTAACTTGACAGAAAGATTTTAAGATAATCTTCACATAAAATGGCTCTTACCATTCGACTACAGCCAAAATATAAAGTCTGCACATAGATACTGTAGTAAGACTCACTGATCAAAAATTAACTCATCTGTTTTAATGCAATCGGCTTTTATGGAAGTGTACATGTGATCCAGAGCAATGACCGAAATTTACTGAGTGTAAGCAGATTTGCCCAACTCAAAAAATATCCGACAGTATATAAAAGTTTAATGTAAAATTCAATAGTATACTCAGAATGAAGAGCAATCGTCTTATCTCACCAACTAAGACAGGACTCTCAAAGGTGGAAAGCTGAGTCAAATTAAATAAACCACTAACTATTTGTTTTGTTCTGACTGTCTGGATTAACTATATTTAAGGAGACAGATAATAGTTACTCTAATTATTTTGACCTCTGTGTTATAATAAAATGATTAGTAAAACTGAGCATACCCTAGATATGAAGGCGGAATGTGACTCATTGCCTCCCTTAAACTTTCCCCACTTTAAATGTCATTTAATCATGAGCTTCTTGGTTTTAGTAACTTATACCATACACCAACATACAACTGATACTACTAGATGGTTAGTGGCAATCAGCTGGAAGTCTTGGACCTAGGTTTTGTGCTAGTTGGCACTCACCAGTCTGAAACCTTGAAGGAACTTATGTCCCTTCTGAGATTCGAACCCGCGTCACCCAATGCTGCAGTCAGAGACGTTATCACTGAGCTATTCGGGCTCGCGATTGACCTCCTGTAGGACTGTAGTATCAATTTTGATTTCACGCTAGTTACTAGTGTCAAATCAAAATTGATACTACATATCGCTGGAAACTGTTCTAATGCTTCATTATCTATTTCTTATTCGACGAAGGATAATAGACTGTATGCTGAAAAAAAATGATTCGTTTAGATGTTAAAAAAAGCTTATAAACTAGTTTAACAAGTCATAGAGTCAGAAGCGAGTTACTCTGAAGTCAGTGGAATAAATTATCATTTGTGTGACACGATCTATTAAGTCACGTCTGAATTTCAGAGTAAATAAACAAACATACGAACAAGGGGATGTAATCACTAATATATCCCCAATAGTAAAATATCCACTTATGGCTGTTTGAGAATATAAAGCTCTTAGAACCTTTTAATTCTTTTTCTTATAAGACGTGTTAGAAACATCTAAACGATAAATTCAGTGTTGAAAACTGAGCATATCAATAATTAATTTATCACACTTTATATTGCATCGATCACTTTTCTGTTAGCATATAAGCATGAAAAATTGTCTACACTATATATATAAATAAAATGAAGATACAAGTATCTATAAATAGCTAACGCATTCTAGTAGACATCTAGACTTTAAACATCTCATCGCATATCGGAAATAACAAGTTGAGTTAACTGTCAAGAGAATGAATGGACAGTTAAAAAGTCAGCATAAAGAAATCAAAGTAATAAGAGAAAAATTAGCCCCAAATAACCACTCACCTGAGTTCATTCAGAAACTTGATAGAACTGATAAGCAATTTAGGCATAAAAGTGGTCAGAATATGTACAGGAAAGAATTTAAGGCATTTATAGCACTGAAATACAAAAACAGGTTTTATCTAAAAGTCTATGTATGATTCCTCGTATGTTTCGATACAGAAAGAAAGACCAGATCTGCAGTATAAAATTTAGTTATCTTTTTATTTCACAGGTCCTCATCAGCTGCAAACTACCCGAAATTACAGTGGTCATTAATAATGACAATAACATACTTCAGTGTTGGATTGATAGGGGTAAAAGAAACATTATGAAATCAACTCACTCGAAATAAAAGCATTACAGTTTTTGGTTTAAGTCACTATCAATTTATTATTTTCTGTGCGTTGAAGTTTCTCGAGCGGTTTCAAAGGCTTAGTGGTGTGGGTTTGCTAGCCTCACGCCCAACCCTGCCTATTTACCCGAGCTTCAGACTGGCTAGTTAACTAGGCGAGGTTGCGATTAATTTAAATGCTCTCAAAGTATAAAAAGATGGGGGAGGAGAAGATAGAAAATAGAAAGATCTAACAAACGATGTTAACTTCTAGGTTTACATAGCAACTCACTAACATATATTCATTTGTAACTAACGTGGAATTGAAACCCAGTAACTGATTTAGAGATAGGTTTTGTCAGTTTAAATGTACTGTTGACTCCATTAGACCAAATAATTTAATTTACCATGTAACATGCAGTTGTTGCGAGATAAACACACGGAAGGAAGTTGTCCCTAAAAAATTTTTACCAAATTTATTATATATTGCTGTTAACATTACATTCTTTTAGCTATTTGTATGAGAAAATGGAAAATCTCTCAGGATAAATGGTTCAAAAAATAATTCAATCCTCCAAGGATATTCCTATATGTTTACTTAATTTTGGAAGATGTCTTTTATTTTTACTAATCACAAATGAGCTCTTTATCGCTACCTTAGCAAAAAAACACTATCGATTCTGCAGTCTGTTCTCAAAGGCGTACAGTCTCTCTAGTTTTACACATGATGCCAGTTTACGTTTGCGTATATGCAAATAAAATGGAAAGAATGTCAATAGTTTTAAAAATATCATATTTGAAGATAAAAGGCAAAGAAAATAGCGGCGGTTCGTTTGATGTTATCATTTATCAACTATGTATCCATTTACTTTGTAATTTACTCAACCTCCCTTGTTATGACTTATACAATAAGTCAATGTTTTAGAAACAAAAAAATTAATAATAATAATAACAATAATAATAACATTAGTCATTCTTCTATTGCTGCTTATTTTAATTTTAAAATATTAAAACTGATAAAATCTTAGTGACTGATTCAATTTTTTCCTACTTTATTCTTTCTTAGTAGGCAATGTAGGTCATCTTATCTTTAAATCTATGAAAAAAATTTTTAGATATACATTTCAATAGTCAATTTTTGACTTAACAGTTTTGTTATAAGTAAAACAGAGAGAAATTTGGTTAGTATGATCAAGTGATTGCTTTGAATAACTATTGATTACTCATATCCATCTATCAGCGACGTTCACTGAACTAGTTATCTGTTTTGTTGTTCCGCTTATTTTGAATTTACACGGTGAAATCCCTAAAGAATAATATGGTTACGGTGATTAAGTACGGAGTGGGAAGATGTGTAATTGTTTGATCAATCATCACAGACTTAGTGGAGAAGGAAAAAATATGGAAATTTGGGCAGTTGTTTTCCATAAAGGTGACATCACATCAAATCTAAGTAAAATTTGTGGTTAGAACTAATATTAGATTAATTAATTGCAGTTGAATATAAAATATTAGCAGATTAAACCCGCTGTACACAAATACACACATGATGAGTTACTTTAAAAAAAAATTTACTTTTGGATAATTTTTTGAAGCCTATAATAGTTGGTGTGACATCCGAACCGAAGCTGTGTTTTGAGGATAAGATCAGTGGAATGTACATGATGGTGAACTGTGATATGTGTCATATGTCTTAAACTGTGTTTTGAAGCCAGTAATACATTTTCAGGAATTTGTTTATAGGGATTCTATTTGTTTCATCCTAGATCGCGGACTGATATCATTTAGAGAACCATTGAAAACCGGGGAGTACTGCACAGCTGTTTAGTTTTAGTTTGGGACTCGTCGGCAGTACGTACCCATTGCGTTTCGAACCCAGTGACTTGCTACAGGACGAAGTTGTCTGGAGTTCTAGTGAGAAGTCGTGATCGGTGGCGTCCATCCAGTCAGGAGTGAAAGTGAATGTCCCGCCGATGAAATTGGTTGTTGGTTGCGCTAAATCGTGAATTGGTAGAAGGTAGAACTCATAGGTCATTCAATCTACTCCCAGTGGCTGAATGGTATACGAGCTTTCCTTGTAATCCAAAGGTCCCGGGTTAGAACCCAAGCGAGTGCTTGCTGCCGATGACTCCTAAACTAGGATGAGACGGCTGTCCAGTACTCTCTGGTTTCCAGTCGTTCTCTAACCGATGTCAATCCTTGGTTTAACCTGAAATTATACATTTGTTAGGCCACTCAAACAGATCATTCGACCAGTAGAAAGAAATGCAGGTTATAATTTTAGTGTACCTTTCGATTTTTGAAGAATTCTGCAAGCGCTTCTCCGTTCACATAGATATGCATCTTACATAGCAAAATGAATAAATCTGATTTTACGCAAACCACTTAGGATAAAGTTTTTTTTAACAAAAGCAAAAGTAATTTTAGAGATGCTGACTAGCAGTGAAACACCTGGTTATGCATCTCGTCCTATATGGGACTCGTTGGCTTAATGTAACTGCAATCTCCAGTGGGTGATGGTGTCACCACTGAGACTCGAGGCCGGTGCTAACCGTTTCAAAAGCCGAAGCATGATCCACTAGACATCTTGGGCGAAATGCGCATCTTGAATTTCTTTGCTAATCACCATCCACCAAATCACTTCAAATTAATTTTCAGTTTTATTGTTGAGGCGTCCGTGCTAGAAGCCGACCATTACGGTTCAGTCAGTCAAATCAGAAATTTCATCAGGAACAATTAGAAAATAAACATGACTAAAATAATTTACCGCTGTTTTTTCTCTCAGCTCAAATGCCCAATCTGAAATTCAAACCTGAAGATACAAATCCACATGAAGGTATTCGTTCAGAACCTGGTGGTACAACAACAGGTCTTCCATACTTGTTAAATGAACATTCATCCACTTTGAATTTTCCCCTAGGACAAACAACAACTTATGTGCTTGCAATAATCTGTAGCCTCCTAGTAATACTTATCTGTTGTGGATTATTTTGTTTATTCTGTGTTTGGGGAAGAGAGCGTCTACGAGTACCATTTCGTCATAAATTTAACAGGAAAAACAAGAGATTTAGTGATTCTACTCAGTTTGATTCTAATCCAAGTGTAAATAAATCAAGTGCTCAGAATACTTCTTTGCTTGCAGATCAGTCCAAAAATAGCAATACTTTAAATAATATAGTTGTAACTACAACTACTACTAGTAATGTATCTGGTGATATGCAATACCAGTTCCAACATCCACAAAGGTGTCAAGATGTTAACATGGGACTACCTAGTACAACAGCATATCTAGGTGGATTTCAACTTCTGACTTCCAATGGAGTATCTCCGATAAGTATTAACTTGACAACGAATACTATTCATCAGCCATTTCAACAAGTCGGAATGGAAAACAATTATTCAACTCATCCAAGTTTACAAAATGGTATTTTCAGTCCATCGCCTAATGAAGTTAATGCTAATTTACTGCCAACAAGTATTCCCGGTATGAATAAGTATGATCCAAATAATTCAATATCTTTTGTACCTATCGTGACGCCTAGTGTAAGTTATTTTTGTTAATCTATTAAATAAGATGTTTTATATTATACAAATCGTAGTTTAGTAAAAGTATTATAATAATGTTGCATATAATTTTGTTTCACACAACTGAGTTCTTTGATTAAATAACTACAATTCCCCATTCTGAGTTACACAATGAAGTCTAACATGTTGAGACTGACTGCTAAAGGTCAATACGCTTTAAATATACATTGGATAAGTGTAAGCCTAAAGTAAATCTGAAAAAATCTTGAAATGAGGCCAGTGAAATGCAAAAATTTGAAATTAACTTAGAAATCTAATTGTGCTGGAACACAATCCTTCCTTTCGCTTTTGCGCCATGTCATTTAATCGTATAGAAAATATGTGGAGCTGATTTGCTTGCAGCCATGAAACCAGTGATACACTCACAAGGTTGTCAGCTGTTACTCCAAATGTTTTCTTATCAGACTTTAACGCCTACAAGTTTATAAATAAATAAATAAATATATTTTCAAATCTGAAATATTATACAGAACAACACTTGGGAATTTTATTCGGAAATGCTTAGTCGTCTTTTAGTCAAACAAAGCATCAAACAAGCAATAAGAAAGTCTGAAAACAAACCTCAAAACCACCCAAATGCACTGAGTGGAAGCCAGGGACATCTAGTCTGAGGTACCATTCTTTTAAATATGCTGACAAATTCGTGTTTTTTAAAATACAATGTAGTGCAGTACATAACGGTTATATTTACAGGTGAATCTGACTTTCAAACGCAGTCACCTAGATACCCGAATATAACATAAAATTGGAGTGAGTATTTCAGTTTACAATTTATATTTAACAAAGTTACCCAATCTTAAAGGCAAATGCATGGTAAAAAATATAACACCAATTATTAAAATGATTGAGAACCAAATTAATTAGACAGTAATTTACTTATTTTGTGTCATAATGACGAGATATTGACTCCATGTTTTCGATTGTTGCGATCACTTACCTGTAGTTCATTCCTGGTGGCTCTGTATCATCGAATCTTCAAGGAACCTATCTTTCAACAGAAGAGAATATTTTAAAAAATATCAATTATGGAAAAACATGTCATGAAAATTCAATCTATACTAGTTTACCTGGATCAGACTGTGATTCTCAACCGTATGCAAAAGTTGACACAATTAATGGATCAGTTATACGACAATACAACTCCAACAATTCAAGTATTGATCCATCCAAAATGAACATTTCTTTTAATCATTGTAATGGATTAAGTCGACTATATAATCCACTTCATTTACCTCCACCTCCAAGTCTTCCATTACCTCCAACTCCTGAACACTTTACTTCAGGCGTTCAAACAATGAATTTAAGGCATAAAAATGAATTTAACCATGATTTCAACTCTACAAGAAAAAGTGTTAACAGTGCATTTTATCAGTACAATTCAGAACTGAATAAGTCTAATCCAAATGATGATATTCCTGCATGGTTAGACTCAAAGAGTCAACTGATCACAACAGCCAATCCTTTGTTTGATACCAGTTTAATGTTAGATCAAATGAATATGAATAATATCAATAGTATTCAAACGTGTTCAGGTAAATACTTATGTCTAAGTTATGAAAGCAATATTTTAATTTGTACATAGTACTCACATTCTGTTAAAGTGAAATTTATAAATGCCTTAGTAAAAGTTTGAAGCTGAAACAGTATTTCTGGATTGAGTTAGTTCTTTATCATATATGTTTGAGATATTAAATTTTGTAATCAACTAACTTTTAGATTTGTTGAATACCATAATAATATCCGTTATATATCCAAAATAAGGCATGGAGAATAGTGTAAAATGCTGCTGCACCCTACTGGTCACGACTTCTCAGGTCGGGTGTGAGGACAAATACTCGCTGAAGACATTGACTAAGGGTCGCGCTATGTCGGGAATTGGCAGAAGTTAGAATTCATGTGCCATTGGATCGGGTCCCAGTGGCTTAATGGTATACGAGCTCGCCTTGTAACCAGTAGGTCCAGGGTTCGAATCCCGGTGGCTGCGCACTGATAAAGAGTCCCAAACTAGGACGAAGCAGCTTTCCAGTACTCCCAAGTTTTCCAATGGTTCTCTAACTGATGTCAGCTCATGATGAAAATCTTGTAACCAATCAAATCCCTACAAACCAACACTTGAAAATGTTAGTTAGTTTTCTTCTCAGTATAACGGAATGTAATGCACTAAGAGTCTCATTTTAAAGGTCTTATATATGAATTCCTCCCATACTTACTCGTCAAAATGGCGTGCATCCCAATAAACAAAACATGTGATTATAGAAAAAGTTGAAACACGCAAGTTTTGAAACGATTCTTTACATTTCATGTATTTCTTTTTCTCAAAAATATTTTCTAAGTTTTCCAGTCTACTATTAAAATATCAGAGTAGATGAATAATGACAGATTTCCAGAAATGCAACTCATCTGCTTAACGTTTATAGCTACGATCAACTGTACCAGATAATGGGAATAGCCTGTGATTTATTAATCATGGTACCGCTTCTCTGACAAAAAATATAGGTAATCCATCAATGAAATTTATAGGACTAATGAGGCTTCTTTCTTTATTTGTGGAAAAATAAATATGCTAAACTCCATATCTTTTTTGTGATTTGGGTCAGCGCAAAAGGTTATTTGGAGAATTTTGAGTCAACATAACATTAGCCACTTAAATCAAAATATAAGCACATAAAAAGTGATTGAAGGTAAATACAGTTTACCTAGAACAAACGGCCGCCATTTATTAAAATATAAAATTCCGCCGTTATCAAACTGGCGCCAGTCTTGAATGAACATGACTTGTCTCACTTTGTTCTGCTCATCTGTGAACTATGATTATTCCTTTCGGTATATAGACAAGCATTTTGTTGTTAAAGCCTCTTTACAAAGCCATTAATGGGGCGCACAGTAAATATTCGAGTAACCTTTCCCTACAGGTTATGTGGGCTTTAAAGCACTTAATAACTTTTTGTTTAAAGTGGTAATAACTACCACGTTATTCTTAAACAATGATTCTATGCAGAGTGGAAATTTCCGCCATTTTCACATTATGATAAATTTGCCCAACCCTACAAGATGTCAAAAGAAATAATCGAAAAAATCTCCATTTTGTGATAAATCAGGAATAAACATTTTATTAGCTTTATTTTGTTTTCTAAACCGAATTCACATTTATTTATCTTCTTCCTATAAAAAGCCTTCATTTATTTCTTTTTCAATTTGTTTTATATAGGTATTCAAAACTCTGATTATTCTAATTCAACAACTAATGAATCTAACACTTACAGTGCTTATTATGGCACACCCAACATGCTTCCTATTTCAGTTCCCACAGTTCAGATGATTTCAGTAAGTTTTCAATGCATATTTTACAAATACTTAAGAAGTGTTAATAAAAAGGGCTGCTACCAAAGTCAAGTTTAGCCCTGACATTTTCAGAAGAGAAGGCGTTAACAAGGAAAACTGCTAACTTCACGTATTCTAGAACCTTTTAGGACAGCACTCAAAAACTGAAGATTAAACTGGTCTTTTAAGTATCAAAACTGCTTTGAACACACTGTGTTGTAAATGCATATGATACGAAACACTAAACACTGTCTTAATTACACCGACATTTTAGAAACATAATGAAAATCTACCTATCCGAAGCAATGATAAATTAGTAAATATTTCCTTTCAAAGTGATATACTTTTGAAGTGTACTACAGCATGAGAAGTGAAAACGCTACCACAGTTTCATTAATGAGGAATGGTTTAGATGACAGAGCATGAAACTCTCGTCTTAGTAATATGATCGTCGGATGGATTGCAGGGTTTGTCCGTAAATTTTCACAAGGGTGTTCTTTTTAAATTCCGTACTGGACAAGTTTATCCGATATAACTCACAGTGATGCAGTAATGATAATCGGATGAAATTTTGAGTTAATAAACTTATCTAGTATGGAATTATATTCTACTCTTACGTTCTTTTTGAAAGACTTAGATTGGCAGCATAGACACAGTTGAGATTATCACAGTACAAGCAACGATGGCAGCAGTTATTGTCGAACATCAGTGGATAGCAGCTGATACTGTTTTTATGATGTAGTAATCTGCTTTTGTACATTTATCTTCTTGGTCTAATAGTTAGATATTGTAAACAAAAACAATAAGACCACAGAATTTACTCATCTTCTGCTAATCTTTCTTTCAGTAGTTTAAAGTAGTAAATAAATGAACTAAACAGTCAATTTTTTGTAAAAATTCATTCATCCACCTTTAGGATGTAATAAAATACAGTGCATTAGAGGAACTTCCAGGGAGTAAATATTTTTCCCAAAGACAGTATCCTTAAGGAAGTGTAATCTGTTTCTATTCAATCCAGAATTACAAAAGATTTGATTCACAAAGAGAAAAATATGACTCCAAAAGAGATAATTCAACTTCCTTTTTGTTTTATTCACCCTATCACATTTATCAAGATCTCTATTTTCTGCTTATTTTTTTCTCCTCTCTTTTTGATTTAGATCAAACGCTAAAAAGAAACGTTGAGCACAAATCAATTATTTCAGCAGAAGCATAATTTTATATCTTATTTCAAAAGAAACAGAAGATGCTTTGATAAACTTAACTGAACCTTTATGTTCATTTAATTAAAGTAAGCTTTATTTATGAAGTTCAACTAATAAATTGCATCAGATTATATTTAAAAAAAAATTAGGTTATCTTAAATCAAATGTTTCGTTTGTTTCAAAAACGCGGAATTAGTTTGCGTTCCGAAATGACTGCGATATATTGTTCTATTATTATTATTATGATCAGGCTCAAAGTGGAACGTGGAGGCTTCAGCAGCACATCTCCATTTCTTTCTGTTTTCT